>QEPC01010507.1:1164102-1177222 GCA_003113815.1 Sphenodon punctatus | reverse complement strand
TACATCCCTCCATTGTGAAAACTGGCCATTTAGTCCCACTCTTTGCTTCCTATCCTTTAACCAGTTACCAATCCATAGCAAAACACTACCTCCTATCCCATGACTTTTTAATTTTCTCAAGAGTCGTTTATGTGGGACCTTATCAAAAGCTTTCTGGAAATCCTGGTACACTATATCTGCTGATATCTGCTGATCCAGGTACACTATATCACGCTGATTTGTGACAGTTCATCCAATTCATCACCTACAAAGTAGGGTTCTGGCGTGGGTATCTCCCCAACATCCTCCGCAGTGAAGACCAAAGCAAAGAACTCGTTTAGCTTCTCTGCAATGTTCTTGTCCTCCCTGAGTGCCCCTTTTACTCCCTGGTCATCTAATGGCCCATCCGACTCCCTAGCAGGCTTCTTGCCTCTGATATACTTGAAAAAGTATATCAGAAATTTTGCCTCCACATCCCGCCCCGAGGAGGCATTCACCCAGTCAATATTGGGGTAGCTGAAGTCACCCATTATTATTACGTTCCCAGTTTTAGTAGCCTGTTTAATCTCTGTTAGCGTTACATAATCAGTCTCTCTATTCTGGTCAGGGGGACGATAGTATAGCCCCACTGCTATACTCTTCTGCTTGATACCTGGAATTTCAATCCATAGGGATTTGAGGGAATAGTTTGCATCCTGTAAAATTTTTATTCTACTTGCCTCAATGCTGTCCTTACCATACAGAGCCACCTCACCACCAACACGATCTCCTTTGTCCTTTCGATATATCCTGTACCCTGGTATTACAGTGTCCCATTGGTTATCCTCATCCCACCAGGTCTCTGTGATGCCTATAATGTCTAGATCTTCATTTAGCGTTATAAACTCTAATTCTCCCATCTTACTTTTTAGACTTCTAGCATTAGCATATAGACACTTAAATGTATTATTTTTATTCTTCTGCTTAATGGGCACTTTATAGGTAACTGGAACAGGCACTCTGGAATCATCTGTCTGTTCTCCCCCGCATTCCACCTGAAATCCCTTGCCATTTATCTTGTCCTTAGTCTTAAAATACTCTACTTCCTCTAAAGTAACATCCTTTATCTGGATGTTTATTTGGATCAGTTTCATTCGGTATCACCCACCAATGTGGGGGAGGTGGTTGGGACAGTGAGAGCAACCAGTAGTGAACAAGATCCTTGCCCGTCATGGCTTATGAAAGTCAGACAGAAGATGCTGGGGCTGTTGCTGGCTGGAGTTGTCAATGGCTCCCTTTGGGAGGGTAGGGCGCCAGACATTTTTTAAACTGCGGTTGTTCAGCCCCTGCTTAAGAAGCCATCTGTGGATGCTGACTCCCCGGCCAGCTATCAGCCTGTCTCTAACCTTCCCTTTTTAGGGAAGGTTATTGAGCGGGTGGTTGCCTGGCACCTCCAGGTTCATCTCAATATCATTGGATTCCTGGACCCATTCCAGTTGGGCTTTCACTCCTGGTATGGCATGGAGACTGCACTTGTGGCCTTGGTTGATGACCTGCACCTCGAGACTGACAAGGAGAATTCTGCCCTGTTGATCCTGTTAGATCTTTCAGCGGCCTTTGATACACTTGATCATGGGGTGTTGTTGACATTAGGCAATTGCTCATCATCCGCTTGGGACCTCCCCCATGAGGTCTTTCAGGGTTCCATTCTGTCTACCCTCTTGTTCAACGTGTATCTGAGGCCACTGGGTGAGGTCATTCGGAGGTTTGGGGTGAAGTGCCATCAGTATGTTGATGACACCCAGCTCTACCTCTCGTTTTCATCCACCCAGGCCCTGCGGCCTTGGTTCTTACCGGTTGCCTGGCTGCAATTGGGGAATAGATAAGGGTGAGACGATTGAAGCTGAATCCAGACAGGACTGAGTAGAGGTGTGCAATTCGTTTTCGTTATGATAACAAAAACAAAATTTTTCAAAATAATGGGAAAACACTGAAAAACACATTTCTGGTTATAGCGTTTTTGTTTCTTATTCAGTTCCAATGAAACTTGGGGAGATTGTACCCCCAGTAGAGGGTGCTATGTGTATCAAACGTTGGAAAGATTGGATAAAGGAAACCAGTTTTATCAGCAATTAAATATTGTGATTTTAAGAAAAGCTGCATACACATTCCTGGCTATAACTTCTTTATCTTCCATCCCATTTGCGTAAAACCTGAGAAGGTTATGTCTCTCTCCGAGATTACCAATCCTGACAAATTTCAGAAAGATTGAATAAAGGGACCTGACAGTCCCTTTAGATCATTAACCTGAAAATACATTTCCACATGTTTATATTCCATTCTGTTTACAAGATATTTGGCAGGAATGTATCACATACCTTCCCTGTTATCTCTGCCAAACTACAGAACAATTTGATAAAGGGACTCAATTGTATAAGCAATTGATGTTGTCCCTGTGAAGACCATTATTCAGATAAATGGCAGCACATGCAGTGCCAGTCAGAGGCAGGCACCCTGCATGGCAGGGGGAGAGAGACTATAGGAGGGAGGATGTGGAGCAACCCAAAAGACTGACAGACACATTCACTGGCCAATTACTGCATGCTTCTAGCTTTACAGGACCAAGATATGGTTTACACATCCAGGCTGGCCAATTATCATCACAATCACATTCTGCAGCACTGTGACAGAGGACGTAAGAGAATCTCTATTGGCTCTTTCCTAAACATATGTTTCCAACTTCCCAGTAACAAGTGGGGAGAGAAGTTGGGATGGTCACAGTACAGAATGAGGATATTTGGTTAATATTTCTGCTGGCCAATTGGTATCACAAACAGATCTTATACCACAGTGACACGTAAGAGAATCCCTGGCATAGGCTCATTCTATGCTGTGCACGTTTATATAATTGAGACCCTTTATCACATCTTTCTGATATTTGGCAGAGATAATCCTGAATGTGTGAGATACAATCCTGCCAAATTTCATGTACACTGGTTGGACTACAAAGATGTTACAGTCAGACATATGTTTACAGGTTAATTGCTTATACCACCAGGACCCTTTATCCAATCCTTCTGAAAGTTGGCATAGATAGTGAATATGGGGAGGGATATACACGTGCCATGTTTCATCCACATTAGATGGGAGACAAAGAAGTTACATCCAGGAATGTATATGCAGATCTTTGCAAAATAACATCATTCAACTGCTTATAAAATCAGATTCTTTTATCCAATCATTCTGTAAATTGGTACACATAATGCCTTCCATCGGAGGTACAATCCCTGCACGTCATCCAAAGATAATGAAAAACAAAAATGTTACAGCTGAAAATGTGTTTTCCATTTAAACCAATGCAAAACAAAAACAAAATTTGTGAAAACAAAAACGATTTAAACAATGAAAATGAAAAACAAAAATGAATAATGACATGGCTCCCTGGTGTATACCTCTAAGACTGAGGTGATTATGGTTGGCCGGCCTTGTGATCTGGAGAGGATTGGGACTTCTCTTATTGATGAAGTCCAGCCCAATCTGGTCAGTCAGGTCTGAAGCCTCGGAGTGGACCCCTTGCTGCACCTGGATTGTCAGGTTGCAGCAGCGGCCAGGAGTGCTTTTCACCAACTCCATCTGGTGAGTAGTCTACGCCTCTACGGCCTTTTTGTTCTGATTTGGATCTGGCCACTATCATCCATGCTTTCATCACCTCGAGGCTAGTTTACTGCAACGTGCTCTGCGTGGGGCTGCCCTTGATGACTGTTTGGAAGCTGCTGCTGGTGAAGAATGTGGTGGCTCGCCTCCTTTCAGGGGTGGGACACTGGGATAACATTACACCAGTGCTCCCTAGTCTGCACTGACTCCCTATTACTTTACAGGCACAATTTAAGGTGCTGGTTTTGACCTTTAAAGCCCTGAATGGTCTGGTTCCCACATATTTGAAAGACCACCTGTCCTTCCATGCCCTATTATGGCCCCTGCCATTGGCTGGGAGCGCCTCCCTGTGGGTACCGTCCGTTAGCTTTGTTTGTACAGCGAGGGCTCGCAGGGAGGTATTTTTGGCTGCTGGCCTGACTCTATGGAACTCCCTTCCCTCTGGAGATCCGGTTGAGCCACACCCTGAGTGTCTTTGGGAGGCAGTGTATGACTTCCCTTTTTGTAAAGGCATTTGTCAGGCAGACATGGGGGGATGAGGGGCTTGGGGGTATGGTTGGGGGGGGGGGAGTTGGATGTGGGAGATTGAGAGGTGGTATTGGGTGGATTTTGCAGGGGGTAGTGGGAGGGTTGGATTTTATTATGATGATTTTACTGCTTTACTGGTTTTATGGATTGTTTTTTATATGTTTTACATACATTGTGAGCTTCCCTGAGCCTTTTTTTAGGGAAGGGCAGGATAAACATTTAAATAAATAAAAAATAAAATAAATAAACATACTATATCATTGGAAACTGCAACTGTACGTGCCATGACTATTTTGTGCTGTTTAAAGTAACAGATTAACTTGTCACTTATCAAAAGCAGTAATCTTTGTATTGTTGGTTTTAATTCTGTTTTCATGTTAGCACTGATCGTTGTGGAAAAGATGCTTTTACTACTTAAAATCCCTTGTGCACAATGATGGAGAAAAAAACTATATTATTTGGTGACTTTCCTTCCACACACACACCCCTCCATTAATTCACTAAAGATCCACTTATGCTTGCTGCCTTACTTATATTGCATTAGAAAAGTACCCTCTACGTAGGAAACATAGGAGGAATAGTCCTGTGACTTAAACACTAGACTGAGACTAAGGAGACCAGTCAATTCCGAGCTTCTTTTCAGGCTTCCTGGCTGGGCAACCTTGGGCAAATGGCTTGATCACTCTCAACCAATCACCAGTTTTAAAACATGAATCACACAGGGGTGTTGTGAGGAGAAGCATGTTAAAACACTGTCAAGTGCTCACAAAAGCCAGATAAGCAAATGCTATGCAGCATTCCGGATGACAAAGCAAAGGCTCCAATGGGAAGGAAATCTCAGAAGTTAATGCCAAAACATCATTTTTAACTAGGCCTTCATTTCATTTCATTTATTATTTCTATACCGCCCCTCTCGCTGATCACGACTTGAGGCGGTTTACGAAGTAATTTGCATATACAATCAATAAGTGAAACAACATCAATCACAGTATAACCTCAAAAGTACAAGAACTCCAGCCATTCAATAAACAATACAAAGTACCCCTAGCGTCACAACTAAAATATCCAAAAATATTTCACACACACACAATACCACACCCGTACTCCCCTCTCACTGGGGTACCATCTGCGCCCGCCCCCCACTGGGGTTGCAGAAACCCCACCCTAACCAAGTCCCCCCCTTTGCCACCTACTCTCACCAGGGGGCAAAGGCTTATCCCTCAAAACAAAACCCCACCTCACCAACCTCCAATTCCTAAGGCTACTAGTCACTAAAAAAATAAATTAATAAAGTTAATTTAAGAAATCCTAGCCTACACCACTGCCTCCCGCCATAACCTCCCCTCAATCCTCAGGTCCCCCAGAAAGGCCCCTTTGGTCGCGCCCCTGCGGCACAGTCACAGTGGGCATTTTTACACACACGTTAAAGTTCTGGATGTTTCAATCTTCTGGGTTTACAAGCCCACAAGTAAGTTCCGGATGCATTGTTCTCTCTCTCTCTCACACACACACACACACACACACACACACACTGCCCTGACATGGTTCCTGGATGCATTCTTCACACAAATAAAAATCTACAAAATAAATAAATAAATATAAAAACGCTGCCCTGAGGCAGCCTAAAGTAGCCGCAGCTGTAGATGTGACAGGCTGCCATGGAAACCAAGTGACCACAGCTGCCTGGAGCAAAGCAGTTTACCAGGAGAAACTTTTACACAAGAACCTTTTACACACAAAAGTTCTGGGAGAAGTTTCATACAGAAGTTCAAAGATCCGGATGTTTAAGATCTGGGTGAGTGATTTAGACACACAGAAAGTTCAGGATGTAACAGCAAACAGCCAGGAGATATGCATGTGTAAAAACACCCAGTGTCTGCCACTTCAAGTGGCTGAGCAGGGCGGGGAAGCCTTTGACCCCACCCCCAAGCAGGGCCAGCCCCAGCCCCAGGCATGTGCCACATATGCGGCCACACGTGGCCCCGCAGCCAGCTGGGGCCCTGTGCTTGCCTGGCTGGGTGGGAGGATGCAGTCAGCTTCTCCCCCAATATGTTCTTCTGCCTTCCTTCCCTGGCTCCAGTCCCCATCCCACACCTGACTCTCCCCATGTGAGTGATCAGAAGGTTGTTACCTTATAAAGAAGGTTCTTCGAGTTGGCTCCCAACATTCTCACAACTGAGTTGTGCACGCTCACCATATTCAAATAATAGACCATGTGATGGTCTCGAGCTCCTCTAGTATAAAAAGCACTCTCCCCCCTTAGAATAACAGTTCCTTCCAACCCTTTCTAGAAATCTAAGAAAATCCCATGCAGGGCTGGAAGGATGGGTGTTGTGAGAATGTTAGGAGCTCTCTCAAAGAACCTTATTTACAAGGCAGCAACCTTCTGTTCTTCGAGTGGCTCCTCACAGGCCGTTTTTACATGGCTCCGCCGGGTGGGAGATCCGTGAGCACCCTGGTGCGTGGGTGGGGCGTGCACATGGCCACACGTATCCTCACTCACCCCTCACGCATTCACACCCACGGAGTAACTGCCATTTCCCTCGGTTGCTCTGTACATGGGGACGAGCGGGGGGGTGAGTGGGGATGCATGTTAGGCAGGTGCGCACGCACCCCCACTCACCATGGGTGTGCGCACTATGTCGTTCACACGGGACTCCCCCACCCATGAACACACAGAAAACTGCGTGTTCATGGCTGGGAGAGGTCTGTGTAAAAAGGGCCACATTCTCACAACTGTCTTACTTATACTACCTTAGGTAAGAATTTAGGATGTAAAGCAATATCTATTCTATCTTGGAAAATCTGCAAATGTGGTTCTGAGGTTGTAATGGTTGCTATTTCACTAACCCTTCTTAATGAAGTTATTGCTAACAGGAATACTCTTTAAACCCGCACCCCATAACCAGTTCATTTGCACCCCCCATATAATCAATTCACGTTGCCCCGGGGGCACAAAAGTAATGGTTATGGGGGGGTAGCGTCAATTGATTATATGGGGGGCGGGGGTGCAAATGAACTGGTTATGAGGTGGGGGCAGCATAAACTGATTATGGGGGCACAACTGAACTGGTTATATATATATATATATATATGTCTCTTTTCATGGCATAATGCGCTTAATAGGTTAGCTGCATTTGGGGGTTTTGGGGGTTTGATAGCAGCATCTCTGGACCAGTCGCACTGTGTGCATGCACAAGGCACAGGCGGCACCACCAGCAAGAAGCAACAGGCCCTGGAGCCTCACCTCTATGCCTGGTTCACTGCCCACCCGGCTGCCCCTGCAGTGGAACCACACCTGGGGAGTGGTGGTAGACGCTCGGCTGGGGAGGTTGGGGGGGAAAGCATTGGGAGGCCATGTTTGTCTATGGCCGCTCAGAGGGGTGGAGAATGGGAATCCTTTCTGTCCAGAGGGAGTAAAGTTTATGTAAATTTACACATTTGCATAATTAGGCATGGCCTAATTATGCAAATTAGGCCCCGCACCAAGACTACGCATATGGCCTCACAAACCCTGGGGCCGGCTCTGCCCCCAAGATTGAAAAGGGGGCGGGTAATCCAGCCACACCTGCGGCATTACTAGTCCTAGTCCCAGTCGAGGGCAGTCTCCCACAACAGCAGGCATGGGGATGTGGGTGGGTCAGTGGTGCAGCTCTCCTTACCCCTGTCCCCCCGCCCCAACCAGCAGATGGTTTTGGTATATGCCCTAAACTTCCTATCTTTTAATATTATATACCCATCTGTCAAATGAAACCATACATGACACAGATACAATATAACCACTCATATGCAGCTCCTTCACTATTCCAGATATGCTTTATGTCCCCTTCTTCTTTAGGGATAGAAGTTATGATGGTGCCACTTCTGGACACTCCTCTGATCCAGATACAAATTATGTCTCCCAAGGTGTCCAGATATGGGGGTTTATATGGCAAGAGAAACTTGTTCTTGTTCTTTCTTCCCTCCTCCCCACAAAACACCACAGAGATGCACAGGAGCTAGACTGGCCCTTCACAAAAATACCTGTCTCTGGTCCAAAAACCAGTGGCAGGGCAGTGCTCCTCTCTAGACATAACAGTAACTATCTTATTTATATTTATTTATCTTAAAATTTATATGCCGCCCCCTCCTGCCTCAGGCATCTCGGGGCGGCTCACAACATTTTAAAAACATTTTAAAACATTAAAATAAACAATAATAATTACAATTTAAAAAACCAATATAAAACCCCATCCCCCCCTACCCTAACCCAACCCACCCACCCCATCTCCCTTGGGAAAGGCCTGGCGGAACAGCCAGGTCTTACATTCTCTGCGGAAAGAGGGGAGTCCGGCAGCCAAGCGGTTCTCCGATGGGAGGGAGTTCCACAGCCGCGGTGCACCCCTGGAGAACGCCCTCCTCATAGTGGACACCCAGGAAACCCGGGGGACCTCGAGAAGGGCACCCCCAGCTGACCGCAGGGGTCGTTCCAGGACCCGGAGGGTGAGGCGGTCGTGCAGATTGGCGGGGCCCACCAACACCTTGACTTGGGCCCGGAAACGTACCGGCAGCCAGTGCAGAGAGCAAAGCACCGGTGTAATATGCTCGCATCGGCTCATCCCCATCAAGAGACGGGCCGCCGCATTCTGAACTATGTGTCAGTTCCTGCTACTTATCTTGTACCTGAAAGGATGCAAGTCCAAAATGACCATAGCAAACGAGCAGCAAGAAGAGTGTTTGCACATATAGACTTAACAACCAAATGTGTGTTTAACATTAGAAAAAAGTATAAACGCACAAGTACAAAAACAAACACACAACTAAATGTAATACCAAAAACAAGGGAGGGGCTCTGATTTGCACGCAGCAGGAATCCCCTGCCCACAGCACTGAGCCTCTACATGGGATTTGGTGAAAAGGGAACAGGAGTGAAAAAGTCCCTGTGTACTGGGCTCTAGTCTGAAGTTAACTTCTGAATATTTGCACCTGCAAAGTAGAGTTTCTTGAAGGGGGCTGGTAGGCAGGTGATGATAAAAATAAATATTCTGAGGCATGAACCTGACTTTAAAACAAATATGAATTTTGTGGAACGCTCTACAACCTCCAACCATCTCTGATGTACGACAGAGACTATGCTTAATGATTATGATGGACAGAACTGCGGCTGATGTCAGTGAAAAACTAGGAGAATTTTATGCAATCTGGTCAGCTTGTTGGGACTAGATAAAGGACGGACGTAACCTTGCTGACAACTGAAAAAATCCTTCTACAGGACATTTGATGGGCACAGAATACTGAAGGTGTTCCACTGGGAGACGTTTGAGCAGACTGTAAGCTGAACTAAGTGCAAGTCTTTTTATTTTTTGTTTGGTTTCTTTTTTATTGATTTTCTTTACTTGTTTCCAGTTTCTTGCTAACTTTGATGCTTTATATTTGCATCTTTGTGATCCAGGTGTAACACCTGGGGAGGATTATATGGCTAATAAATTGTGTTGTCATGTACCTTCCCCCAAAACCCTGTATCCATTCAAAACAAATAAAAATCTTTCAAAATAAAATATATTAATTTTGATTAGCATATAGGACCTGGTAATGCAGAGATTACAACAACAGCTCCCTAACTTTTTTGCCTGTGACACCCTATTATGGCATTAGATATAATCTCATTAGTCCACACAGCAACAAAGCCATGCAAAATAAATGGAGACCCCATCAGTAGACGGCATGACCCCAGTTAAGAGTCCTGATTCATAGTTTGGGAGCTTCCACATCATAAGGAGCAGGACATGATCCAATGCCTACCCATGGTGCTTGCTAACTGGAGTAATCCCATTGATTTCCTGATCCCTGACTGAGTTTGTTGGGACTAGATATGGAATGCAGGCACTATTCCTGGTAGTCTGCATTGAGTGGTTTGGCCCCACAGTCAAGGCACTCCACATGCCACAGCGAGCCAAACTAAATGCAGTGACAATGTTCCTGAATCCTCTGCAGCTCAAAGAGCAGCAGCCTGGAAATTCCGCAAGAGCTGCATTTTAATTATAAAATGTAGCTTTGTAATTAAATAAATGTGGAGTGGAAGAGTGCAATCAGTGGAGTGGCCTCATGTTATTTATTTGGCTAATACATTCAATTTATTTTATGCTGTCCCTACACTTTTCACTTCTGATATGCCAGAGATTCCTCTCCCCCCCCCCCCCCCCCCCCCCCCCCCCCCCCCCCCCCCCACATAGCTGCATCGCAGATAATTTCAGAGAATAATCTGGTGTTTTCTGACAGTGGAGCAGATGTGTGTGCAACCTGGTGGGGCAATGGCCCTTTTCACACAGACGCTCTAACACTGATAAAATGGGTGTTACATTTTATTATACATGTTACAGGGCACCCACAGGACAACACTGCAGCCCTACAACATGGGCCCTTTTATTTTATTTTGAAAAACTTTTACCCCACTCCCTCCTGCCCACATGGCAGCTTGAGGCGGCTCTTTACACAAGATGCCTTGCTAAGTGGAGGCATCTGTGTAAACACCGTGGGTGGTTGGTGGGGTGCATTTAGCTGGGCGGAGGTGTCTGTGTGAACACCACAGACAGTGGGTACAGCTGCATGCGTGCTCCCGCGCAACACCCATCTCCATCCACCACCCACCCACAGAGCAACCGGCATTGGAGTCCGTTACTCCATGAGTGGGGAGATGGGTGTTGCACAGGACCACGCACGCACCTATACCCACCGCCCGTGGTGTTCACACAGACACCTCCACCCAGCAAAACTGGGTGAAGGCATCTCATGTGAAAAGGGCCCATGTTGCAGGGCTGCAGTGTTGCCCTGTAATATGTATAATAAAATATAATACCCGTTTTATCAGTGTTAGAGTGTCTGTGTGAAAAGGGACAATGCAAGGCAGTCTATGTTTATATGGACCGCACAGGAGATTCAGAGGTGCTGGGCAATTGCTGCTCTCAGGGACTTCAATCGAAGTTGCCAGGCCTGTAAATCAAACCCATAGGGTTATATATAATCACAGCGCATATGCCAATAGATATGGGGTTCTCAACCTTTTTCCAGTCACGAACACTAGAGTGATGTAAGTGACTACTTGGGAGCACTGCATAATTTGCATGGATTTGCATAAATATGCAAAAATTAACTCTCCCTTCTGCAATTCAATTTAATTCAATTCAATACAAAGGACTGTTTCAAAGTGCCCCTGAGCACTACTAACAGCTGGCTTGGGGAGCACTTTCACACATTGCCCGAGCACTTTAGTGCTCTTGAGCACCAGGTTGCAAATCCCTGCAATAGATTTATTATACTCATCCTGTAACCTTGCACGATCTTAAACAATCCACTTAGCACAGAGAGAATTCTAAAAACAAAGTAAAATAAAATTGCTTTCAAAAAAGCCTGCTCTGGTTGCTAAGTGACTGTAATACTTTTACCTACCAACGCATCATGTATAAAAACCCACGCACTGGGAAGCGAGGAAATTGCTAGTTTAGGACATCGGGAACCTCACGCTGCCTAAATAACATGATTATTTTACATCTGTATGACAGTAATGTTTAAAGGCCTCCGCCAATATTCTAGGCGCGAGCAAAACAGTCTATGCTCAACGTAGATCATCTTCTTCCCTGGGGGGTGCTCTCTCACTACATTCCTCCCGAGGGGAAACTAACACAGGGAGCCGCCTTGTTTCCCAATGCAGGGGGAGGGATGTGTTTGCGTAAAGAGGGTTTGTGGTGCGATCTGCAAACCTTTTCCTTGCAACAAGCTGTGAGATGACTGCGTGAATATTCCTTAAGACAAGATTCAACAAGTGGGGGAACAAAAGATACAGGTAACAAGGGTGGGAGAGCAGAGGGAGACATTTATTTACATAGGTCAAATGTGTGAGATAGATGGAAAAAACTACTGAAGGAGCAGATGAATGGGCAGTGGATTGTGCCACAAGGCTTGCTCCAGCCAACCCCCCCACAATGTCCATGCCTTAGTTTCTCTCAAATAAGGCACGCGCACACACAGAGTTCTTGTACTGTTCGCCTCTCAGGACTAACTTATTCTTCCCAGTCCAAGCACAATTGTACCTCAGCTTTCCTGTTAACAGCATGGCTCCAAATGCGCAGTTAGCCTGGTTATGGGGACCCAGTATTTGTTCACAGACACACTGTCTCTTCCAAGGCCTTTTCCAGGCCAGTCCTCCCACGTCCTCTCCCCCACCTTAGAAAACAAACTACCTCCATTCATTTTCTCCTCCAACACTCTCTGTCAGCCTATCCCTCCCTCTTAACACAGTAGCCCCCGCTGCTAGGCACCCAACCCAGCTTCTCAATATCCACCACTTCCGAGTCACCTACCCTTACTGCTTTGGAGTCCTTTCCTAATCAGCTTGTCAGCCTGGGGCTCTCGCTAATTGAGCCCATTAGGGCAGGCTGGCTTCTGGAGCAGGTGCTTCTGTAGTAGCCCAGCAGAACATGCTGCTACATGACAATGGACAAACAAAAGGAGCAGAAACAGATGAGTCATGAACGACCAGTCTAAACCAACCTTGTGCAAGTGAGCCCTGCTTCGCCCTAAAAAACCTTCTGTATTAATCTGCTTTCGGGGTATGATATACCCCGATTACATCACAGTTGAAAAATATAAATATGATTGATTTGAATATGACTACATTTTAACATAAAAAGTTTAAATTTTGTTTGGTAAAGAAATGTATGTCCAACATAAAAGTTCATGGGGTTACTAGGAACCACTTCATTGCCTATCAGACTACTTCCTTGCCTCTTTCAACATTTCCCACTGTCCCCCCTCCTCTTCTCCGTGACCTTCAAGCTATTGATCCCCTGGACTTTGCCTCCTCTCTCTCTCCCCTTCTTCCCAAAGTCTTCTCTTCCTCCTCCCCTGACTCCGCTGTCTCTGCTCTCAACGCCTCTCTCTCCTCCACACTTGACTCCCATGCCCCTCTCTCTTCCCGCCCTGCCTTCTCCCACAACCCCCGTCC
>QEPC01010507.1:1090005-1145644 GCA_003113815.1 Sphenodon punctatus | reverse complement strand
GCTTTTTCCCCTTTAAATCTCCCTCCGGTGAGTGTGTTGATGCCGGTTGCCTGGCAGCGACGTTGCGCTCATTGCCCACGCCTGGGGATGATTTCCTTTGATCCCGGGCGGCGGCTGGCGTCCAGACGTGACTTTTGGTTGATCACGGGTGGGGATATCGTTCACCACGCGTCCACGGGAATTGGTTCGGGTAGCCTGGAAAGCGTGATTGAAATTGGCCCCACGCGGGTGTTCAGCGTGGTGAACATCTGGCGGCCGCCGAACAGACGTGGGGTTCAACATGGTTCAACGTGATCTCGTCACGTCTGAAATCACCCAGATTAACCCAGATTAACCAATAAGTTGCTCCAGTGTGGCAAATTCACATCCCCACTCAGTTACCAATCCTAACTCTCCCAAAATAACAAACACAATTTTCCTGGGAACTTACACACACACACATGAAACAAGCAGCTTCTGCATGGGCAAATAGTACAGCATTCGCCAGAGGAAAAGGCATTAAGACAGGCAACTGTGCAAGAGGGCAGGGCAGTGAGTGGTCTCCCAGAGGGAGATCTAGCAGCCCATGCTTGCTGAGCAGATTGAAATCTCAGCCTTGCTCCTAGCATCTCTGCAAGCCCATTAAACTTCTGCCCTGCAAGCAGCCGGGGGCTGCTGTCTAACATTTATAGGGCTGAGAGCTCTTCTGAGCACAAACATGCTGCCCAGCAGTACTGCCTGGCTGAAAGTTGGATTCCTCCATTTCCTGTTTCAGTACATTACCCTCCTGAGTGGTAGCCTGTTCAGGCAGCAGGGCAGGCAGAATGCCAATGCAATCCTGAGACACTGGTCCCACTTGCTTTGTTTCTGTCATTTGCTTGGTAAAGAAACCGCTTTATGCAACTTTTAGTTTATGAAGCTAAAGTTCCACTGGTTCCGCCCTCCCCATGTTAGCACAGTCTCCAGTCTCCTGAGGAAGGCAAGATACTCCCATCATCACAGCAAGGATCCAACTTGTTGCATTTGCTCCCAAGTAGACGCCAGCTTATTGTAAGGGACAGATTTTATGAGGGAGAGGAAAGGGTAGAGCCAGACAGTGCCCTTTAAGGAAGTAGAGTAGCAGCACCAGGCACAGCACCAGTAATGGCATGCAGGCAGAAGGGCTTGTGTTAGCAGCAGTATCACAAGGAAAAGTGTGGCCTCCAATTCGGATGGAACAAGGTCTGTTAAGTGACCAAATGAGCAATGACAGGGGAGAAAATGCTGGAGAATTAATCTTATGCAAGCCATGTGTCACGGAGGAACATAAGGTCACACATGTGTAACACGGGCCTACATGTAGACTACAAGTCTGGTAAATATGTAATGCAAAAGGTTCCACATGTATGTAATGTTACAATTGAGAACTGTAAAACTCATATTAGGGCTGTAATACGTGACCAAGCTACAAGAAATGCAAAGAGATACAAAGAATGTGTATTTGAGAACACTTGCCAGACGGAACCCTGTGGATATGCAAAACAACCTTCATGTTTGCCTGGGTTGCTTACATGTCATGCTTCAGGTTTCCCCAAAGGTGGGAAACTCGAGGCAAAGAAGGAGGAAGACTACTTAAGCCAGCGGGGCTATCCCTTGCGAGGAGAGCCATTTTGAACATCTGCATACAAAAGCCTGCCAACCAGCCAGGCTGGAGATCATGAACTGAGAGGGATGAATTGCTTTCTATCAACTAAGAAACCAGTGCCCAGTTGTTTACATTAAGGACTGAGAGGAACCAGAACTTATGGACCTTTGTAGGGTAAGATGCTGATTTAGGAACTCAACCAGTATAGATCAGGAATGCGTTATATTTACCTTTGATTTCTAGTAACCACTCTGTATCAACTATCTTGCTTATGTAATCAATAAACTTACTTCTTATCTTTATGAAGAAGTGTCTGTGTCTAACATTGGAACACAAGTGAGCAACAAGAGCCCTCAAACTCTTGCGAACCCAGAGAGTAAAGAGTCTGTAAACGGGAAGGATCGGGCCCTTGAGTGACAAAGGATTTGTCCCTGTGGCAGACTTGAATTAGCCAGAGAGAAAAATGAATTCAAGTGGGCTGCACGCAAGGGAAACTGAGTCACTAAAATCTGGTAAAGTGGGGGTGCGGACCTCCAACCCGTGACAGTTGGCGCCCAATGAAAAGGGTCAAGCTCAGTTTGTGAACCAATGTGTAGAAAGTAGAGGAGCATACCCAGGTGACTGGACTCCTCTGAGGGGAGTAAATCCCAAACCTGCAGAGTCTGAAAGCCCCAGAAGTCGGGAACTCAGCTCTGAAAGAGTGGAAGAAGCAGATCCTTGAACAGAGTGTGCTAAGTTTGTTGTTTTAATTTTAATTTCAGGTCAGGGACAGATATCAAAATAGGGCTGCCAGTGACACCATGTCCCTTTGTAAAACTTGAATTAACTTCAATGGGAGCAGTCAGGTCAATTCGATCTTTGAACATATTGGAAAAGACTAATACTGATGTCCAAAATCAGAATGCATGGATTTCATTTTTAGAATATAAAGATACATTAGGTGTCTGTCACTTCTGTCTACATAATATTGCTAAAATCCAGCCCTCCTTTACTGGCCCCACATTGCTAAGACTACTCCACGTTCTAGTCATCTTTTACTTTGACTACTGCAACCTCCTCCTTACTGGCTTTAAAAAAAACAAAAACCAATGAGCAAAGCTTGAGGAGGGCGGGGTCTGTGTCCACTGAGTGTTATGGCCCACAACCGCGGAGTGAGTGGGGAGGGTTTCTAACATGCGGATCCTGGGTGGCCACTGTGCCCACACAGGCAGCCTCCATATATTGCCACCTCCATGGACTGGCCCGCAAAGCAATTCATTTGGGCAGCCATTATTTATTTATTTAATCAATTTATATCCCGCCCCTCCTGAAAACAGCTCGGGGCGGCTAACGATTTTAAAAGCATAAAAATACAGTAATATAAAATTTAAAACAATCATAATAATATAAACACTTTAAACAGGGCTAGAACAAAATAAAACAATAAATAAGGGTAGGATAGAGCTCCAAGTAGGACTGAGGGCGGGACAGGGAGGTAGCAGGGCTGTGGACCTGTCCGCTGGTGTAGGTGGGTGCCCCAGTTCAAATGGGTCAAGGATGTGTGGGCACCTGCCCCCATGCACTGTTTTGCCTTCCCCCACACAGGGCACTCCAACGTCTTCTCCGATGTCCTGTGAGCGGCCATGAATGGGTGATGCATGGGTCACGGGAGCATGCCTCCACCCATGCCACCTTCACATGAGTGGTCGGATGGGTGGTCATGCGTGGTTGTGTCTCATTTAAGAACACCCCTTGACCCACCCTTGTTCAATGCTTCACTACCAACGTCATCCACCTCGCACGTGCACACTGGTTTGGCCCAAATTCAACCCCTTCTCTGCTCCCTCCCCCACTTCACCTCCAGTATAAAGCTCCACAAACTCCTTGTCCTCAGCAAGACTCTTCATGGCCTTGTTCCTCCCTATCCTTTTGTCCTAATTTTCTAACTACATCCGACCTGGAGACGTCATTCCTCTACCACCACCCGCCCCAGAGTCTCCTGATCCCTGAATCATCTTTGCCCTTTCTCCCATCGCCCCATGCCTGGAACTCCCTCCCTGAACACATACACTCTGCTTCCTCCTTCCCAACAGTCAGATCCCTCCTAAAAACCTACTTCTTCCATCAAGCTTTCTAGCTCTCACCTTCAGAGGCTTCTCACCTTCTGATGCATTTTCTTATGCTATCTTATCCTTTGGGTTCACCCTCCTCTTCTTGTAATTAAGCTAAGCACATGCACCTGAAACTTGCCAGCTTCATGAATGTATCCCTTCTCTAGTCTCCCCTTCTTGCCCATCCTAGACTGTAAGCCAATTGGACAGGTACCTTTCTCTAATCACAACTGTTTAGTGTCGGGCATTTTGCTGGCACTGTATAAAATAAATAATAATAAATAGTTAACACAAATGAAGTTTTTGCAACAACTTTATTAGGAAGCTTGGTTTTGGTTTGTCTTTCAGTGGTCAGTGTGAGTGACCTAGGTTTAACTCATTCACTTTGCAAAGCCTGTTCGGGACCAGTCCAGACAAGAAAACCTGATAACCAGCACTGCTTACAAGGCAGTGCTGGGTTAAGTAGCCCTGTCATTAGTGCCCGCAGCTGGAGGCTTCCCCTGCAGGCGAGCCGAGCGCTGCAGGGTCCTAGGTTCCACCCCTGTTCCACTAGGGGCGGGTGCAGCTGCCGACGTGGGAATTGCTTCTGGGGGTGTGGGTACTGCGAGCCCTCATTCTGCTGATGGCTCTGTCGCGTACCTCTGTCGGGGTGGAGCCACAAGGGGGGCTGGGGTTGGCATCGGAAGCGGGGGGGGGGGGAACAGCGGCAGAACCCCGTGACACCAACTATGCTGGTTGCTTTTTCAGGAGACAGCATCTCCTGTTGCTGTTTCCAGGTGAGGTCAGAAATCTTTCAGAAGACCAGGACAACTTTTCATTGTTTTTGGACTAGAGGTAGAGCACACACACCCCTACTGGACCCATTACGCCACAGTGCCCGTGAGGATGGAAGCCACCTGCTTTCCATAGCTGTGGCCAGTCTCTAATGATCATTGCCTGGGTTATGGCTGTCTCTGTGAGAAACAGAGGGTTGGCTGTGGTCCATTGGTCCAGAAGATATGGGAACTGCTGATCTTACCATCTCTTTAGACAGAGTGGATTGTGATGTTTACACAGTGAGTAAATCAATCACTTCTTTTGGCCTCCATTCATCATCTTGCAGCTAAGCATGTGCTTTGCTTTAGTGGTATGCTAACCACAGAGCTTGATTTTCATTGGTGCTGAATGCCTAAATCTTCCATTGACTTCTGCTGGACTGCAAGTCCTCAGAATTAATGCAAGCCCTGGGATGCTATAAGCACTCAGGGACATGGATCGGGTAAACAATTCCTACCCACAGGAAACTTTCCCTGTGGAATACTAGAGCCAGAGGAGTCCAAAAACATATTTCGCCCGGAGGAGACATTTACCCAGTCAATATAAGGATAACTGAAATCACCCATTATTATTATTATTATTATTATTATTATTACTGACTTTAGTAGCCTGACTGATCTCGGCTATTAGCATTTCATAGTCAGTCTCACCATCCAGGTCAGGGAGATAATAGTATAGACCCACCATGTATACACTTCCCCATTGTGCATGGAATTTCTATCCATAGAGTTTTTGATTCCTGTCTGTTTTAGAGGTTCACTCCAACTGCCCCTCTTACCCCATGGTTGGAGTAAGCTATCCCTGAGCATTTAAAATACTGAGTTTATGTGAACAGGGAGCAGTGGGGACAGTCCTACAAAACATGATCATACGAACAAGACTTTAAACGCACTCAGGCTGCAGAATTGGGAGGTGGATTTCCAACCTCTCTCAGTTTGAGGATGCTTGTGTTCGTACCATGCTAGTTACACAGCTTGGTTGAGGCATCTGCGAGTTCAGAGAGGTGCTGGCTTCTGAGGTACTGACATTGGCCTCTTCACTAATGTGATTTCTTCCTTTCCCAGCACCTTGGATTAGCTCTGGCGCTTCTTCTCAGGCAGAAAATGCCCATCATGTTGGTAGCAGGATTAAAATGGCATGTGAGCTGGCTAGGGTGAAGATCTTCCCATTAATTTTTCATCTTTCCCCAGGCAACTCTGCCTATGGATCTGCACAGGTATTAAGCAAGCCTTGTCGACTAAAGCCATTAGCTCATCTTCCTTCCAGGCCTTGTCTCTTGGCTGCACAATCAACAGACTTTCTGCCGTGTTACTCTACCAATGACCCTCTGTGCAGCAGCATCACTACTAACGTACAGCAAGTAAGAGAGTGGCCCAGAGCAAACTGACCAGCTCAAATGGAGGTAGGCTTCTTGAAGGAGCAACAACTAACTTGAGAGGTTTATTCTGGGAACATATTAAGAACTGAGTGGGGTTCTGCTTACAGAAGATTTGGGGGTGGAGGGATAATCAGAGGAGGACAAGCCAATACCAGATTCCTTTGTTCAGGACAATTAATTGAATCCTCAAAACTGCCTGTAGCCACCCCCTGCTGTGCATAATGATCCAGCTCTCTTGTTTAATGAAGCCCAAAGAGTTCAGTGTTAGGGTGTCCAATATCTTCTAATATACATCTTAAGAAGGTACCAAGCCAACATGAATGAATTCTTGCTATGTCCTCTGCACCCAAAGGCAACAGCAAGGTGATTAACTCCTCACCTTCCCCATCAGCCCCTACAAACGCTTTCCTTTATGTATTAGTCATTTTTCATCAATCCCCAAACACAAAAACACCAAGGAGATGCTCAGATACAAGCACAATAAACCTGCGTCAATAAACCTGTTTATATTAACCTACTTCAGCCCTTACTACAGTCAGATCTCTGCAAATCGGCAGCAGAGCCCCTGGTTAAAATCTGGCCTGGAGACTCCCAAAGAAAGCAGAAGAGGATTATTATTATTATTATTAACAAATATTTATATAGCGCCAGCAGTGTACCTGGCACTTTACAAAGTAATAACATAGACAGGGTCCCTGCCCCTAGGGCTTACAATCTGAGAGACAGGAGCTGGGGGAGAGACTTAGGAAGGGGAACAGAGGGAGAGACAAGGGGTCTAACATTCATGAAGATGCGAGGTCTCAAGTGCACGTACTTGGCTTGGTTACGATGAGAATGACAGCAGGCAGGTCCATGTTGCAAGGATAAGGGTAAACCGATCGTAGGTATAGGAATAGT
Organism: Sphenodon punctatus; assembly: GCA_003113815.1. NCBI lineage: Eukaryota > Metazoa > Chordata > Lepidosauria > Sphenodontia > Sphenodontidae > Sphenodon > Sphenodon punctatus. Next base: position 1,138,860 of record QEPC01010507.1, on the reverse strand, counting down.
GGCTCAGCAGGATAAAGAGTCAGACAGAGCAGAGCGAAAGAGGTGAGTTTTAAGGAGAGATTTGAAGGTATGAAGGGAGGGGGCAAGGCGGATGTGGACAGGGAGGGAGTTCCAGGCATGGGGGGCAGCAAGTGAGAAGGGACGAAGGCGCTTAGGGGAGCAGGGAAGGCGTGGAAGGGTGAGAGAAGGGACAGAGGAGGAGCGAAGTGCACGGGCTGGAGTATGGAGGGCGATAAGTGCAGAGAGGTAGGGGGGAGCAAGGTTGTGAAGAGCTTTATAGGTGAAGACTAGGAGCTTGTGCAGGATTCGTTCAGGAAGGGGAAGCCAGTGAAGCGAAGAGAGGAGGGGCTGCACATGGTCGAAGCGACTGGCGAGGTAGATGACCCTGGCAGCAGAGTTTTGGACAGAGATGAGGGGAGAAAGGTGAGACCGGGGAAGGCCAGTGAGAAGGAGGTTACAGTAATCGAGGCGAGAGATGACCAGAGCATGAACAAGAGTTTTGGCAGACGAGACAGAGAGAAAAGGGCGAATCTTAGCAATGTTATGGAGGGAGAAGCGACAGGATTTAGCAACAGAGTCAATGTAGGGTTTAAAAGAAAGGGCTGAGTCAAAGATGAAGCCTAGGCTACGGGCTTGGGGGACAGGCAGGATGGTGACTCCATCAATAGTTATTGACAGTGAGGAAGGAGAGGAAGGATGAGGGGGGAAGATAAGGAGTTCAGTTTTAGCCATGTTGAGTTTGAGTTGACGTTGAGACATCCAGGTAGAGATGTCAGAGAGACAGTTGATGAGACGAGCTTGAACAGAGGGAGAGAGAGAGGGAGTAGAGAGATAGAGTTGAGTGTCATCAGCATAGAGGTGGTATTGGAAGCCATGGGAGGCAATGAGTTTGCCTAAGGATGAGGTATAGATCGAGAAGAGGAGAGGGCCAAGAACAGAGCCTTGAGGAACACCAACTGAGAGGGGGAAGGAGGAGGAGGCGGAGTTGGAGAGAGACACATTAAAGGAGCGGTCAGAGAGGTAGGAGGAGAACCAGTTATGGACAGAGCCACAAAAGCCAAGGGAGTGAAGGGAATCCAGCAAGAGTGAGTGGTCAACAGTATCGAAGGCAGCAGAGAGATCAAGGAGGACAAGAATGGAATAGAGACGTTTAGATTTAGCCACCAGAAGATCGTTGGTGATCTTAGCGAGAGCAGTTTCAGTAGAATGAAGGGGGCGGAAGCCAGATTGGAGGGGGTCAAGGGAGGAGTTGGAGGATAGGAAGTCAAGGCAGCGGGAGTAGACAACACGTTCAAGCAGCTTGGAAGCAAAAGGAAGGAGTGAGACAGGACGATAGCTAGAAGGGTCAGAGGGGTCAAGAGTGGACTTTTTGAGAATAGGAGAGACTGTGGCATGTTTGAAGGCAGAAGGGAAAGAGCCAGTAGAGAGGGAGAGGTTGATGATGTGCAGGAAGGAAGGGGCGACAGTGGGAGTAATGGAGGTGAGGAGGCGGGAAGGAATGGGATCAAGGGGGCAAGTGGAAGGGTTGGAGGAGGAGAGCAGAGAGGAGATTTCCTTAAGGGAGGCAGGGGAGAAGGAGGACATGAGAGAAGGAGGGGGAGGAGGGAGAGGGGTGGGAGTGGGAAGAGAGGAGTGGGAAGCGATGTCGAGGCGGATCTTGTCTATCTTGGAGGTGAAGAAGGAGGCAAGATCCTGAGCAGAAAGGGAAGAAGGAGGGGGAGGACAGGGAGGCTTGAGGAGGGAGTCAAAGGTAGAGAACAGGCGGCGAGGGTCCCGAGAACAGGACTCAATGCGGGAGGCATAGTAGTGTTGTCTAGCAAGGGAGATAGCAGAAGTAAGGGTGGAGAGACAGAATTTGAAGTGAAGGAAGTCAGCGTGAGAATGGGATTTGCGCCAGAGTCGTTCAGCAGCACGAGTGCAAGAACGGAGGTGGCGGATACTAGGGGTGAGCCAAGGACGGGGGTTGTGGGAGAAGGCAGGGCGGGAAGAGAGAGGGGCATGGGAGTCAAGTGTGGAGGAGAGAGAGGCGTTGAGAGCAGAGACAGCGGAGTCAGGGGAGGAGGAAGAGAAGACTGTAGGAAGAAGGGGAGAGAGAGAGGAGGCAAAGTCCAGGGGATCAATAGCTTGAAGGTCACGGAAGGGGCGTAGAGAAGGGGAAGAGGAGGGGGGACAGTGGGAAATGTTGAAAGAGGCAAGGAAGTGGTCTGATATAGGATGAGGATCGAAGGAGAGATCAGCGACAGAGCAGTTTCTAGAGAGGACAAGATCAAGAGAATGGCCATTAGTATGGGTGGGGGAGTTGGTCCAAAGGTGGAGGTTGAAGGAGGAGGCTAGGGAGAGGAAGCGAGAGACTGAGGGCTGAGATGGGTCATCAACATGAATGTTGAAGTCACCAAGGATGAGAGTGGGGATATCAACAGAGAGGAAGAAAGTGAGCCAGGACTCAAAGTCAGAAAGAAAGGAAGAGAGAGGACCAGGGGGACGGTAGATGACAGCAACACGTAGATGGAGGGGGGAGTAGAGGCGCACGGAGTGAGCCTCAAAGGTATGGAAGGAGAGAGAGGGGGGAGGAGAAATTGGTTGGAACTGACAGGATTTAGCAAGAAGGAGGCCCACCCCACCACCCCGTCCTTCAGGGCGGGGTTGGTGAGAGAAGGAGAGACCCCCACAGGAGAGGGTAGCAGGCGTGACAGAGTCCGAGGGAGTGATCCAAGTTTCAGTAAGGGCAAGGAGCTGGAGGGAGCGAGAGAGGAAAAGATCATGGATATAGGGAGCTTTACTGATAGATGAGCGACAGTTCCAGAGGGAGCAGAAAAATGGTAGTTGATGAGGGGGGAGGCAAGGAATAGGGATAAGATTGGGAGAAGGGGAGCGTCGTGGTAGGCTAGAGACAGGAGGAATAGGGATAAGATTGGGAGAAGGGGAGCATCGAGGAAGGCTAGAGACAGGAGTGGAAGGGGAGCAATGAGAGAAAGTAGCCAAGGGAGCAAAGGATGTATGGGGGAGGTTAGAGAGTGGTGATCGGTTGGGGGGAGGAAGAAGCTGGGAGGAGAAAAGTAGAGGAAGAAAAAGATGGACAGGAAGAGGAGAAGGAGAGGAGGGAAAGAAAAGGCGAGAAAATAGGGCAGACATGTTAGTGAGTAAGATAGGAGGGGGAAGTACAGTAGAAAAGAAATGGAGAAAAGTACCTGTAAGGCGCGCGCCTTTAGGCGCGCGCTTTTCGGCCCGCTGGTCGGTGGAGCTTGGGGCGGCAGGAAGGCCAAGCCCCAGGAGAGTCGTGGTGTCCTCGAGCGATGACAGCCGAGGATGCTGGGAGCGTATGCAGACGAGCTGCAACCTCACCAGCATGTGTGTTAGAGGATAGAGGAAGTGGGATCCTTCACAGCACAGAGTCAACAATCTAACCCAGTAAGTGATTAAACTTTTCCTAGTCTTGGATTCATGACACAGGAAATAGCTACCAAAAATCAATATTCATTACTTCTTTGGGTACAGTTTACCTCCTTACTGTGAACTATAACAAAGAAAGAAACATTATTATTAGGATATGGCCTGGGTCAGGATATAGGATACCTGTCATTAGCTGTCTCTAGACCTAATGACTTTCTATGCTCATACACTGTTCCTTTCATATAGGCTGTGCAAAACCCACGTTTCTTGTTCTTGGCATATGTTTATCGTGTGTGTGTGTGTGTGTGTGTGTGTGTGTGTGTGTACACATATGCATGTGTGTTAGAAAAAAACAGACTTCCATCAGTGCATGAGTATTAACAGATACATTCTAGATGTCCTTTAAAACTGTAGCAATCTCCACGCAAAAGCAGAGGGGACAGCAGGCATATCAGAAGCCCCCTATTCAAATCATGTGTATCCAAACACAGTCCATTTTTAAATGAGCAAGGCGGGGGCAGTGTCTGTGTCTGCAGAGTGGTAAAGCCACAGAGTGAGTGGGGAGGGATTCTAACAAGCAGCTTCCTGGTAGCCACCGCGCTCACACAGGCAGCCTCCATGGACCAGTCCCCAAAGCAACTCATACAGGCAGCCATTACCCCTTTAAGAGTTGGGATGAGGAGGCAGTAGGGCCACAGACCTGTCCACTGGTGTGGGTGGATGTCCCAGTTCAAACGGGTCAGGGATGTGTGGGTGACTGTCCCCACACACTGTTTTGCCTTCCCCTGCACAGGGCATTCTGGCTTTTTCTCCAGTGCCCCAAATGACCATGAGTGGGTGCTGTGTGGGTCATGGGAACACGCACCTCCACACCATCTTCAGATGGGTGTTTGGATGCGTGCTTGATGGGTGACCATGTGTGGGGGGGTGTCCCGTTTAAAAACAGCCACACTTAACTTACGTGGTGCTCATAAAGGAAAGTCAGGTAGTTGGTTGCCGTTGGTGGTTCAATAATCTAACTTTGCCTTGGGTAGCAGACACAAAACAAGCCCACACAAACACAGCTATAACTCTGGCATGCACACACACACTGAAGTATCTACCACACAGGAAAAACTGAGTTGATGATACTAATAAGGCTGAGATGCTCAATACCTACTCTGGTCCCAGTTTACCTTCTTTTTTTTTCTTTTTTTTTTTGCACAAAGGCTGAAGCAGATGATCAGTGCATTTAATATTGACAAGAAGCAGGAACATATATGCAAGTAAAAATAAAAAAGGAATAGATTAAACAATATTTGGGTAACCTGAATGTATTTTAGCAAGCAAATCAAACTTGTGATCACCTAAAGGAAAGCAGTGTTAAAAAGTAGCCAACAGAAATTTATTAGAAACAAATCATGCCAAACCAAACTTATCTCCTCCTTTGACTTGTCTAGTAGATGGTGGGAGGAGGATGAAATTGGTGTAATATATCTTGACTTTAGTGAGGCATTTGACACAGTCCAACTCATAAACAAGTCAGACAAATGTGGCCTTGATGTAACTGTTATTGCAAAGGTAAACAACTGGATGAAGGTTCACAGAAAGTCATTATTAATGGTTAGCTGTCAGACTGACAGGAGGTAACAAGTGAGGCTCTATGGGGTTCTGTCCTGGGTCCAGTATTGTTCAATATTTTCATCAATAACTTGGATAATAGTAGAGGCAGTTTTTAAACTGGTACAGCTGGTGGGCAGGTTCGTGTGCGCTGCGTGGAGCGCACATGCACCTCCGGTGGGTGGGTGGGGTTACACAGGCTGGGACAGGTGTGCACTGCGTGTGCGCCCCTACCCACGCACCACCCATTCCTGCTCCCGCATGGAGCATCCTGGGTTTTCCCCTGATCCCCCATTTATGGGCATGAGTGGGCAGTGCATTGGTCACAGGAGTGTACACCCACGCATCTTCAGATGGGCGCTTGATTGGGTAGGAGTGGATGGGCATGTCCTGGGCCCTTTTTAAATGGACCGCAGTGGGTGGTGGGATGGGTCTGTGGCTATGGTGGGTGTGCGCCTGTTCCCACGGGCACACACCCATCTCCACGCATGGAGCAACCGGCATTGCCACCCATTGCTCCGTGCGTGGGTGAAACATGGAAACGTACACGCACGCACCCTAACCGCCTGCAGTGTTCCCACGGGCACCCACCCATCCCCCACCCACCACGGATGGCGTTCACATAAGTGCCTCTCTCCCACAGGGGTGCCCGTGTGAAAATGGCCCTGCTTAGAAATGGCCGTGCTTATCAAATTTGTTAATTAACCGTGTCTATTTTATTACTTTGTAAAGTGCCAGGTACACTGCTGGCACTATATTATTATTATTATTATTATTATTAACAAACATTTAGTTTGTTAATAATAATAATAATAATAATAATAATAATTAATTACACAAAAAGGGAGAGATTGCTAACATTTTGGAGCATAGGATTAGAATTCAAAATGATCTTGGTAGATTGGAAAGTTGGACTGAAAACAACATGATGCTTTGCATAGGATATAAAAAAAAATCAAATGCACAAAATACAAAATGGAGATAACTGGCCAAGGAGAAGTACTGCTGAGAAGGACTGTGGGCTATAGTGGATCACAAAGTATGTATGAGCGAACAATATGCCGCTGTTGCATATTTCTCAAAATTTCGTGGGGCCAGAGCCCCAGCCCCGTGGCCAATAAACTCCACCCGCAAGTAAATAATCTCTGCTCCCTTGTACACTTGCACGTTCACTCGTACAGATTCCAACATTCCCAGTGCATTCCATGGGGTTGGTTTGTTGGGTGGTTTGAAGTAGGGTTGTGAGGAGGTTTGGAGTGGGATATGAGGAAGTGGTACTGGGTGTTTTCTGGGGGGCTGTGGGATGGTTGTGGATTTAGGGGGGGTTTGTATTTTGCTTTTATGGATTTTTATGTTTTATACATGTTGTTAGCCACCCTGAGCCTTTAGGAAAGGGCGGGCTAAAAAGTTGAAATAAATAAATAAAAGGAGCGGACACTTTTTGCTTAAGATTCTGCTCAATTTTTTGTCATTCCATCACCTCCCCATTGTTTTCTCAAATTCTTTTTCTGTGGGAGGCAACCAGGAAAGAGGTCTCTACGTCTTTTTGTCTTTCTCTCCTGAAAGAGGGACAGTGAATTCAGCACCCACTGAGGAACTCTCCCTCCAAAGTAGGGACTGTTGAGTGTTATGCTGCTGCAGAAAATGCAAATGCCATTTTGGGTTGCAACAGAAGGATCATCCAATCCAAGAAAGGATTCTGTTACTTTTTACTTAGCACTGGTCAGGCCTCATCTGGAGCACCACATCCAGCTTTGGACTCCACGCTTCAAGAAGGAAATAGCAAACTGGAGAGGTTTCAGAAGAGAGGAACAAGAGGAACAAAGAAAGGAAAGAAAGATCCATGATGAAAGGTTGAAAGAAATACACATGTTTAGCCTAGAGTAGAGAATGCCGAAGGGGAACAGGATGTCCATTTTCAAATTCACAAAAGGCTGCTATAAGCAGAAGGTGGCAACCAATTTATCTCTGTGGCTGATGATGAGGATAGAACAAGACATGATTGTGGACTTAAACTGGAGGAGGAAAAGAATAGGTTAAATATCAGGAAGAATTTTCTAAACAAAGAAGGAAAGTCAGTCAGCGGAACAAATTATCAATGAAGTTTGTGGAACTTTTATCACTTGAGGTTTTAAAAAATAGGGCAGATAAACTTCTGTCAGAGATGGTTATGGTGTAAGTGGTCCTGCTTTTGGGTGGGGGTCGAGATGATCCTTAAAGGTACATTCGAGCCCTCATATTCTGATTCTATTGTGGAAAAGTGGAATTCATATGTGCTTATCTAAGAACAGTCTGCCGGTACAGATGAACCAAAGGGTGGTATAGCTTGTCTACAGAATAGAATGAAAAATGTATAATTAAAGAATTTGATGAAATATTTCATGATCTGGGATTTATTGAGGATCTGTTCTAATCTAACTCACTGACTGGATCCCAGCTTACTGAAATAAAATACATGCAGCACTGTAGCTGCACCATTAGCACCAAAAAAGAGACTTAAAAGCTGAACTTAATCAGATGGCAGAAATAATTTCATTGTCCTTGTTGTAGGATACGGAAAGTCTTTTGCTTCGGAGTTTCAGTACCATGTGTGTACAGCACAAAACCTCAAAATGGTTGCTTCTTTTGCATACATGTCCTCTTACTCGTCCTAGACACCCTCCTGTCATGATGTGGCTGCCTCTCCACTTATCACAAGCAAATCTGGTCTCCACCATTTGTTTACTCTTTGATTCTGTCCCACCATCATGGAACGCCCTCCCTTTGGATGTCCGCCTAAGCCCAAGGCCTAAGACTGACGCTGTTCTTTTTCCAGAGACAATGTAAGTCCTTTCTGTTTGGCCAGGCTTTTGGCAGGCAGGGATAAAGTGGGATGGGACTGGGCACGGGGTGTAAGGGTGTGTTGAAAGGGGTATTAAGGTTTTATATTGGCTTTTTTATTATTGCAAGATGCTCTAACCTCTGCGGGAACGATGGCATAGAAATGTGACTAAATAAATAAATGTATTCCCTGGCATACATTTTTAATTAGATGTACCTCTCTCCTTTCATGGCTTGCTAACACCTTCATTTGGGAAGCACAGTTTTCACTATCCCTGCAAATATCTACTGCACTCTGCAAAGTCAAGACTATTTCTCAAAATAACCTTGTTTTGACCAGGTTATCAGTTACACTGCAAATAACTCGATCTCCAGTTAGGATGCTTGCCCACATTACAGGGTGTGCGGAAACTTACATGAGATAAACAAATGTTGGGGAAACTCACATGATGTTCCCAACGTGGGCACGGGGGGTAAGAGCATCATTGGGCGACCTTCGTGTTTATTTCAATCACAGATGACAGGGCTGGATTTTGAGCCCTGTCATCCGTGATTGAAACTAACGGGCGAATCATCCGATGATGCTTCGTCCCCCCCCCCAACGTTTGGAACATCACGTGAGTTTCCCTGCCATAAGTTTGACTCACGTAAGTTTCCCCGCCTCTTCCTGTAACACAGGCAAGCACCCTTAGTCCTGTATTTAACATTTCATGATGTAGCTTTGTGATACAAGTAATCTAGGGCATTTTTAGATGAGCCACTACTCACACGGAAGGGAAATAAACCCCATGAATTACACGCATATGTAAACTATTTTCCTGCAAGTCTCGCAGAAATGTTCACATTATTGTGCCTCCGTAAACCCTAGAGAATGAGGGTTTCCAAACGTGCATTTGAAAAATCCCACGAGATTCGCACAAATTGCTCGTCAGGCATGTCTAAAAATGCCCTGATTGCGATTCTTGTGGGAGCTTCCCATGCAGATGTGACATTGCAATCCCGTGATCCCCAGCACAACCTTCTTTGTCACGGGAAAGGAACGATCACAGAAGATTACAAACCCTCACAATTTCTGTGCATGTCTAAAAAGCCCACATTGCTCAATGGTCTAACATGGTAGCATGTTTCTGTTAAAGAAAACATGCTTTTGCAATGTAACACTCCTGCTTGGACAGAAGCAGTCTTGAATGATTTTATCTAGGCTGCAGTTATCTTCATGCTCTGTTTGAGATGAGAGTTACCTCGAGGGTCATCTAGTCCAACTCCCTGCTTGGATGCAGGATGACCACAGCTACAACATCCCAGACAGATGGTAGTTCTCCAATACTCCTAGCAGCAATATGGACAATTTCGCCTCCCCTGGGCTTCTTTTCTGGTCTCAAACTCAGGCCCATCAGCTTCGTGGCTGATGCACCACAATCGGGGGACTCTGTCCCTGCACCACTATAGGGGAATCTGCAGACTAAGGGCACTTTTAGACGAGCGGGTCGCCGTGGTGCAACCCGCTCACATGATTTTTGAAAATCCCGCAAGGCGGGATTACACAAGATGGAAGTACGGGATCACGTGCATTGAAGGCGGTCGCGCGTTGTTCGCCGATTGCAAATTAAATACCTCACAATCGAGGTATTTAATTCGCAGTCGGCAAACAATGCGTGACCTCCTTCAATGTGCGTGATCCCATACTTCCATCTCGTGTAAACCCGCCTTGTGGGATTTTAAAAAATCGCGCAAGCGGGTCATGCCACAGCGACCAGCTCATCTAAAAGCGACCTTACTTTGGCTGCAAGAGAAAAATTCCAGACTAGCAAACCTGCACTGTGATTGGCTGACTCGCTGACCACAAAAGACCCTGTAAAGGGAAAGTAGGAAGCTTCTGTGTAATATGACAGCTACCTGTTCTGTGTACTTGTGTTCCCCCCGAGCTCCTGACTCTGCCCTGTGGAGAGAATGGGGGGGGGTTGGGGTTTTTTAATGTTTTTGTATCTATGGCTTATGTTTTACATGTGTATTTTGTATTGTAATATTGTAGGCCACCCTAATGGGCCATGGTGCTGAAGATGGAACCAGAGTGCATATGCATTTGGGATGCGTGTGGGTCCCCCCATACTCATGGGCCTGAGTGCAGCTGCACCTGATGCACTTTTTATAGCTATACGCCTGATCAAAACTGAGGGTATTTTTAAATAAGCAAGGCTTTGGGGGGGGGGGTGTCCATGGCCGCTGAGCGGTACAGCCGTGGAGCAGCCACTCAGGTGGAGACTGAGTGGGTGGGGAGGGATTCTAACGGGCAGCTCCCCCAGTATGGGTACTACGGCAGCCACCATGCACTCCCCCTGCCACGGATTATGGGGAAGGGAGAAGCATACCAGGCTGGACTTTGAAATTGACATGTCCCAGGCGTGAATGCTAGAGAACCTAAGCTCCCCAGTCCTTGAGGTCAGTTCCTACAACTTGCAAAGGCCATTTCCTCCGCCCACAGTGCCTATGAGCAGTGGACTGGTCTGCTGACATGGTTGCCCACCCCAGTTCATACAAGCAGGGGCTAGCTGCATGGCTGCCCGTTGCCAAGCAGTTTTTTGGCTTGCCCCACATGGAACACTCGAGATTTCTTGGCAGTGCTCCGCGAGTGGCCATGAGTGGGTGCGGCTCCCAGAGCACACATCCCCCCCGCTCCACCATCAGACAGGCATTCGGATGAGTGGCTCCTGAGTGGCCATGTAGGGTAGCATCTCATTTAAAAACGCCCTGAGACACACAGAGGCAAAGTGAGAGGCCCAAGGTCTCACAGCAAGTCATTGGTGGAGCTGGGAATAGATCACAGGAATTGTTCACTTCCACTTCTATGCTTTACTCAACAGAACTGTGCTTTACCAAGCATCTCATCACTGGAAAGTTATCACAAATCAAGGAACCAAACCTCATGCAAAAGAAATAGAAGATGCATTCAACAGCATTCTCTTCCCTGTTCCTTCATTCTTCCTTAGTGCTAGGTTAGCAGCCAACAGAATCAATTTCACTCCCGTGGCCAAAACCATATTTCTCTCCTTCGTAGTTTATCACAGTTTTGCTGGAATGGACTGTCCTCTCCCGACTCCTTTATGAAGCAAGCATATGGCAGAACAAACACTTGAAAGAGCACAAGACAGATAAGAGTCAGAGAGCATGCATGATAAAGAGCTGCAGGAAGAGAGCACGTGAAGCAAGCAGAGAATAAAGTACATGCAAGAAGAAGTATGGCAACTCATAAGGCTGAATTTTCACTTATGCTAAGGCTACTTTATGCAACACTAACAATATAAAGGAGCTTTGGAGCAGGTGAGAAAATGTATTTCATAGTATAAAGTGGCCTTGGTATCAATAAGAATCAGGTGGCCCATAGAATTTAAAGCCCATCAAAACTAGGGCGCATTCAGATGTGCGTTTAAATCGCACAGTCGCCGCGGCGGCATCGTGCAATTTAAAGCACTGTGCAGCTTTTCAAACCGCACTCCAACAGTTCGGGTTAGGCGGAAATGTTGCATTCACACCAACCCGGAAGTGCGCGGTGCTTTAAATCGCACAATGCCGCTGCGGCGACTGTGCGATTTAAACGCACATCAGAATGCGCCCTTAGCCTCCGCCCTCCATCACAGAGGTGCAAACTTAAGTAAGCAAATGGGCCTTGACTGCATTTTACTCACCAAACAAATAGAATCTCAGCTTTCCTTTAAAAGGAGATGAAAGTAAAAGCTTTCATGGTTGTGGAGAAAGACACAACACTAAAATGGTGCATTTTCAAAAAAAACACAAAAAAAACCCACTCATGATTTGAAAGCCAGTCTCACGATTGGGGCGGGGGGGCTGATTCAGTTTCTGAACACTGGGAGTTTGGCGTACCGCATATAGATATATGGAGAAAAAAGAATGCCTTTGGGTATGAGTTTTCTCCACTCTGCAAAGCTCATCTCAAAATCATGCTGCTGCCTGAAGGTAGAACACTTTTACTCCCCAGGGATTGTCAGCTACATATTCTATATGTTTTAAAAAGAAAAACCACAGATTTTTCACTTGGGCTTTCAGTTTATAGCATCCTTCATCCGTACTGGACTTGATTCAGGCTGGAATCTGCCTGGGTTTGGACCACATCCTTGTCTGTATCAGCACAAAGCAGGAACTCAGTACATCATCATCATATTTTTACTTGTACAGACTGTTCAATATCTCATTTGCAGCAAAATGAGCTTCATGAGCTTCGGTAATATTAATTCACATTGCAAATGACCCTTCCATTTAAACAAAAAACAAAAACAAAAAACATAGGGTTTAACAAACCAAGAGAGCGATGCAGCTGTAGCTCAGCACTGAAACAGCAAGGGGTGCTGCAGAATGCTAGGGCAAAGAGGACTTCAGGAGAACTGCATGGAAGGAAGACCAAGACCAGCCTAACAAAAGGCGTTACAACCAGGCGGCACCAGAAACATGCTGACACAGCTAGGGAAACCTGGTCCCTACTGCGAATACATCACTCTTCTGAACAGTAAAAAGTCACTAAGCTCCTTCAAGATAAAGCTCACACACAAAGAGAGTCTCCCTTGGCCAACATCATTTCCATCTGTGCAACACCTGTGCTCCGGGTTCTGCACCGGTTGCCGACAGCATGCCAAGCCAGGTTCAAGGTGTTGGTATTGATTTTTAAAGCTCTTCACGGTCTCGACCCCTCATACCTCAGGGACCGCCTCGCCCCGGAGCGGACCCTTCGGTCTGCCGGGGGTGCCTTCTTGGAGGTCCCCCGCGTTAAGCGGGGGGCCACAAAGGAGAGGGCATTCTCGGTGGCCGGGCCGCATCTTTGGAACTCCCTCCCGGAGGAAGCTCGCCTGGCCCCAAGTCTCTTGATATTCCGACGAAAGTGTAAAACCTGGCTGTTCGCCCAGGCCTTTGGGGCGGGGGGGGAGGGTTTAGTGGGTTTTTGTCTTCCCTCCCCTATTGATTTTTGTATCCCGGGCCTGCTCTTAATATTTTAATATTTGATATTGTATTTTTATATGTTTTAAACTGTTTTTGTTTTATACTGTTTTTATTGTTGGAAGCTGCCCCGAGCTGTATTCAGGAGGGGCGGGGTATAAATTCAATAAATAAATAAATAAACAAACAAACACAGCATTTTACATACCCTACAACACCAATCAAGATCTGCAGCATCTCTTTCCTAAACAGCAAGCAGAGGGAAAAAATATCATTGCACCACAGTGATTCTCATCTGGCCTCAGGGTATCTTATGAGAAGACTTCACTCACTGGTATGTTTCCAAGAGTTTCAGTTTCTTCACTGTCACTTCCTTTCTCACATGATAGGAGCATCCTGTTGATGCTACTGAGAAATAAAATTCTCAATGGTAGGAGACTGACAGCCACGCCAGTGACAGCAAGTCTCCACATAGTTCTACTTGCTTGCTTCTCCCCCATCTTTGGACTTTGTTACACCCGGCCTAAAATCAGCTGCAAGTGCAAGATTCCTACCTGCCCTCCACCCCCTTCCCTGCACACAGAAATCACTGTATAAATATATCCTAGGGAGGAGAGAGAGAGTAGGAACATTGTAGGAGAAAACATGCAAACCTATGTATACTCTCAGGTGTGCTTCCCAGGAGGAGGGAAGAAAATGTGCAGCTGGCCATTAACCGCTTTTTGGTGGCAGGGGTCAGAGGTCTCACACAGGGAAAGCAAGAGCAGAGCACCTCAAAAGATTCAGCGTAACAGGTTCGTCACATCACAAACAGCATGTGTCTGTCAGTGCCAGAGAAAGGAAATTTGGAGCTCTGTGAGATAATGGGGGTGTGGGCCCACTCCTAACAATGGGTGTCTTTAGACATAACGTCAACCGGTGTCTGAATGTGTGTTTTGATCTTGATACGACCACCAGTTTGGCCCTGTGTTCACCATGTGGCGCTGCTTAGACACACAGCCCATCATGGGGCAAATCGGTGTTTTGCTCACCCCCCCGATCTCAGCACGCAGGCGCTGCCGCCTCGTTCCCCGTGTTGTACCAGCTAACACGCCACGCGATATCATTAGACACAACACTGGCCATGCGTTCAGCCGGAACACGCAAATTGTCCTTGTGATGCAGTGGTATTCACATTGCATGTTCAACGGGTGGCCAAATTGGTGTTGGGATTGTTATGGTGCGTACACACAATGGCTAAACACGTGTTTAGGGGTTTTGACACCCGATCTTAGTTATGTCTAAAGACGCCCAAAGACTGTTTTTAGATGAGATGCAGGTCCACCCATCCACTCGAATGCCCGTCTAAGGGGGGGCGGGGGGGTGCCCTCCTGCAACCCACGCAGCAGCCACCCATGACCACTCATGGAGCACTGGCAAAAAAAGCCAGAGTGCACTGTGTGGGGGCAGGCAGAATGGTGCGTGAGGACAGGCGCCCACGCATCCCTAGCCCGTATGAACAGCAGCAGCCAGCCATGGCAGATGAGTGGTCTGCTGTTTAGAGGCACTGTGGGTGGGGAAAGAGCCTTTGCACAGCTGGGAGTGCTGGGAAATCCAGGTTCCCCAGTGCTCGGCCACGACATGTCACTATCAGAGGCCAGCCCGGCATGCTTCCCCCTCCCCCATGGTCCATGGCAGGGGGAGCACATGGAGGCTGCCAGGGTACCCGCCCAGGGAGTCGCCGGTTTGAACCCCTCCCCACTCACTCCATCTGCTCCGCAGCCATTCCACTCAGTGGACACAGACCCGCCCGACAGCCATGCTCATTTAAAAACAGCCAATGATCATCATTGCTAAAAGCACAGGTGACTTATTGTGCTTTCCATCTCTGAAGATACTGCTCCTTCCCTGACAGTCTGCCACATGGCCCTGATACCTGGCCTGACCAGGTCTAACTCATCATCTTGGCCACAGAAGGTTGCAACCCCATGCTCTGGCTTCCCATCACCCCTGCCTCCCACTCCAGAAATTCATCTCCACATAGGCCATTTTTAAATGACACACCCATCCCACACACACCCAAACACCTCTCTGAAGGTGGCAAGGGGGGATGCTCTGGCTTCCCATGCACCACCCACCCATGGCCACTCACAGAGCATCAGAGAAAAATCTGGACTGCTCCATGCGGGGGAAGGCTAAAATGTGTGTGAGTAGGGCCGTGTCATGAAGAGATACTGGGATACATGTAAACCATACGTATAATAAATATGTAAAGGAAAATGGTAAGACAACAGGTAATGAGCTAAGTTGAGAACTGAAAACTCGCTTCATGTAACCAATGTAAAATGGAAACTGCTAAGTCATTACAGGAATGACATTGAGCAATCAGGAAGGACATGGCACCTTCTACAGACATTAGCAATAGGCCATTGATTTGCAAATGGATTTCTTCCTGCGGATGTGACTGAAAGCACAAAGTCACCTGGCGGGAAAATCAAACAAAGGACCCTGGGAAAGTACTTAAGGGGGAAGACAAGACAAAGAGGGAGATCCTGACCATCACCTCAAGTAATCATCACATCTTACCAGCCAGAGAAGGGCTGCACCAAACAAGCTATGAAGTAAGGACTGATCTGTTGGAAACCCTAAGACTTGTACCTAGCCAAACTTTCCACCGCTGGCTGTGACATGAACTGAAATATCCTTTGACTTTGATTAGGGTAAACCTAAATTACGAGAATTCAAGTACACATCGGAATGCGTTATAGATTATGGATTCTGTTATTTTTATTTCTGCACTCTAGAGTATCTATTTATTTATTTATTTATTTATTATTTAAAATTATATGCCGCCCCTTCCTGCTATAAGCATCTCAGGGACGGGTGGCTAACGACATTTTAAAATACATAACTAAAATACAATTAAAACAACATAAAATCCCCAGATTAAAATAACCCATACCCAAACCCTTCCTAACCCAGTCCACCCACCCCATCTCCCTCCGTAAAGGCCCAGCGGAACAGCCAGGTCTTACACTGCCTACAGAAAGAGGGGAGGTCGGTGGTCAAGCGGATCGCCAACGGGAGGGAGTTCCACAGCCGTGGCGCAGCCACAGAAAACGCCCTCCTCATGGTCGACACCTGGGAAACCCAGGGGACCCCGAGGAGGGCACCCCCGGCCGACCGCAGGGGCCGATCCACAATCCGGAGGGTGGTCCTGCAGGTAGGTGAGGCCCAGGCTGTTTAGTCTTATTATACATATTCATGATTTATTCATTAAACTTCTTTTAACTGAACCTAGTGGGGTACGGTGAAATTCCTAACATTGCGCAAACATAGTTTGGGTTACTTCTGTGTTTACAAATGCAGACGAACCTAGAGAGAAAGAGTCCGTGTTGGGAAGCTCTAAGGTTTAAAGATGACAAGAAGGTTCACCCGTTGCAGGCTGAATCAGTTCTAGAGAGAGAGCTGGTCCAGTGAGAGCTGCAAGCCAGGGAAACTGAGTCACAACAGCCTAGAGTGGGGTAGCGAGACCCCAGTCCTGTTACAGGGCGCACACACATCCCTGGCCTGTTTGAATCCCTCCCCGCATGGGTGGATGGTCTGCGGTCATCCCACTCAGCGCACACAGACACGCACCCTCCACCCCCCAGCCCCAGCCGTGCTAGTTTAAAAACGGCCTTACTATCAAGCCCATGCCAGGGAGGGAGAAACACCCTGCTTCGGCTGCAACTCTGCTTCCATCACTCCTATGAATGGCACTCTGGGCTGCTGCTGGTTCTCACAGCACCGGAAGGTGCTGCCATGCCTCACCTGCAGCAAGATGGTGGCACACACAGCTGTTCAAACGGAAAAGAGGGATGAGCTAGCGCTGAGTGATACCTGCACATATTGCCCTGCAGTGGGGCAGCTACTGGGCAGGCCCTGGCAAATGCAGACTTAGTTTGCCAGCTGGAGGACTGTCTCTTCCGGAGACTTCTTAAAGTGTTCTGAGCCAGGGGGGTTGCTAGTATAAACTGGTACTTACAAAAACTGGGGATGACCTGGAAAGTGAATCTGGTCTAACATGACCAAAGAGGAGTGCTGGTTTTGAAGACTTAAATTTTGGCCCTGGGGAAAGTTTGGACCAAATATCGGGATGGGATCTTATTACTTTGGTTCTCCTGTACTTAACCACTTCAATAGGAGAGAAACCTTTTTCTTACCAGATTGCTAAAATAAAGTCAGCGACTCAGGTCTTAGTTACTTAGCTTTACTTAATAAGATATAAAGTACATTTACAATATTAGTTTCAAAGTCACATAGAGAGAGAGACCAAGATAGTCCTTAGTTCAAGACAGAAAATAAGTTCTTTGCAAAGAAGATGGAACAGAATATGCAATTAAAGTCTGGTTTATATAGGACAGGCGGTAAAAGAGCGTATGACATAAAGCAGTTGGACAACATCCAACTGTATCAGCATTATTCAACTCATCAAATTCTTAAGATGTAAAAGAAACCTTTTACTGTTTATCATCTGAATTAGAACATTCCATAATGCACATGGCTACTAAACTAGGGAAAAGGGCATCTAAACAGAATACAACTTGGAGCACTTTGCATACAGCTGATCTCAGCAGATTACAATGTGTGTCTGGAACCAATCTAAGGGAAGCTCATGATCATTCTGCTGGTTACTGATAAACTATCAGGACCTGGCAGGAGCAAGTCTAGAAATCAGATTCTTGAAGCCCAGGATGGACTTCTAAGTCACTCTACCACCAAGCTTGCCATGCATGCTCTCAGAAATTGGACTCATAACTGTAAACACTCTTTACTCTCCATGATTGGCTGGTCCCTAGATGCCTGCCCATTGGCTGCCTCATACCGTAGAAGGTCCACACACCCTTAGTTTTCACACACACACACCTAGTACAGGCTAGGTCCTGATAGGGACTCTGTTGCCAGATAAGGCAATGGTTGCTACAGGCTCCCATAATGGCGAAGCTCAGCGATAACATTATTGGATTTGGCCAGTGCTTTGTTTATTGCATAAATACAGTTATTTCTAGGGTCAATTCATTTGGGGGCCTATTAATAATGACAGCATCTCCTTCAGAAATAAAATCCACAGAACGAAATAATTGCAATGCGAGAAGGCAAACCAAAGTTAAAGACAAATCTTTAGATGTAAACTTCTCCAATTTACAGGGAGGTAGGTTATTGTAGGGGCATGAGAGCAGAGTCATACTCTGTTAGTCTGATGGGGACAGGGACAGCTGCCCCAGGTAAGTGAACTGACAGAGCACAGCCACCACGTCACAGCTGGAACCCAGTGCCATGGCCTTCAGACATCTGATGTGCAAAAGAGGAACCAGTCGCAGCCCAGAGAGGAATGGAGGGGAGAGAAAGAGAAAAAAAGAGGAGGAATAGGATCCAAGACAGAGAGGAACAAGCACAAGATGCAAACTGTGTACAGCCATATGCAGAGTCCCAGGGGCAGTGTTAACGTGGTAAACCTATTAGGTTTCAGGGATTAATGAGGTGAGATTCTTACAAGGGAATCCCCCACTCCAGACAATGCTTTCTGCCAGCCAGGAGAGCCTGGCCAAATACACAGAAGCAAAGGCTGGATAGGGGACTGAATTTAGACTGCAGCAGGGTAAGTGGAGACAAAATATTTGGGGGAAAACATATACATGTAGTTTTAGGTGACAGAAGAGGAAGGTAACAAAGCTAGGTTACAGAATGAGCATTACTCAGGAGATCCAAGGCAGGAATAACTCATCCACCAGTGAGGACAGTGAAACTGACCTTGCCACGATGCACAGAAAAAATGATGGTAGTGTTGTTAGCAAATGCTCAGCTACCCAAGGGTGCAGTCACATGAGACTCCATGGAAGGCTGGGGTGAATAACTGGTTGCTACACAATGCGCCCTTGGGAAAGTGTCTGAGGACATATCACGTAGCAGCCTTACCACAAATAGGGAAAAGCTGCCCAAGGTAGGGCAACTCATGTAGCCGGGCTGCATCTGCCCCGCCACACAGCGAGCGCCGCTGTGGAGCTTTGAGCGGCGAGCACTGTTGCCCATCACTGTTGCTGGGGACGGGATCTTGCTCAGTCTGGGGGAGGAAAGCAGGGCAAAGCCAGGCGCCCACTCGTGTGGCCAGCACCATGGCCCGCCCCACCCGTGGCAGGAGCTCCGACAGTGGCCAGCTGCCTCGCAGGGGCGCCGACCATCTGCCCACCTCCCTGTGCTTTCCCCCAGCATGGCAGCAGCACTAGCCTGTCACAGGGCCGCGTGGAGATTGGGCCTTCCACAGCCCATGTGGCTGCACCCTAAGGCTTCACAATGGCTTCATATCACACGATGGCTTCAAAAGCTCACCGAGACAGTAACTAAGGTTAATTCAAATGAACTAATCTATCCTCAAGACACTTTATTGCCCTTTCTTGAACCCACCTTTTATATGTACAAGCTTAAACTGTGGTAATTGGTCAGGGACATTTATTTCAATATATTTTTAGCCTGCACCCTCCTGCTAACAGAAGTTTGGGGTGGCTCACAACACAATAAAACATAAAATACAATATGTTTGTAAAACATTTAAAAAATATAAAATATTATAGAGTGGCAGGTGCCACTCTATAGTTAAGGTGTGTTGCACACTCCATTAGAATTCCAAACATTCTATTCATTATGAAACTGACATGATTAAAGTTAGGATCATGAAATCTTTGGAGAAGGAACACTGGAGTAAGCTGTTCATACTGTTCACATTTCAGAGAAATCGGTTGGATAACAGCTGAGATATCACCGTTTGAAAGCTGCACTTTGAAGCCTGTTTTTTCAAAAGTTAGACCATCTCGACCTCGGCAGGGTAAAGGGGTTTTGTGCTGGTTGAGAGGAGGTGTAAGCCTTTTAGAAAATTCAGGGAAGCTGCCTGGGAGTGCCTTCTGGATTACGTTTTGTAAATCCAGGTAGTAGTTTTTAAGTTATGACATCTTGAAAATTCAACGTTAGCCTATGGAGACCCTCCTGAGTGTGGAGTGCTTGCAAACATTCTACGTGTAATGCAGAGACTGTTTAAAAGCAAACAGTCTTGAATACTGGGGACTACAACTCCCAGCAGGCACTGCTTGCTAGAGTCTATAAATGCTGGGGAAAGAGACAGAACTGCACCTCCCAGGGGGCAGTGTGAGTGACTGGTCCGCGATGTTTAGAGCTGATCTGGTGGGGAGAGGAGGATAGCAAAGCCTGTGGAAGGGAGAGAGCTGAAGGTCATTCTGATCTTATCCCGTATAGCAGGCGCCTCGCTTGGGGGCCAAGGACGTGGAGATGGTTAAACAACAGAGCTAGCAAATCCCGCAGTGATATTTGGGATGGATGATCTTGCCCCCTAAACCCACCCAGAACTACAGAGCGCATGGATTTCAGTTTCAGCCCTTCCCCCTCCAAAAACATGGGGCGTCTGGGCTGCAGCTCCAATGGGGCACCCCATTGGAGGAACATGGCTGTGGCTGGAGCACTGAAGTCTGCCCGGGATGGTCCCAGGTGCAGAAAAAGGGCAGAGGTTTACCCTGGAGACAGGGGGATACAGGCGGGATGGAATCAATCTTTTTTCAGTGCTTCTCCCTCCAATTTTCCCAAACTCACTAAGGAATGAGGGGTAAGCAGGTGCTCTGGGTGGATACAGTGGGCATTCTGCAGGAGGGGGGGGCAGGGAGATGGTGGGGTCTTGTGCAGAGCACCCCTGTGGATCAGAGTGGCATGTGTAGTCCTCTTGAGAGGACTCTAAGAGCGAGTCTCAGTCCAGGAAAGGAAATCCTATGAGGGAGCAGGGAGGGAGGGAGCATACAAAAGAGGGGGGCATTAAGGGGTGAGAGTAGGGGCAGAGCCTTTGTAAATAGCCTCCACAGTGGAAGCCATGCACAGGGGGATCACTTTACAGAGAACAGCTTTACTGGGGATACAGAATATGGAACCAAGTACAGGGGGAGGTCTGCAGAGTGGGCAGCGTTGTGCAGGAAAGAGAGCCCTGTCCAAGTGGGAGTAAAGTGGGGGTGTCTTGTCGAGACAGAGAGCTGCAGAATAATGGCCATAACTGTGCTGGGGGAAGAGCCCTGAACAGAGGAGAACTGAGTGAGGGACCTTGTACAGGGGGAGAGCTGCGGGATGGGCAACATTATGCCTGGTGGAGAGCCCTGTACATGGGCACAGCAGAGTCAGGGAGACCTGTACAAGGAGTGAACTAGCCAGGGGGTTCTGTACAGGGGGAAGTCCTTATAGAAAGTAGAATGGCCAGTGTTGCACAAGGAAAAGAGCTCTGACAGTGAGGAGTAGAGTGGAAGACTCCTGTACAAGCCATGAGCTAGAGAGATCATGGAGAGAAGTTTTTGGAAGTTTGCAATGCTTAAACCGAACCAAAGTTGTTGTATTCTTAGTAAAGCAGGGAGCTACCAGTAAAAATTCAGCTTCGCCTTGCTTGCTATTTGAAGGAAGTAATAACCTTCTGAACTGAAGAAAGCAGCTCTTCCACCTTAGCCTCCCATAAACCCTGCTCCCATAATAGTTATGCTGCTCAGCATTCTACTGTGCCAGCATGAAACATTTTCTCTATTGTATTGTATTTAACAAAAAAACTTGGATATTCCATAATCAAAAAACCTCCGGTTTGCAAGAAGACTTAAGCTCTTGCAAATTCAATCATGTGCTTAAAAAGCATAGAGATTGCAAGTTAAAGATCCCGCCTTAACTTCCATGCCATGTTAGCAGTAAAGACATTGTACAGTTTCACATATTGTGCTCACTTACAACTTAGGCTCCATGCACCCACACTTTACCTTCTTCTTTCAGCCCCAATCCTCTTTCTCTTTGCAGGTTGGGGGCAACACTGAAGCTGGGGACAGGAGGGCGTGAGTTGGCCCCTCCCCTCCTTCTTTCCCTCTATCCTTTCATTTTAGTTGGGGAGAATGGGACAGCTGACTAATGGCTCACAACCGTCCCTCTTACCCACTAGTCTCCACTGTCCTCTCAGAGCACAGCGAAGCTGGGTAGAGTCGTATACAAATGTTTAATTAAAACTAAGTTGGGTAAGCATTGAAATGAATAAAATGGAATGGCCATTGGAAGGAATGGAGGCAACAGCAGTGCCAATTTCTAAATAAATACTATTGTCATTCCAACATCCAATTAAGTGATTGTGAAATTATAAAACACAGATACATCTTTGGGAGTACATAGGGAAGGCAAGAGGGTGTGAAATGATGAGGAAGGCACCAGATGAAGTGAAATGGTTGGAATGACAGGGAAAAAAACAAAGTGTGCAAGTTCAAGTAAGTGGGTGGAATGACGGGAGGTATTAGAAATAGTTACAATAATAAGGTTCTGAGTTAAATAACTGATTCAGAAGACTGATGGAATATCTGAGAAAGTAATCCTATCGTTTTTACCTACTTACCATAGCTGACTCCCTATCCTTTGACTCCCAATAGCCTCCCTCCCTGTTATTCCATTTCCTCTCCTGTTGGTTTTTTTGTTTGTTTTTTGTCATTCCACACACATACTTCTGTTCCATATGACACATACAGACAAACATTGTATTTCCCAGGACTTTGAGGTCCTCTGTGAGGGGAGTGGGGGGCTACAGAGTTAGAGGGGTGACTTGGACCCAGGACTCCAAGGTTGAGAGCAGGGGAGAGGAGAACAGGCTCTGAACCAGGACTATTGAGTGGCCTGTGAAGGGAGTGCAGCCTACTGGATTAGAGTGGGGTGGAAAGGCTGGAAGTCAGGAGTCCCGAGTTCTCTGTTATAGGGCTAGGACCAAGTAGATTAGAGGGGGAGAAGGGGTGGGAGCCAGAACTCCTAAATTCTCTCTTTTTAAAAGAGGAAATAGAGGGGGTGAGGGGCCAGCTCATGCCCTCCTCTTCCCAGCTTCAGTGTTGCCCCCAATCTGCAGAGGAAAAGAATTGAGGCTGAAAAACAAAGGCAAAGGGTGGCTGCATGGAGCCTAAGTTGTAAGTGAGCACAATATGTGAGACTGTACAATGTCTTTATTGATAACATTGGAGAGATTGGGAAGATTGGTGGGGTGGGGAATTTGGGGAATTAAAGGGTAGGGTTAGGGTTGGGGGGGTTAAGTTATTTTAAAAGTGATGTTGGTTTTAATGTATTTTATTGTTTTATCGTATTGTTAGTCACCCTAAGATGCCATGGGCATGAGGGGGCGGCATAAAAATGCCACGAAATAAATAAATAAATAAAAAATTAAAATAACATGGCACGGAAGTTAAGGCAGGAGCTTTAACTTGCAATTTCCATGCTTTTTAGCACATGATTGAATTTGCAAGAGCTTAACTCTTCTTATAAACCAGAGGTTTTTTGACTATGGAATAAATAAATATAAATAAGAAATTTCAACAGTATAAAATATTATAAACATCAGTAGAACTAAAATTTCTCCCTCCCCCTTCCAAACCCACCACATATCACTCGTCTCCCTCACCAAAATCCTGACAGAACAGCCAGGTCTTACGCGGTTGTCGGAAAGAGGGAAGGTCCGCGGACAAGCAGACCTTCATCAGGAGGGAGTTCCACAGCCTTGGTGTGGCCACCGAGAACGTCCTCCCCATAGTGGCCACCCGAGAAACTCGGGGGACCTTGAGACAGGTGCTCCCGGTCGACCACAGAGGCCAGTCTAGGGCCTGGGGAGTGAGGTGGTCCTGCAGGTAGGCAAGGCCCAGGCCGTGTAGGGCTTTATAGGTCAAAACCAACACCGTGAATTGGGCCTGGAAGACTATAGGCAGCCAGTGCAAAGAACAGTGCACTGGTGTAATGTGCCCATGACGACCTGTTCCCGTAAGGAGGCGGGCCACCGCATTCTGCACCAGCTGCAGTCTCCGAATCATCATCAAAGGGTAGCCCCATGTAGAGCACCCAAAGAAAAGAAACAAGAGGAACTTGTGGGGAATTTTTCAGGTTAATATCCCAGGGTTGATTGGGGGATAAATGTGGCATTCCTAAAGTCATTTCATGTTGTTAAAGCACTGATTTTCTCAGCTCCAAAGCAATGCCCTTCAGCTGTAGCAGCACTGGGACACCGATGAGGAATGCTTTGTGGGTTAGCAGCAGAGTTTCATATCTCCTGTGGAAAATGGCCCCCACTGCCATCCAGAAGTGCCTCAGCGAGAAAAGGGCCACTGATTTATCACCTGCTCCACTTCCAAAAGCAATGCCTTCCAACCTCCTCCTATCCTAACCTAACCCTGCCTAACTTAGATTTCACAAGCAGGTACCCCAAAGATGGCATGGCTCCAGCCTGTGTTTGTCAGCCTCCTATAATGCCAAAAAGGCAATAAGGCTGGTATGATATTTATATATGAACACAGATTGTAAAAATACATCTGAGGCAGAAAGGTTCTCATTACGCAGACATTATTTAAAGATATAAAATTATTTCAACAGAGGACTGCTATCCTGACCCAACCTTGTTTCTTACTTAAATAGCAGTCATAGACAGGATCACTTGGTCTTTTGTAGCCCATCTTCTGGCTGGTGTTCTCAACAGTCTAAGCCTCTATTATTTTTGTCTATCTGAATATAAACATGCCAAACAATGGGGCTTCTCTGCCACTCCTCACTCAGGTCTCATTCTGATCAACCATTCATTCAACTTAGTTGGGCCTTCTTTCTGTTTTACTCCTGAGGCATTCGCATGAAGAGAGTACCAACCAAACCAACATTATTCATCATGAGTAGGAAGAGAAGTATGTACTCCTGAAAAAAAATCGGGAGTACATACTCTCCTTCAGTTTGTATCCTGCAGTAACTATTCATCTGAACATTTATCTGCACGAGGGTGGCGTTGACCACAGTTCAGTGATCATTACATCTCGGGTAGAGAAGAAATGGACACACTACTACTTTGATTTACACTGTTCGTCTGAATGCTACTGAAGTGGAGTAGTTACTTTGTTTTAATTAAATCAAAGTAGTTACTTCTGTTTACCTCCATCATTCTAAGTTGTTCTTGTTATTCAGCCTAGATTTTCCCTTTCTTAAACTCATCCCTTTTCTCCTACTTCTTATCCTCTGACATCACCCTGAACGGTTTCTTCACTTCTATGGTGTTCACACCCTTCCAATTACACGCTGGCAGTTATGCCGCCACTTTAATCAACCTTTATCCAAAGCACACATTACTTAGTTCTTTTCATCTTAAACATAGATCAGTCTCCTCCGGCTCCTTAATTGCTGTGGTGGTTCTTTGAACTCCTTCTAATTTGTCCATCACTCTAGGATGCCGAGTCGCCTGGAGCTGAAGGCAGTATCCTGGGTGTGGTCTTACCAGAGCTGTACACTAATTTCCTAATTGCGGAATTAGCTTCATCTGGCAAGAACTGTGCTATATTATTAACCCGTGCTGCCCAAGGCTTCATTTCCCTTTAGGTAACTGCAGAGTCTCCCTCCTGCTTCCCTAGCTACTTGCTCCTGAGAAATTAAGTTCCCATTGTAAGTATAATTGCAAAAAGTATCCTTTTTGTCAGTTTTAAGAGATCATAAGCACATTTCTTCCTCCATCCTGTGGATGCCTCTCCCAGTTCTGCATGTCTTCCCAGAAAAATCCTTTGGTATACAAAGCCAAAAGAGGGGATGGTTCTCAGGGTCAGATCCAGAATAGTGCAAACTGTGAGATCATAGAGGATCCTAATACAGGTGTCCATGAATAAACTTGAAATGACAATATGGATGCGAGAAAACCTGGCATAAGATATGGCCCCACAAAGCCTGAAATGTAGGCTCAGGGGAAGGAGAGGATTCAACATATGAGGTCCACAAGTAAGCTAGACATAACAGCTGATGCATAACATATGAGCCCACAGGACCTGAAATGCAGGGAGCTCCAGATCCTTTTTAATGGAGCCTCAAAAATGAGCTGCAGTAATATTTTACTTTATCTAAGGGGTCAAATCTTCCTATGTCAGGCCTCCACTATGCACATTGTCCCAACTTCTCTGGATGCAGCACTGCTGGTTCAGACAATGCTAGCAGACTCATAGCCTCAAGCGAGTTCCCCTTGGTGCATGAGAAATACAACATTACTACAGTGTTCACGCCTCAGGCTCCAGTGTCACGAACTGAGAGCTCTGTGCGAAATTGTCCCCTTGCGAATCCCAATGTCTACAACACAGTCCTCCCTAGGCCATATGAGGTCTGGCCATTTCAATGCCTCCCAACATCTTGAATGGCCAAAAAGGGACAAGCCCCACCCCTTGGACAATAAGCGCCACAATTCCACACATAAACTGCCCCGCCCCCCACACACACACCTCCCAACATTCCAAGTGCATAATGAGGGGCAGGAGCACTCCTGTTTCTCATCCCACTTAGGTCACTTTCAGACATGCGCGCCCCCCCCCATAATTGGGCTGTGGGGTGGGAGTGCGCAGCCCGAATATGCACGCGGATCAGCCGGTCTGAAAGGCCCCTCACGTGGCTTTGCCAGCAGAGACGCGTAGGATGTAGAACTCGATTTCCTGCTCTGCATCCCGCGTATCTCTGCTGTCAAAGTCACGCCGGGGGGGGGAGGGGAGGCTTCCAGGTCGGCCGATCCCCATGTATATTCGGGCTGCGCATTCCCCCTCCCCCTCACCCCCCGGAACGCAAATATGTGTGTGGGGGGAGGGGGGCATGTCTGAAAGTGGCCTTAGTTTCTTGTTGTTCCATCATCACTCCATTGTCTTCTCAAGTGCATTACCAATACCTGGGAAGCAATCATGAAAGAGAAGCCCGAGGTTTGATTATGGTGTTCTCTCCCTCCCTCCCCCCCTCATATATTCCTCCTAAGCATCGACTGTTATGAAGTATGCATTTCTTCTCTTGAGCAACAAATTTCCCTCCAGTCTACTGCCTCATAATTTCTGGACATATCGCCTACTTCTCCCCACATCTCACACCAGCCACCAGTTGTCATATCAAAGGGATTTCAAAGAGGGGGAGAGTCTTAGGTGCAGTGAAAGCCAGAAAGAGAGGGCAATCAATTGGTTTGGAAATAGCAACTATAATCCAAACGTTAGAACAGCACAAGTCTCTTACTAATGGAAAGAACATCAAATGATCAGTCATTCTCGGGTCGATACTCTCGGAACAGACCGCTAAGCTCTCAGCAGGTAAATACAGCATGTAACTCTATGCCAGGCAGGATGGCCAAACCTGTGTTTATTAGGCAAAGCAACAGGGAATTGTTTTACCTTTGATTTGTTAACTTCTTGCACACGTTCACTGCAGGAATTTAATGGAGTAATGATCCTTGCCCACTTTTGCAAAGCACTTTGCAAGATACAGATAAAAAGCACAGCAAAAGAACTAAGTATTGATTATTCCAATATTTATTTATCTTCTCTATGGCACCTTTCCAAGAACATGTGTAACTTCAAAGCAAATTTCTCCATTGCTTTTTATCTATTCTACTTAGACCATTGGATAGGTCAGAATTTTAAAAGATTCCCCTTCCAGCAGTTGCAGTTCTAACCATTCACACAAAGTCATCAGAACTGGGCATAACTGGCACTCACTTCATCTGATGGTAGGGTGGAGAAAAGCAAACTAAAAAACAGCACTACCACCACTCCAGAAAACAGATCTAGGTCAATTATAGTGACAAATTAACCCTTCTGCTATCCTCTAACCCAGTAGTAGTAGTAGTAGTAGTATTACTCTAACCCAGTAATATCAGCAGATGGTCAGCTCACCACAAAGCTAGAACACCAGACTCATGATACATAGGAATACAACCCTTCTACATATGGGTCACATCCCATTGTCTCCCCATTCCTTCTACCATCATTCATTGGCAAACACTCACAGGGAAGCACAGTCACCAGGATTTAGAACTGCAGTGTATATAATCTTACAACGCATGAACACAGAGAGAGTGGGAGGAAGAGGAAAGACAGTTGATTTGTTAAACAGAGAAAGCTATTTCACATGCACTGTTCAGAGGTGGGGAACCTTTTCTCCCCCACAGGACACTGAAAATTAGTAAAAGCTCTGTGGGGACAGAGGAGAGATGGTACCTTCACAGGGAAGCTCAGGATTGGGGAACAGGTGGGGGGAGGGAGGCATGCACTTGCAGATAGGGGATGGTTCACTCTCCGTGAGTGCATGCCCTCATCTGTTCCTTTCCCCTGAGCTCACTCTTTCAGTTGCTTGAGGGCAAGAACTGGACGCCCAGGCTAAATCTCCAAATTGGAGAGAGGCCAAATAAAATTTTTTTAAAAACCACAACCTGGGTTTGGCCCTCAGGCCCTCACCCCTGGTTTACATGCTATAAAGGTTATTTTTACATCACTAGGAAGCAAGGACTAACACAATATGGACTTGTGACTAGACCTTCCAGTCAGTGCAATGCCTTCCGGAACTGCAGTATTGACCCCCGAATGATAGGGACAGGAAAGGATAATCACAGGACTAGAGGTCATGATTTCCAGATTTTATTCCCAGTTCTGTCACTTCTGGAATAGCTACAAGGAAGGCACAGTGAAGTCAGTCTGCCCATCTGTGAATAATTCTATCCTTCCTTCCCCAGAGATAGCAGAGACCTGACTATCCGGAAAGTATTTTGACCTCAGATGAAAGTGGCTAGACAAGTGCCATTACCCATCACCTCAACACTTTTGCTATTGAAAAGGGGACACCCTCCCTCCCCACAGAACCAGGAACAGAGCTTTGTTCTGAATTAGCCTGTCCTCAATCGGTCAGATGTATTCCAGTATAGAAATGGGATAAACAAATCAGCACACAAAAGGCAACAAGCTGCAACAGATCTCATTAACCATTCCGTCTGCCAACATTTCACAAGACAAAGATCTCCTCCTTCCCTCAGTTGTCCAGCTCTCACTAGTGGAATCCAATTCTGCTCATAATGACAAGACAAACCTCAGCAGACCATAATCTGAGCAGCTCTGGCTACTACAGTAGAGAACGGAGCAAAGTCCTGGAACCACTGCAACAGGGGATTCTACCTCTCTAGCTGCACATGCTTAGCAGAGCCTTGGGCTGATCCTCCCTGTAGGACTCAGGGTTACCCTTACTTTCCAGAATCTTCCTAAAAAGAATAGCTCTGAGAAGGAAAAAACAGGTAATTAAATCACTCTATCACATCTAAGATAGAAAGTCACCACATGTGTACACTACACACACACACACACACACACACACACACAGTTTGCCAACTCTCAGAATGTCAGCACGAGCCTCATAATACTTGATGTTTTACTTAAAGCTCCAGATACTAGAGTTATATGAACACAAGGATCTCAAATTTCTCTCTCTTTAAAGAAATAAGTTTTTAGCCATCAGAAAGAAAGACCTGAAATTATAGCTTCTGGGAATCCTAAAGGATTAAAACTCAGAATAAAAATTATCAGGGGGGAAAAAATTGCATGATTGGCTTAAATCGTATAATTTTTTAGGTCTGACTACACACACACACACTCTTACACACACTCACAAGGAGCAGGCTTCAAGAAATGACAACTCCATTCCCTGATGGTCTGAATAATAAGTTTCATCCCACACAAATCTTTGTTTTTTCTACAGGCGACTACTACTCACAGCTGCAGCCCTGAAGAGCAGTATTAAAGGGCAGTTATGCTACAAAAATGTCTGTTTAAAAGAGAGCCTCTTCTCACCCGACTAGATGTATAGCCTGTGTGTTCTCACAGTTAGATTTGCTGAACCTACTGACTAACATGGATTTTCCCTGCTTCTTACTGCTGACAAGTGCCACAGAGCCAACACAGCAAGCAACAAAGAACAAACTGGATTCTACTCTGGCTCCTGCACCACCAGGTTATTTACAAGCTTAACAAACAGCAATAATAATTAGGGATGGGACTCTGGGCAAAATTTCACTTTCAGTCAATTTCGGTTCGCATGAATTTCGGTTCTTTTCCGGTTTCGGTACTATCGGATCTTTTGCATTGATTTTTGTACCGGATTTTTAACATTGCGTTTTTTCAATGGGGGACAAACCGCAATGTTAAAAATTCGGTACAAAAATCAATGCAAAAGATCTGATAGTACCGAAACCGAAAAAGAACCAAAATTTCAGATTAATCCGAAATGGCCATTTCTGGGTACTTTCGGTTTTATCCAAAACCAAAATTCCCATCCCTAATAATAATCATAGCTAACTCTTAGGGTGTTTTTAGATAAGTGCCTTCCTACCCATTACCCACCCATCATGCATGTTGCAGGCCTGCATAGGGTGACAGTGCGGCCCTGCAACATGCATGATGGGTCAGTAATGGGTGAGGAGGTGCACGTCTTAAAAAACCCTTATATATAGCACACTCCATCTGCAGATCTCAAAGGGGGGGATAAGTATAATTATCTCCATTTTAGCACAGAGAAATACAGGTTTAAAATACAAGATAAACCTTGTCTAAACCCAAACCTGATCATCTTCCAGAACTAATTTTAAACTTTCCCTTTTGGCCGGGCATTTGTTTAGCAGGCATTTGTTTACAGAGGATTTTAAATGACTTTTATTTAGTTGTATCTTTTAGTTATATATAATGTACTGTAACCTGTCCTGAGCCCTAGGTATAGGACGGGATAAAAAATAAAATAAAATAAATAAATACTCGAACCTTAATGAATGCACCACGGTAACCTTAATAGCCAAAACTAGGTTGTGCACCATTGAGTCCCAGAATCCTTTTCACTGATAGGAATGGTAGAGTACAGTTGCTGCTTCTCTCAGTTTGACCCTGAGACTATCATTCTGGCCTAAGGAGACTCAAGGGGTGAAAACAGACATGACACTAACTCACTTTAACACAGTTTTAACATTTCTTATACATGTTGTAGGGCTGTACTGGTGCCCTATGCAGTCCTGCAACATGCATAAGAAATGTTAAAGTGGTGTTAAAGTGGAGTTAGCGTCATGTCTGTTTTCACCCAAGGTCTAACCGCAAGAGGTGGCAGCTTTATGTGTGGGCAGAAAAGAACCCAGCTCCTCTCTCTCTGGAGTAAAGAAATGCTTGAAAACGACTGCAGTATTTATCCCCTTAAGGTTCAAAAAACAAATGACAAAAAGAAAACAAACACCTTTTTAAAAAATAAATTAAATAATCCCATGATTATTTAATGATCAGGAGGTGTAGGTAGCCTCCCCCTTCCAGAAGCCCCCCAGATGTGTTGCATTAGCTGGTGGACCAATGTCAACATGGATATGCAGCCGGGAAAGAAGACCTTGAAAGAGTGGCTTTATTTTTATTATTATTGTTGTAATTTTAGTTTTTTTACATGGTTTAGGGACTGAACCCCAGTCAACTGCTTGTCTGGCATTGGCATATAGGGAATTTTAGATTAAGGGGAACAGTGGGGGTTGGGGGATGGCCTTTGGGATTGGGACCTCAACTCCAGTGGGGGAGAGGGGGAATTAGGTTAGGGAAGGGGGAGGTTCTGAGGTGGGGCACCCTGGTGTGGGGGGGGGCAAATTTTGGAGGGAACCACTTGGTGGCAGCAGGTGGTGGGAATTGGGGGTTACTTTTAGTGGGGGGCAGTGGGAGGGGTTCCCCTGGGGTTTGGGCAGGACAGCCAGAGGTAGGGGTCAGGTTAGAGTGGAGGGGGGGTGAAGCAGCCGTGGGAATCGTTCTGGGGCGAGGGAGGTATGGTCGTGGGGGGCAAAGGGTACGGGTGGCCCGAGGACCAAGGTGCTTGGTGCCTATTCCCAGAGCCTGTCCCCCCCTCCCCCCCCCCCGATGGGAGGATGGATCAAGGTCTGAGGTTCCTCTGTTCGGAGCTGCTGCCGTTGAATGTGAGGTCTGTGGCCAATAAAGCACCAGTGATACGGGATTTAATCCTGGGTCAGGCTGCAGACCTTGCGGGCTTCACGGAGATCTGACTGGACGGGGAGGCGGGCCCGATTTTGGCAGACCTTGTTCCGGCAGGGTACTTCGTACAATACCAGCCTCGACTTGAGGGCACTGGGGGGAGGCGGTGTAGCTATGGTTTTTAAGGTGTCTTGGACTGCTAGGAGGTATCCAGTGCAGTCTATTCCAGAAACTGAGGCTCTCCACGTAGTGCTTGATTTGGCAGGGGACAAAACTGGGGTGCTCCTGGTGTACCGGGCTCCTTCCTGCCCAGCAGCATTCCTCTCCGCTTTAGCGGAACTGGTGTTGGAGGTAGTGTTGCGCTCCCCGAGGGCCTTGGTCCTGGGGGATCTCAACACCCACGCTGGCACCAGCCTTGCAGGGGCAGAGCCTGAGTTCATGGCTGCCATGGCAACCATGGGCATGTCCCAAATGGTCAACGGCCCAACGCACGAGGGGGGCATATGCTCAACCTGGTATTCTGCTCTGGCCTTGAGGCAGGTGATCCGGTAGTGGGTGAGGCTAGTTCTATGCCCTTGTCATGGTCGAATCATTACCTCCTGCAGGCCAGACTCCTAGCGCACAATAGCCCCCGGAAAGTAGTAGGACCTATTAGAATGGTCCATCCCCAGAGGCTGATGGAACCGCAACAGTTCCAAGACACGCTGGGGGAGACGTCCTTGGACCTTGATGGCCGCTCGGCTAATGATCTCATCCAAGCATGGAACATCTTGCTGGAGGGGGCCATCGACCGGTTGGCTCTGAGGCATCCGCTGCCACCGCTTCATCATCGTAGGACTCCTTGGTTTACTGAGGAGCTGCAGTGCATGAAGCGGGAGGGACGGCAGCTGGAGTGATTCTGGTGTCGTTCTTGTGCTCAATCCAATCGACTACAGCATCGGTCTCATTTGTGGTCCTATGCTGTGGCCGTTGAGGGTAGCAAAGAAGGAATTTGCTGCTGCAAAGTCACGTCCAGCGGCGCTCTTCCGGGTGGTGAGGGGGCTAATCAGTCCACCCTCCCTCTGCCTGGAGTGGAAGATATCCTAGGCCCGGTGCAAGGAGTTTGTCACCTACTTTGCAGATAAGATTGCTCGGATTCAGCGCAATTTCAGAGCCGGGATTGATGCAGAGGAAGGAGATCGTGGGGTTATGGATGCCCCGTCTGGTCCATCTTTGTGGGATCAGTTTCAAGAAGTGACACCGGCTGATGCTGTGAGTGTCCTGGGATCTGTTAGGGCCACTTTTTGTGAATTAGGTCAGTGCCCGTCGTGGTTGGTGAAAGCTTCCAGGGAGACCTGGGTGCTGGTGCTGGTGCTGGCGGGGGTGACCAACGTCTCCATTCAGGAGGGTAGGGTGCTGGACTGCCTCAAGGAGGCGGTGGTGTGTCCCCTGTTAAAGAAACCATCTTTGGACGTTGACACACTGGCCAGTTACAGGCCTCTCTCTAACCTTCCCTTTTTAGGGAAGGAACAGGTAATGGCACAGCAGCTCCAGGGTCACCTGGATAGCATCAGTTTTCTAGACCCCTTTCAATCAGGGTTTCGCCCAGGGTATGGCACCGAGACTGCGTTGGTGGCCTTGGTGGATGACCTCCGCCGAGAGATGGATTCAGGCCATTCAACACTACTCGTCCTGTTAGATCTCCCGGCTGCTTTTGATACAGTGGACCATGGGTTATTGCTGAGGCGATTGCGGTCCCTAGGGGGTAGGGGTGGATGAGACAGTCCTTGGATGGTTCCGCTCGTTCCTCTCAGGAAGGAGCCAGCAGTTGGCATTGGGGGGCTGAAACATCTAGCCCACGGGACCTCTCTTGTGGCATACCACAAGGTTCTATTTTGTCTCCATTATTGTTTAACATCCATATGCAACCCCTGGGGGAGGTTGTGAGACGATTTGGTGTGCGTTGCCACCAATATGCTAATGACACCCAGCTATACCTCTCGTTTTCAACTGACCCAGGCCCTGCAGTCTTGGTGCTTTCCCAGGGCCTGGAGGCAGTGGCTGACTGGATGCGGTGGAGCAGACTGAGGTTGAATCCCGATAAGATGGAGGTGATGTTGCTGGGTCGGATGGCGGGGATAATGGTTCCCCTCATTGAGGGGGTCCGTCTCCCGCTGGCTCCCCAGGTCCGGAGCTTGGGAGTCCTGTCGGACTCCAGCCTTCGGCTGAATTGCCAGATAGAGGTGGTGGCGAAGTGAGCCTTTCACCAGCTACATTTTGTGCGGAGGCTCCGGCCATATGTTTCAGACTTTGACCAGGCCACCCTCATTCATGCGTTCATCACCTCAAAGCTGGAGCTGGTAACTGGTGCAGAATGTGGCGGCCCGTCTTTTGACAGGGACGGGCCATAGGGAGCCCACAACACCAGTGCTCCGAGCTCTGTACTGGTTGCCTATAGCATCCTGAGTCCGATTCAAGGTGCTGGTTTTAACCTTTAAATCCCTACATGGCTTGGGCCCCTCCTATCAGAGAGACCTCCTCACTCCTTGGGTCCTGGGGTGATCTTTGCGGTCCACCGGGGGTGCCTTCTTGGAGGTACCCCGCGTTAACCAGGGGGCCACAATGGAGAGGGCATTCTCGGTGACTGCACTGAAGCTATGGAACTCCCTACCGGAGGAAGCTCAACTGGCCCCGGGTCTGCTGGCCTTCCGCCTGGCCTGTAAGACCTGGCTGTTCATCCAGGCCTTCAGGGAAGGGAGTGGGTAGGGATGGGGGAGATGGGTAGTGGGCGGGGGGTTGGGAGGGAATTATTTTTAGTTCTAGTGAATTGTATTTTATGATATATTCAGTTTTTATGTGGTTTTTATGTATTTATATGTTAACTTTTTGTTAGCCGCCCTGAGCTGCCCGAGGTAGGATGGGTGTGGGGTATCAAATTTTAAAAGTAAATTAAAAAATAAATAAATACAATTTTAAGCCACTCTCCTAGGGTATTGCCTGTCATCATTTTTGAACAATTTGGATTTAAAAAAACCTGGGATCTGCCCCAGGATAGAATACTAGGTTTCATCCCCATGTTCTTCCCATATTTCTTCCTCCAATCACTCTTCAATGCCTGCACAGTCCTCGGTGCATCTGAACAAACCCTCCTGATCTAATACAGACTATTCAGCAGTTTTACCCAGCAACAGTGGTAGCCTAATGAGATTTGGGAGCTGGGGGGGGAGGGAGGCAGGGAAATGCTTTCAAAGGGTGTTTTTAAACGAGCGTCATGGGAGGGGCACGCCAGAGCTGCTGAGCGTCACGGATGTGAGGCGCCCATGCACACAACGTGCGTGGGGAGGGCTTCAAATGAGAGGTTCCCAGCATGGCTGCCCTGTCCACAGAGGCGGCCATCCTGGCCCGCATGGGGCACTCCAGATTTTTCAGGAATGCTCCATGTGTGGCTGCTGTGCGGGGTCACGAGAGCGCGCCTCCCTATGCAGCACCCTCACATGAGCAGTCGGATGCAGGGACGGTGGAGGGCCATGCACGGACACATCTTGTTTAAAAAACACCCAAAGACTTCTCCCAAATCAGCCAGCAGAAGAAACTCAGCCCTGGACTCAATCCAGCCCATCCAGTGATAATTTCTAATCCATCAAACGAAGGATTACCAAAGTTTGAGGGGACAGATGGTGGAGCAAAGACCAGGAATTCTTATTACTTGAATGTAGTCTGTGTTTCCAGAGGTTACAGCCAGCATTTTGAGAACTCTTCCCGCTAAGCTCTCACTCATCAAAGATGGGGGCGGGCGGGTGGGGGGGAGGGGAGTCAGACAATCCCCTTGTACCACAGAGGGACAGGCTCATGGAGCAATGGCACAGGGTGCATGGTTTCTGCAGACAGGGATGAGAGAGGAGTCTCTCCTCTTCCCTTGCAGGATTTTTGGTAGGGGCTACAGTGACATAGGGGGAGGGACAGCGTGGATAAAAGGCAATATTTGGACATGGAGTGCCAAGTTCAAATCCTGGCCTCACTGGGCGGCTGTGGGAAAGTCACTCTCTCTCAGACACACTTCCTTGTCTCTAAGATGAGACTGTTTATGTTGGGTCAGTGTAATATGGGGCCCCTGATAGGGTTACCACACCACCCCTTTAAAGAGGACACTTACGAAAAATACAAGTTGCAGGGCACACCTGAACCAATGCAGTCCTGCACCATGTATTTTTCATAAGTATCCTCTTTTAAAGGGGAGGGATGGTAACCCTAAGCCTATATGTGCACTCCAGCACCACAGACCCCTCAGCCCTGAGGATAAAGCAAAGAACAAACACACACTCAAATGGTGCATCCCAAACTATGTGTCATAACATCCTGGTGTGTTGATAACACAGCACTGGGCTAGGGCTTGCACTGCGAGGAGGCTGAGGTGGGTAGGTGCTCCTGCTCACCCACAGTCAACTAAACTAGCAAGCCCAGTCAGCTAAACTCACCCCAGGCAGCTAAACTTTGCGTCAGCTGAAGCAGGGAGACTATTAGAGCGTTGATGGCACCACACTCATACTGAAGCTGATCGACTGTGTGTCAGGCCCTTGCTGCGGGGGGGGAGTGCGCAGCCCAAATATAAGCGGGGATCGGCCATTCTGAAAGCCCCCCCCCCCCCGCCCGCGCGCGCCTTTGTCAGCAGAGACGCGCAGGGGGGGGCTCAAATATGCGCGGTGGGGGGGGCATGTCTGAAAGTGGCCTAAGTGGGCAGCAAAGAAGAATTTCTTTGCTACCATCATATCGTCCGCAAAGTCGTGTCCAGCTGAGCTTTTCCGGGTGGTGAATGGGCTGGTCAGTCTGGTCTCTCCCCACCTGGAACTGGAATCTTCCAGCACTCATTGTAACATATTTATAGACTCTTTTGTGGATAAAATTGCTTGTATCCATCACAATTTCGATGCTGTGTTTAATGCAGTAGATGTGTTTGAGGTTATGAAACCTGGTCCGGTTTTGTGGGATCGATTTCAGCAGGTATCATCCACCAACGCGGTGGAGTTGTTAGGGGCTGGGAGGGCCACAACTTGTGAACTTGATTCGTGCCTGTCCTGGCTGGCGAAAGCCATCTGGGAGACATTGGGGCCATTGCTGGTGGGAGTTGTCAATGCCTCCTTTATGGAGGGCAAGGTTGCGGGGTGCTTGAAGGAGGCTATGGTGTGACCCTTGTTCAATAAGCCATCTCTTGACATTGATGCCCTTGCCAGCTATTGGCCAGTCTCTAACCTTCCCTTTTTAGGGAAGGTTACTGAGTGGGCAGTGGCCCAACAGCTCCAGGGGCATCTGGATAGCATCAGTTTCTTTGATCTCTCACAGTCTAGCTTTTGTCGAGGGTATGGCGCTTGTGGCCTTGGTCGACGATCTGTGCCGAGAGTTGGACCGGGGTTGATCCACTCTCCTGATTTTGTTAGACCTTTCAGCTACATTTGACATGGTTGGCCATGAGAAGTTGGTGACCCACCTGCAGGACCGTGCCAGGGTGGGCGGGACTGTTCTTGAATAGTTTCACTCATTCCTGGCCAGGAGATCTCAGCGCATGTTACTGGGGATTGTACATCTTCCCCCCGGGCCCCCATGTGTGGAGTCACGCAGGGATCCATTCTGTCCCCTCTCCTATTCAACGTGTATATGCAGTTGCTGGGCGAGATCGTGAGGGGATTCAAAGTTCGGTGTCATCCATGCCTTCGTCACCTCGCGGCTCGACTACTGTAACGCGCTCTACGTGGGGCTTCCCTTGTTCTTGGCCCGGAGGCTGCAGCTGGTGCAGAATGCGGCGGCCCGTCTTCTTACGGGGACGGGTCGCCGGGAGCACATTACACCGGTGCTCCGAGCGCTGCACTGGCTGCCGATAGTGTGCCGGGCCAGGTTCAAGGTCCTAGTAATGATCTATAAAGCCCTATACGGCCTTGGCCCCTCTTACCTTAGGGACCGCCTCGCCCTTCGCGCCCCGGAACGACTCCTGCGGTCTGCCGGGGGTGCCCTCCTGGAGGTCCCCCGTGTTAAGCGGGGGGCCACGATGGAGCGGGCATTCTCGGTGGTAGGGCCGCGGCTGTGGAACTCCCTTCCGGAGGAAGCTCGCCTGGCCCCAAGCCTTTTGACATTTCGGCGGAATTGTAAGACCTGGCTGTTTGCCCAGGCCTTTGGGAGGGAGGGGGGGGGTGATTTTTAATCCCCCACCTATATATTTATTTATGATTATATGCTGCCCTGTTTTATTGAGATGTTTTATATTTGTATTTTAAACTGTTTTTATTGTTGTTAACCACCCCGAGCTGCATTGCAGGATGGGGCGGTATAAAAATCTATTAAATAAATAAAAATAAATAAAAAAATATGCTGATGACACCCAGCTGTATCTCTCATTTTCATCCGACCCAGGCCCGACAGTCTCGGTGTTTACCCGGTGCCTGCCGGCGGTGGGGGATTGGATGAGGATGAGCCATATGAAACTGAATCCCGTCAAGATGGAGGTGACACTGGTGGGTAAGGGCGAGGGAGTGGGGGCCCCCATCATTGATGGGGTGCATCCCTCCTTGGTTCCTCAGGTTCAGAGCCTTGGAGTCCTCGATTCACAGCTCCGCCAGGATGATCAGGTAGCAGCTGCGGCGAGGAGTGCGTTTGGTAAATTACATCTGGTTCAGTGTCTCTGACCGTACTTATCAAGCTCTGATCTTGCCACCATCATCCTTGCATGTATTACCTCGAGACTGGATTACTGCAATATGCTCTACATGGGGCTACCCCTGGTGACAACCCAGTGTTTGCAGCTGGTGCAGAATTTGGTGGCCATCCTCCTTATGGGGACGAATCTCCAGAAGCACATAACATTGGTGCTTCAATCTCTGCACTGGCTGCCTATAATCTTCTGGGTTTGATTCAAGGTGTTGGTTATTACCTTTAAAGTCCTCTACAGTTTGGGTCCCACTTACCTTCAGGACCACCTCATCCCTCGTGTCCTTGATCGGCCCCTGCAGTCGGCCAGGGACGCCCACTTGGAGATCCCCCGGGTTTCCCAGGTGGCCACATTTGAGCAGGCATTCTCGGTGGCTTCACTGCAGCTATGAAACTCCCTCCGTGGAGATTTGCCTCTCCCCGGATCTCCCTTCCTTCCGCAGATAATGCAAGACCTGGCTGTTTCTCCAGGCATTTGGTGAGGACAACAGGTAGTGGTGGGGGTGGGTGGGTTGTTTTTGTTTTAAGGTAATGGTGGGTTTTTTTACCCGGCCCCTTTTATTGTGGATTTGAATTGTGATAATTTATTATGTATTTTTATTTTTATACTTGATGTTTTTATATATTATGTACACCACCCCGGGCTGCCATTTGGCAGAAAGGGGCAGTATAGAAATATTATAAATAAATAATAAATAAGGGTTACCAAGGAGAAGAAGACAGGAAAGGAGTCAGGCGGGAGGGGAGGGCAACGTTCTATCATCAGGGTGTCATGCCCTAGTATGGAGGCCAAAAAAAGGTGGCACAAGCTTGAGAAGTTTGGGAACTATTATGCTGGAGAATAGCCAATAGCATTCTATGGCATTTATGTATGGTACTGTACAACTCACCCACCCACCCCCAACACACACACATACACACTAACCTTCCGCAAGTTTCCATAAGATAGGCCAGTGTCCCTCTTCATAAACTCTTATGTACCTGTCCTACATATGTTCAGTTTATATATTTCTGACTGGCTACGCTACATGCCTGAGCTTGCTCTTTCTCACCAACAGCAATTGGTCCAATAAAAGATATTCAAACCACTTTGCTTCCCTCTCTGCCACTTGGGACCAACATGGCAACCAAACCACACACACTCGCTGGATCATAAACTGTCTGACACACATAGGGGGTTCATGACCAGGGACACATGTTCACTGCAGTTTCCCCATTAGCAGCAACAGGGAAATCACAGTGAACATGGATCCCTGCTCATGGCTTATACAGTAAGGCAAGAGCAGAACCAGGAAGAGAACTCCCATTCCTGTAGACTATCCTGCCTTGCCCAGTGAAGGTTAGCGAGCCTCCCTCCTGCTGTTTCCCTCACTGCAACCCAACTCTAAATAGCTTGGCCCCCATGCATCTGAAAGACCACCTCTTCCCCTACGCTCCTGGTCAGTCAGAAATGGCACCTTGCAAGTTCCATCAGTGTATTAATGAGTGTATTAAGTGTATTCCATCAGTGTATTAAACCTGTTCAACATTGGCGCTCCGAGGGGCAGTCTCAGAAGCTGCTCCACACCCACAGAACTCCCTTCCCATGGAGGTTCATTAGAGCTCAGACATAAGCATTTTTACAGGCACTGTAAGATCATTTTATTTACCCAGGCATTTGGTGGGCACAGATAGGGTTCAGGAGGGTTATGTTTTTCAGGGGATTTTTTATCCCATTTTTATTTACTTATACTTATTTTATATATAATGTTACCGGCCCTGGGCTTCTGGGATAAGGTGGGGCATAAAGTAAATAAATAAATAAACTTGAGGCACATAGTACAGGTGAAGTACTAACTGATTTGAAAAGACAGCCACAAGAATGTTCTTTGCTTTTTTGCTTTGTCCAGATATTTCATTAGAGAACTAGAATCATGGAATTGCAACATCCAGAGCAACAAAAATTAATCATGAGCAATCAACAGGAACATTGATTTTGTAGTTAAACACTTAGGCCACAAACCACTTACTCCAGAGTAGTCCCATTAAAACCCAACAGGGGTAAGTGATGATATGTAGATCGCAGCTTCAAGCTTTGATTTGTTTTTGTTAACATGCATTCAAGCTCAACCCCGATTAAGACGGAGGTGATGGTGGTGGGGAGAGCAAGGGAGGTGTCGGCCCCCCTGATTGGGGGGGTTCACCCTCCTATAACTCAGCAGGTTCGGAGTCTGGGGGTGATATTGGATGCAGATCTCCGCCTGGATCAACAGGTGGAGGTGGTGGCGAAGGCTGCCTTCCGCCAGTTATATCTGGTGCGGAGACTGCGCCGGTACGTCTCCGGGCTGGACCTGGCCTCCCACATCCATACCTTCATCGCCTCGAGGCTGGACTACTGCAATGCGCTCTATGTGGGGCTTCCCTTGTGCCTGGTACGGAGGCTGCAGCTAGTGCAGAATGCGGCGACCCACCTCCTGTCAGGGTCGGGTCGTCAGGAGCATATAACACCTGTGCTCCGGATTTGCCAATAGCGTGCCGAGCCAGGTTCAAGGTATTGGTATTGATCTATAAGGCCCTTCATGGTCTGGGCCCCTCGTACCTCTGGGACCGCCTCACCCTCCGCACCCCAGAGCGGTTCCTTCGGTCTGCCAGGGATGCCTTCTTGGAGGTCCCCCGTGTTAAGCGGGGGGCCACAATGGAAAGGGAATTCTCGGTGGCCAGGCCGCGTCTCTGGAACTCCTTCCCGGAGAAAGCTCGCCTGACCCCAAGCCTTTTAACATTCTGGCGAGTTTGTAAAACCTGGCTGTTCGCTGAGGCCTTGAGGGGGGGTGGTAGGTTTTTTAATCTCTGTCCTACCCTTATTTATTGTTTTGCTCTGTCCTAGCCCTGTTTTAATTGTTTATATTATTATGATTATTTTAAATTTTATATGACTGTATTTTTAATGCTTTTTAAATTGTTAGCTGCCTCGAGCTGTTTTCAGGAGGGGCGGGATATAAATTGATTAAATAAATAAATAAATAAATAAATAAACTCAAATTCGTGACAAATGAAGTTCCCACTCTATTCCTTAAAGAAAACTTGAGAGTCCAAATTTAATTGCTCGGTTGCAAATAACATGGAAAGGAAACCAATCAAACATGCCTTTCCTTCGGCTCCTCAGGGTATTTTCAGACGTTACGCAGGCCGTTGGCCCCGTACCGGCACTACCGGCTTCGTTCCCCGCCGGGGTCACCCCGTAACGGCACAACAGACGTGCCGGGGGGATCCCGGCGGGGAAAGTGGGAGGGGCCGGGGCCGCGCGGCGCAACGTGCGGCCGCCCAGCCCCACCCCCTCCACGCACCCCGCCGCCCGCCCTCCGAGGAGACGGGCGGGCGGCGGGGCCAATGCGGCCGCCGCGGCCGGCCGAACGTGCCATGGCCCAGGATCCCGCCGGGGATCCCGGGCCGTGGCGCGCGGCCAGACGTGACTTTTCCTTGGTCACGGCCCGGGGTCCGTTTGACCACGCTTCCCGGGACCTTCCCCCGGCTAGCCCGGGAAGCGTGGTTCAAACGAACCCCATGTGGGGATTGACCGTGGCCAACATCTGGCGCGCCGCGAACAGACGTACGGGACACGGTGACCACAGGTGGGTATTCACCGTGGTTCACCGTGTTCACGTAATGTCTGAAATCACCCTCAGTCTCACTAGCCATGAAATGGGGGACAATCATATTTTGGCAAACTTTTATAAAGAGCTTTGAGACCCACAATAAACAGTTTCTTGCTACCTAATGGAAGCAGAACATCAAAGGGTCTGAGACACAGCATGAATTGGGGGCAGACTGTGATTTAGCCCTCTGCCCTCTGCTTCCAGAGAATGTGCCCAGGGCATTATTTATGAAGGAAGCATTGTTACCCACCAGTTATTCTTTCTGTAGGAATTGTGACTGCTTTAGGAATAATTAAGACAATTATTCTGATTATTCATAACTGCAGTGTAAACAAGGCCTCTTCTCTCTGCTGCTCCAGACTACATCTCATTCTTCAGTAAAGATACTGTGCTTGGGTTCCTGGGGTCCTCTAGCTGTATTTGTGTTGGGTGTGGCAGAAATACCTACGGAAGAGGTGAAACTTGAATGGCTGTAACAAGAAGCCCCCAAGGCAGAAAGCATTTCAGGTCATGTAGGATGGCACTGTGTGGAGGACCACAGCCAGCAGCCTGGTTGTCGTCAAACTAGAGAAATGGGGTGCCATCACGGGTTCCTCCTGCCTGTAGTGTAACCAGGGCATGGAGTGGCACACTTAGAAAATCATCTATCCAGGAATTCACAGGTGTGCCAGAACCTAAGGCAGTATCTCTGGCCCTCCAGCACCTGACCAGTGAGAAGTAGGATGCTAGTGCTGCTGCAGGTCTAGGAGACTGCACCGTAGTAAAGCACTCTGGGTGTCCAACAGCTGATCCATGGCAGCAACAAGAGCACCCTTCCAGCCTAGAGAATGCACAGCAGCAGTCTCAGTCTCTTCTCCAGGAGAGAGACACCCATACACACATGTAGCGGTCCTGTATGGCTCGCATGCAACATTGGCTATGTACAGCTATAAACGCAGGCAAACGTTCTAGTATTTCCAGAAGTAATTGCACATGGGTTTGGGACCACAGCTTCATGGCCAATATAACATGCAAAAGAACCTCAGTGCTACAGGTACCTTCCATGTCAACTCCACAGCAGCAAGAGAGTCCATAACCCACGGAGATTTGAACACCAGCCAAACACATACCAATGCCAGTTCATCCCCAAGGCTGAATGTTTCCTAAAGTGAGTTCAGTCAAAACAGATAAAACCCTAATTTCTCAGCCAATCACTCTCCATGAAGAGCTCCTATGGCACAATGCAAGAACTCTCCCCCCGCCACCCCGCTTTCCCCTTTGGAAAAGAATCGCCATTCAAATCTGCTGTTCAAGAAAGAAATTGATGGACATAACCGAGTCCCCATATCCTTTCCAAACAGCTTAAGCTTTCCCCATAACCCTGGGTTGCTGCCCCCAAATGTTAACAAAATAATAATCATGAGATTGGCTTAAAAATCATGAGATTCTCTTTTTAAAAATAAAACTTTGGGGAGGGGGCTTTTCATTTGTCTTCTGGTTCCTGAGTCTGTAGGGTGTGCTGCAGATGTATTTTCAAGCTTTGCTCTGCAGCCATGAGGACTGGAAACTTTGCCTTTTAATTGAAAGTTGAGATTCTAGCAGTCGTACTGCATATTTGCTATTTTATTAGGCTACAATTGTGATGCTAGCAATAAAATCATGAGAGTTAGCAACCCCTCAAACCTTCCACAGAATGAAATCTCAAG
Source organism: Sphenodon punctatus (assembly GCA_003113815.1). Classification (NCBI taxonomy): domain Eukaryota; kingdom Metazoa; phylum Chordata; class Lepidosauria; order Sphenodontia; family Sphenodontidae; genus Sphenodon; species Sphenodon punctatus. The sequence goes on along the minus strand of QEPC01010507.1, from coordinate 1,095,315 downwards.
TCTGCCCTCATTGTGCAAGGAATGAAGCAATATGCAGACACAGCAGATGGAGTGGAATTAATCTGATTGAGGAGAGACATTTGCTCTAACCCTCCCAGAATTGAGACTTATTCCTGGCAACAAGAAGCAGAAAACACACTTAAATATCAAACGTTCTACGTTAATTCAAAGGATTTAATCTGTGCTTTTCCTTAGACTATTGCATGCTGTCAGTTATCAGCAGGGCCTGGAAGGTTACACTCATTAAGGAGTATACTTTGCGTGACCACCGCTTGTAGTAAATATGGACTCAGGAAATAGTCGACAGAGAAGTCATTTCCCTTTGGATCCCATTTATTACACTGAGCACTTGGCCTTTAAATACCATGATCAGATTGGGAGATATTTCTTTGATATTTGCAAACATATACCCACACTTTTGAGAGCCACTGGGCTGTAGGTAAAGAATGTCACAGCTGCTGGGAGTGTTAATTAAAGCCAGTAATAACCTGAATGACTTGCCCTGGCCCTGAAATGCCATGACTTGCTCTTGTCCTTTCAAAGCACGGGATTTGGTTTCCCAGCTTGTACGCAATATGAGAAGCTCTGGATGGAGTAATTTCTCCAACAGAACAATCAAAACAGGAGTGGTCCAGGCCAGCACTCAAAACCTGATTTCAATTGCGCACCAGTCCCAGGATCAACCACAGGAACCAGAATTTTCCTGATTGCAAGAAGAGCTACATGGGTAATGAAAGCCTAGCTGAAAAATCCTTAAATATAGAAGATGGAGGCAAAGTAGTCAGATGATGTCTTTTATTGGACCAGCTATTGTTGGTGAGAGTTTGCAAGCTTTGGGGCCACGTGGGGCCTTTCCTTGGGGATGTAAGAAGTCAAACCTATGGACTGAGAAAACAAAAGCAAAAGGCAGCTAAGGGAAATGCTCATGATATTTCAAATATTTAAACACAATGAGGTGAAAAACCAGTGAAGATGGTGTTGAAAACCATAGATAAAGTAAAACAGCAAACATTAAGTGAAAGTGTAGTTGGGAATAAGCTTCCAGGGAGTGATGGATGTTCCCATTTCAAAGAAATAGACTATAGTGTGGGCAACATAGAAGGTAAGTATTAACTAGTTTATACTCTATAGTTCTGACTTATTACTTGCCTGAGAAAGGGCCCTGTGTGGCCCAAAAGCTTGCACACACACACCCCCCAACAGAAGCTGGTCCAATAAAAGGTATCATCTGAATTACACTGGCCGCTTTTAGACAGACGGCTGCCCCGGTCGGTGCTGGCTGCACCAGCTTCCTTAACCCCGGATGGCCCATCCAACTAAAGGCAGCCCCGCCAGATGTGCAGGCTGGACAGACTGTTCCTGCTCTGGGGCAGCCCTGCTGGCGGCTCTCTGGAACATCCCAGCGTGCCGCTGGCGGAGCAGGCTGGCCATATCCAGGGCACCAGCCGAAGCAGAGCAGCTGCCCATCTGCTCGGCAGACCCACGCTACAGCTCCACTTTTAGCCAACCATTGCCTCCAGGCAATGCCATAGAGTTGTAGGTGCCAGCCTAGAGCATCAGATGTTCGCCTGCAACTCTATGGTGCGGGGGGCACTGTGTGGGCAGACTGTAGGCCAGGGAACTCGCTGGGTCCATCTAAAGCCAACCCAGGTGGGGCTGCAAGCGGGTGGACACAGGGGTGCACTTCTGGAGTAACTCCGGGGGCAGGCTGCCTCCACATTTGTCTAAAAGTACCCTTTGTCTCGGTCTCTTACATTGGGGCCAATACAAGCAACCAGACTCTCTCTCTCTAGTTTTAAATATAAAAGACATATTCCAAAGAAAAATTGAGGATTGTAATTGAGGGATAATTTGGAGATTATCAAGAGATCACTCTTAAAAACTTTCCACTTCTGTCACCGATAACCCCAGATAACTGTCCAAGATAACTGGATAATTTTACACAGTATTCCTTCTTCTTAATATAGTAAATACTACAAATGCTAATATTGAGAGATTATCTAATGCAAATGAAAGATGTAAAGGCAATTACTGTATAAACTGTATTCCTGAAGGCTAAACATAAAGTTAATAAAAATACCACTATTAACCACTTTCCCACACGCCTATCTTTCGAATTCTTATCAAAGTCCTATTGATGCTCAAAGCTAAACTGATGGAAGGGGCGAGATGAACATAGCCTATTATTGGGTTACACATACAATGGTTCAATTTAGAGAGCATGGCTACTCGTGACTTGCAGACAACAGAGTATTTCACTCGGGAAAGAAGAGCAGGGAAATAATTCGTTGTGGGAGAGACACATGACAAATCAATGGACTTTGTAAACAGCTATAATATAAGAACTATGTGTCTAAAACAAGGGAAAACTTCAGATTGCATCCCCTGACTGGAGGAAAGACACGTGGGAAATATTGTGAAAGTGGGGATTGCAGTATCTGAGACCAACCAAGTTCCTCTGTAGGTGGCCCATGGGCCTAAATTGACCCGCAAAGCCTGTTTCTATGGCCCCCAGCTCCGTGCTACACCCAGCCAGTTCGGCTGGAGCTGCTGGAGCTGAAATATGAGCTTAGACCACTCTTGCTCTCCATCTTTTCCAGGCTGGAAGGGAAGAGAATGAGCAAGAAAGAAAGAAAGAAAGAAAGTTCCTAGGTCTGTGCGTGTGTTTATGACACAGATTATGTGTGTATGAGAGTGCGAGGCTGACAGAATCAATGCGTGTATTGCATGGGGGGTGTATGTGTGTCAGAGAAAGTGGGGGGGGGGGCATTGCACCATGTGTCCAACTGTTTGGTCCAAGAAGTCATGTTCGGGTGGGGGGTGGGGGGGATTTTAATTAGGCCTTCCAGGCAAAGTAACTGAGTAACACTGGGCTAGAGAGACTCTTTCCAAAAGGAAGGTGAGGAATCACTTTAAAAAAAAATAAAAACAGACACAGAAAGATTTGACAGCACATGGGAAAGAAGCAAAATCAAAACAACTTCCACCAGCACTAAACATTATTTACCTCTGCATTCTGTCTACCCTCCCAAAAAGTTAGGAACAAACAGCATCAGTTGATTGTGAAATCAAAGTAATGATGACTTTTGTGTGAGGACACTGGCACATGGGGTATACAGATATCAGGAAGAGATGTGTCGAAGAGAAAGTTATTCAGAACCCCTGGCTGCTTTCACACCATTACTCACCACTTCTCTTCTCCCTATGGATCATGCGCCTTCAGTTTGCAAACTCTGAATCAAGCTATGGCTCAGCCACACTTACTGGCAGAAGTGAGCGTGCTGCCCTCCCCCAAACGCACACAGGTATGAACAGATGCAAAATAACAAATGGGAGAGAAAAGGTGGAGCAGGCACCTCTAGTCTCCCTTTTCCATATTGGTGCAAGGAGCAGTACAAACAAAGGGTAAAAAAGAACATGTAGACAGCAGAGCAGCTCCCCAGTCTGGCCCAGGGCAGGAAGCTGCAGACGCCACTCCCCAGGCTGGGCAACAAATACGTATGCTTATGTTGGCCAGGAGTGGCCCACGAGTGTGGCCTTTGACCTGGGATGTGCCTCAGCAACCTTTCCGAGAATGCATTCCAGGCCAACTGCCTTTCTGCCCCGGAGCAGTTCCGGGTCAACATCTCGCAGCGCAGGAACAGTAAGTGGGTGAGTCTCAGGCCTCAGCAGGCCACGGTCACATAGATTTTTACCCAAGGGGAAAGGCAGCTAATTGGCAGAAACAAACACCTTTCTGACAGTCAGACTGCAGAACCCAATACCACAAAGTATCCCAGAAGTTTATTCAGAGCCATGAAAGGATTTTCCTCTGAAGCATCTGCTAATGACCAGTGTCAGAGACAGGACAAGCTGAACCAATAGATTGTTCAAGTATGGTCATTTTTACATCCCTGTATGACCATGTTGTCCTCCTCATCAAATCTCATCACATGTATGCACATGGATAGATGTGTGCAGGCCGCTCTCCCCCACGCATGTTTCACCTTTCCCAGATATACACACATGCTTTGTTTCTCTGTGGGTTTTAGCCTTCATTAATTCCCCTAGAGAGTCTTTAATCACAAGGAATTAGTCCCGTTTTCATTTAGCTGAGATTCTTTTGCTCTGCAGTTTGACACCCGGTAGCAAATGAGACAAATCCTCTCTGTGGAAGCCTGTCCAAGGCAATTCCCCTGCCACACAAGCTGTCCGACTCTTGGCTCTTCTGCTGCGCTGCCCAGCAGAAGCTGGGTTGCGGATCTTTTCCAGCCACACGTCTCCTGATCATCTCTGAATATTTCATAATGGGATTGGTGTTTCCCTGTGTGTAACGCATTTAAGAACATTATATTTGAAGCAGGGATATACAGGATCTATTTAACCAGATCTCACTCTCTCATACCCACACATATACACACAGGGAGTGTCTCCCCTTTTGGATCTACTACAGCAGGGATGGGGAACCTTTTGCCTCCCATGGGCCACTATGAAAATTAGCACAAGCTCTGCAGGCTGGGTAGAAGTTGGGGACAGAGGTGCTTAAAGCTTAAGGGGTCTGCTTGGAATGGGAGAATGGAAGAGAAGGGTCCAGCTCATGGATCTAGGCCATGAATCCATCCCCTGTCCCTCAGTACAAGCTCTCATCTAGGCTCCTTTCCCCTGAGCTTGCTCTTTCAGTGCTTGAAGGTTGGAACTGGGTGCAGGGGTCAGATCCAGGAGTTGGAGAAGGGCCAAATTTGGCCCAGATGCAGGAAGTTCCCAGCCCCTGCACTAGACTCAGCTCTCTCCACACCTGGTCCAAAATCCTTCTCGGATGTGTCTGCTGCACTGGGATTTAAATAAATAACCTGGAGTTTTGCTTCTAAACACAGATTCTTGATCGATTTTAATATTCTGAATGCTGGGATTCAAAACTCGTGTGAGCAAAATTAATCAGAGATTGGGAGGGAGGAAGCGGTGGTACTTAAATCTGATTAGATAAGATCCGTCAGGACATTGCCTCCCACCCACCTCCCCCTCCTGCTCCCGTCCCACCCCCTCCCCCTCCCCCCTCACATCCTACCTTCCTGCCTCTCTCAAGGAAATCTCCGCTCTGCTCTCTTCATCCAATCCCTCCACCTGCCCCCTTGACCCGATCCCCTCACGCCTCCTGACCTCTATTGCTTCCACTGTCGCCCCCTCACTTCTACATGTCATCAATCTCTCCCTTTCCACAGGCTCCTTCCCCTCTGCCTTCAAGCATGCCACTGTCTCCCCCATCCTCAAAAAGCCCACCCTGGACCCATCTGACCCCTCTAGTTACCGGCCAGTCTCCCTCCTTCCCTTTGC
>QEPC01010507.1:1078778-1088923 GCA_003113815.1 Sphenodon punctatus | reverse complement strand
CTCCCTCACTCTCCCTCGTTTCTCCTGCTCACCTAACCGCCTTCGACCCTTCTCCCTCGCTGCCCCCCATGCCTGGAACTCCCTCCCTGCCCACATCTGCCTTGCCTCCTCCCTCCGCTCCTTCAAATCCCTCCTCAAGACCCACCTTTTCCTTGCTGCCTTTCCCAATGCCTGCTAGTCTTTCCCCGTACACTTACTGTCTGCCCTCCTCTGCAGACTGCTGCCACCAACCTCTTTGTAGCCAAGTCAAGCATACGCACGTGAGACTTCGCATCCGCTTGAATGTTTGTTTGTCTTCTCCCCTGTCTCTCCCACTGTCCCCTCTCCCTGTCTCCCCCACTTTGTCTTTTAGATTCCAAGCCACAGGCAGGAACCGCGTCTAATTCTATGTTCTGTACAGCACCAGGTCACATGACTGGTGCTATATAAATGTTTATAATAATAATAATAATAATTAGATGAAGGGTAAGTAGCTGGTTAAAAGAACTGTACTCAAAGAGTGCTCATCAGTGGCTCCTCATCAATCTGGAGGGAGGTACAAAGCAGGGTGTCGCAGGGCTCTGTCTTGGGGTCGGTACTGTTCAAAGTCTTTATAAATGACTTGGATGAGGGAGTAGAGGTAATGCTTATTAAATTTTCAGATAACACATAACTGGGAGGGATAGCTAATACATTAGAAGACAGATTCAAAATGATCTAGATACATTGAAAAACTGGGCTGAAACTAACAAAATGAAGTTCAACACAGATAAATGTAAAGTTCTGCATTTAGATAAGAAAAATCAAACATACAAATAGAGGATGGGGCACACCCGGTTTGGCAGCAATACATGTGAAAAGGATCTGGGGATTGTAGTTGATCACAAACTGAACCTGAGTCAGCAGTGTGATGCAGCAGCAAAAAAGACTAATATAATTTTAGGCTGCATTAACAGAAGTATCGTTTCCATGTCACAAGTAATAATAGCTCCACTCTATTCTGTGCTGGTCAGACCTCATCTGGAGTATTGTGTCCAGTCGCACTTTAAGAAGGACGTTGACAAATTGCAATGGGTTCAAAGGAGGGTGACAAAGATGGTCACGGCTCTGGAAACCATGTTCCATGATGAAAGGTTGAACGAGCTGAGTATGTTAGCCTAGTGAAAGGAGGACTAAGGAGAGACATGATAGTCGTCTTCTACTACCTAAAGGGCTGTCACAGATAGGATATCAAAGACTTGTTCTCTCTTGACCTTGAAGGCAAGACTAGAAATAATGGGCTCAAATGACAAGAGAGCAGATTTTGGTTAAACATTAGGAAGAACTTCCTAACGGTAAGAGCTGTTCGGCAGTGGAACAAATTACCTAGGGAGGTGGTGGGCTCTCCTTTGCTGGCAGTTTTTAAAGGACGGCCATCTGTCGGGGATGCTGTAGCTGCAGATTTCCTGCACTGAGCAGGGGGTCGGACTAGATGACCTCTGAGCTACCTTCCAACTCTGATTCTATTATTTTACCCATCCGCTCCAGGGACCCATGACAGCAAGTGACAGGCAGCAAGGACATTATGAGGAGAGGGGTTCACAGCTGCCCACGCAGCAGCCAAGAAAGGCACCCGGGCAGGAAGCAGACCAGAGATGCAGGGACTCGATTCCCTGATTTCTTTTCCTTCTATTTTAGATTTATTAAAGTTTTCTCATTTCTTTATCTGTTTTTTTAAACTGTGTGGGCTGCATCTGGGCAGTCTTCTACTGCGCAGGCTCTCCCTCCTCCCCACTCTCTGAGCCACGGCAAGGCAGAAATCCCGCAAGACATGCTATCCCTCCCCCACTCATTGAGTCTTGGGAGTGGATTGAGCAGCGCCCGTGCTGCCTGAGGGTCACCTCTCCTGGCTGGGTTTCTCTCCCCCTCTCAAGGGGACTCAGGAGATCCAACCCACCTCCCAGCTGCCACGGTTCAGGTAGAGGTGCCCACAAGCCCCTTATAAAGAGCCCACAAGAGAGAAGCAAGTAAATGGGATGATAATCCCACGCTCCTCGCCTCTGACCCCTACCATCTCCCTCTGCAATGGGAGCGGCAGAGCCATGCAAAGGGAACGGCAGGAGGGGAACAGAAAGTCAGCTACAGTTAACCATGGGATTGACGGAGTCCTCCTTGTGACTCCTATACCGGCATACACGTTCAGGCAGCCATACCAATTTAATGATTTATATTGCCATGACCACGATCATCTGAACACTTAATCCTGATTAAAACCTTATTACTATAATGCCGGTTTTCTAAATAATGCTGGCATTAGAGCGTTCGTCTGAAAACAGCCACATAGGCTGTTTTTACATGGACTGGGGTGGGGGGTGTTTTGGCACGGCGGGTGTAGGTGGGTGGGTGCCCGTTTACATGGACACACACACATCTCCACCTACCCACACCCACCTCCACCCACGGAGCATCCTCCGTTCTGTCGGAGGGCTTCATGGGTGGAGGTGGGTGTGGGTAGGTGTGCAGCGGATGTTGGTGGGTGTGCAACGGGGGCGCGCACGCACAAACACCCGCTGCCCTTGGCGTTTATATGAGCACACACTCGCCGCACACCTATCCCACACACACACTGGCAGACATATACACGGACACCCCCCCCCCCCGCCACACACGCACCCGAACACTGAGCAGCGGGGGGGGAGGGGCAGTCTGTGTAAAAACAGCCATACAGAGACTCCCTTCACATGAGACGCTAAGTCACAGGAAATATTTTTTCCACACTAAACAAAAACCCCAAAACACGTGAAAGGGTGAGGTTGCAAGATGCAGTGAGCGTAATAATGAACATCTAGTCCAAAACATTTAACTCAAAAACCTAGGCTTAACAATTGTACTAATTTCATCACATGCGTTTTTTATAACATGTAAAATGTTTCATCCCGCTATCGGTGTGTCTGCACAATAGTCAGTGTAGAGGCACACAGCATTCTGGGATATCTAGCCGTGGCCATGGCAATTGGGTGGGAGGAAGCTTTGGAATGGGGGACATTTAAAAAGTGAGTTTACAATCTCCCATAAGAAACTGGGCAATCTCCCATAAGAAACAGGAAAGGTGTGACAAAAGACTTGTGTGCAGAGCAAAAAATGGGAGACAAATCAGGAATGCCCCTGCGAGTTAGCTATTAGCTGGGACCTGTGTTCACTGCATTGTAGTGAAGAGTTCCCTGGATATTAGCCTTCTCAGTAGTGTATAGTCCCTCTCCATTTTGTCTGAGTCACTGCCCAGGCACTTTGGGAATGCTGAAGTCTGCAAAAGTAGCCAGACCCCTCCATGCCAGAAAGCTCACAGCTTATGACTTTCCTCTGCCTAAATGAGCTTCTGGTTTCCAAACAAACACACCTAATGCAAGTGACATGACAAGATTTATTGGATGTATTATTTATTCCAAACTCAGACAAGATTACGCCGGCAACTCATCTCCATGTTCTATACATTATCCAAACCCAATGCTCTGACAATGAAATCAGACAATGGTTTTACTCAACTGGAAAACAGCAAAAAGAAATCACTGTAAATCAGACACCACTTCTGAACTGCCCTGACAACGTTCTAGCTGGCATAGCCAGAAACAAGGGTTCTCCCTAGCTGGTGCACATGACACAGAGGCAGGTGTAAAAAAGATAAGGATCATTGTCCATGTTGTAGGAGGGGGGGAACTTACGTGAGGCAAAGGTCATTTTAAAACGGTGGAGCGCACATGACACACGGAAAGTGGGGGGCATTAACACAGTGGGGGATGGGTGTGCGCTAGGTGTGCACTCGTACCCACGCACTGCCCATTCATTCCCCCGCATGAAGCAACAGGAAAAACCCAGGTTGCTCTGTGTGGGGAGATGGGTGGGCATGGGAGGAGGTGCGTGGGTCGTGGGAGTGCACACCCACCCACCCATCGCCACTTTTAGATGGGCGTTTGCACGTGTCCACTGGGTCGACCTGAGTGTTAGCGTCTCGTCTAACAACGGCTAAAATCACTGCAGAAAAACTCACATGAAGCTCCACTCGTGGACGTGGGGGGTAAAAACCTCATCAGGTGATTCTCACAGCGATTTCACTCACGGATGACAGGGCTGGATTTTGAGCCCTGTCATTCGGAATGAAAGCGCCACAAGAATCGCCTGATGAGGTTTTTATCCCCTGTGTCCACGAGCGAAGCTTCATGAGAGTTTCCCTGCCATGATTTTGTCTCATGTAACTTCCCCCCTCCCACAACGTGGGCAAGCACCCTAAGTGGTGGAAGAGGGCAGCACAAAATAAAGGGGGGCAAGTCAGTACACATCTCCAATCTTCACATACCCACAATGCAACCAATCTTGTGTGGCTGTGAACTTAGTGTGATTTGACCATGGTGTAGATGGTCATTCCCAACAGCTGATCTGTTACCAGGAGACTTTTCCACCCCAAGGCCCTCCTCCTAATTATACTTCTTGGCAGGGGGATGGGGGGTATGCCATTGCTGTGAACAGTTCATTCCTCAAAATAAATAGCAGCCTTGGTTAAGCCCAAGAGGCGTCAGCAGTAGGATCACCCCATGCCCTTTGATCTGCACCTGGAGGACCTCTCTCAGGGACCAGAGTTAGGACCAGAGTCATGTTACCCCTTAAAGACGAGTGGATAATCTCCCTCTGCCACAGGGGATTAACTAACAGTTGTTTGGAAATGACGGGAGGCTAATTCAGGCATACGAACCCTGACACTGAATCCAGGGTGCCATTTGTCAATCAAAAAGAGAGGGAGGAATACAAGAAAATAGTCTGGAGCCACTGCATGACGGGCCCTAGTCCCTCCACCCTACTGCAGCCAGCACCATCACATGAGGGCAATATTTAGCACTAGCTTGCCGTATACCCTTCCCACACATATCGTTTATGTGATCTACATGATTGCAGTGGGATTGCGAGTTAAAGAGAGAAGCTACGTGGGTCCGCTGCATTGGCATTCAGCAACTGCTGCCAATCATCCGCACTATCCACCGGATGACAATAAACTGCTAACTATATTGTAGAACAGCGGCAGCCCCTTTCCAGTTCCTACTCTCACCCGCAAGCACTGAAAGACTGAGCTCAGGGTAAGGAGGCAGAGATGAGGGTTTGCACGCAAGGATAGAGGACAGATTCATGGTACAAATCCATAATCTGGATTCTCATCTTCCTTAAGCACTCCAAGCTTTGTGTGGCCTTTGGAGCTTGTACTAATTTTCAAAATGGCTCCTGGGAGGGAAAAGGTTCCCCTAGGGCTTCATCGCCTCTCCTCATGGCCCATGTATTTTATGAACATGGCTATCAGCTCAATAGGAAACGGGATAGCAATGACTGAATTAACCATGCAGGATGACATGGGAGCAGATGGAAACGTTTCCCCAACCTACCGCAAGGAACTGTACTGAGGAAACCCCCCATTCAGCACTGATCACTTCTGGAGATCAAATCTTCTAACATTATTAATTATTATTATTATTATTATTATTATTCACTTTTACCCCACCTATATCTGCCTCCGGCAGCTCACAAAACATCATAAAAGTATTATCCTATGTGCTCAGGAACCCCGTAACTGTATGTGCACGACTGTATGAACCAGCTAATCAGGTCCACCAAACCGCACAAAGTGGTTGAGGTTAGGTGACACTGTCTCTGCCAAATTGGATTCCCAACACAATCCGATTGGCTGAGATGGGGTCATGTTACTGAAAATAGTTTTGTACTATTGCCCTCTTAGCTCTTAAATGGCTTTTGGCCCCCAAACCACTGAGCAGCTTGTCACAGGCTGAGAGAAGCTGTACCAGGATTGGACTCAACAAAGGGAAGCCCTCAGCACAGGCTAACAGAGACTGTGGTACATTTGGGTCAAAGGGATATTTTGAAAGGGGGACCAACCATCTACAAATGGATATACGCTGCATTTTCAGCACTCAAAGTCTGGATTGGGTATGCCTCTCAATGAGTAGAATTGTCACATCAAATTTTCAAAAATAAGGGACACTACAGAGAATAGGGGATACCCACCCTGGAACTGGGTGTTCAGAATAAGCAATGTCCTTTATGTAAATACGGGAGTGTCCATATTTTAAAAAAATTTATTTATTTATTTGTTTGTTTGTTTATTTATTTATTTAAATTTAAATTTATATGCTGTCCTTCCCATCAAGGCTCAGGATGGCTTATAATCAATAAAAACATCTAAAAGTCTCCTTGCCCCCCAACCATTCCTGTAACCTCCTACCCAAACCCACCCAACCTTACCCCTCCCTGTCAAACACCTGACCAATTAAAAAAGGCCATACAACAAATATTTTTTTCACTCAGCGTATAATTGGGTTGTGGAATCTACTGCCAGAGGCTGTGGCAAGGGCCAGTACTATCGCTGAGTTTACAAGAGGTTTGGACAACTTTCTGGAAGATAGTTCCATTAGCAGCTATTAGCCAGACATTTATTTATTTTATTTATTAAAAGATTTAATATCCCGTCCCTCCTGCCACAGGCAGCTCGGGGCGGCTTACAACAACAAAGATCAACAATTATAAAAGCATAAACTTATAAAAACATATCACTCCCCCCCGCATCCCTCTCCTCCCCCACCCTCGACCCATCTCCCCTACCAAACGCCTGACGGAACAGCCAAGTCTTACAGCTTTTTCGAAAGAAGGGAAGGTTCAGAGCCAGACGCATCTCCACCGGAAGGAAGTTCCACAGCCTCAGTGCAGCCACCTAGAACGCCCTCCCCTGTGTGCACCCCCCGCCCCGAAGACTAGGAGGACCACAAGAAGGGCACCCCCGATGACCGCAGAGGCCAGTCCAGTACCCAGGGGGTAAGGTGGTCCCGCAGATAGACAGGGCCCAGACCGTTTATGGCTTTATAGGTTAAAACCAACACCTTGAATCGGGCTCAGAAGTCTATCAGCAGCCAATGCAGAGAACGGAGCACTGGTGTAATGTGCTCCCGGCAACCCAGTCCCACCAAAAAACGGGCCGCCGCATTCTGCACCAGCTGCAGCTTCCGAGCCGTCACCATGGGTAGCCCCACGTAGAGCACATTACAGTCGTCTAGTCGAGAGGTGATGAAAGCATGGATGACGGTGGCCAGGTCAGAGTCAGAAACATATGGCCTAAGCCGATGTACCAGATGTAGTTGCCGAAAGGCACACCTCACCACAGCCTCCACCTGAGCATCCAGGAGGAGCTGCGCATCAAGGAGTACCCCCAGACTCCACACTTGGGGAACCAATGGAAGACAGACCCCATCAATGATGGGGGCTGTTAACTCCATCGCCTTACCCATCAGCATCACCTCCATCTTGTCAGGATTCAGCTTCAGTCGATTAGCCCTCATCCAATCCCCCACAGCCGTCAGACACCGAATAAGCACGGAGACTGCAGGGTCTGGGTTTGTTAAAAAAGAGAGGTATAGCTGGGTGTCATCAGCATATTGGTGGCACTGTATGCCAAACCTCCTGATCACCTTGCCGAGAGGCTGCATATATACGTTGAACAGGAGGGGGGACAACGCCAAACCCTGCGGGACACTACACGTGAGGTCTCGGTATGATGAAAAGCACTCCCCGAGTACCACTCGCTGGGTTCTCCAGGTCAGGAATGAACAGAACCATTCAAGAACAGTCCCACCCACCCTTGCATAGTTCCGCAGGCACGCCACCAACATCTCGTGATCAACTGTATCAAAAACAGCTGACAGATCTAATAGAACCAACAGGGTCGAACATCCCCGGTCCGTCTCCCAGCGCAGATCATTCACCAAGGCCACAAGCGGAGTCTCTGTGCCATAACCTGGACGAAATCCCGACTGAGAGGGATCAAGAAAATCGATACAGTTAAGATGCCCCTGAAACTGCTGAGCCACCACCCGCTCAATAACCTTCCCTAAAAAGGGAAGGTTAGAGACAGGTCGATAGCTGGCAAGGGAGTCAATGTCAAGTGATCGTTTCTTGAGCAGAGGCTGCACCACCGCCTCCTTGAGACAGCCTGGCACTCTGCCCTCCCGAAGGGAGGCACTGACCACCCCCACCAGCAGCAGCCCCACTGTCTCCTTGCAAGATTTAATTAGCCAAGACGGGCACAGATCTAATGCCCCAAGGGTCCCAACCACATCAGTGGGTGTCACTGGCTGAAATTGATCCCATAAAACCGGACAAGGCGTGACTTCCATAACGTCAGGTTCCCCTAGTGTAATAAATGCAGCGTTGAAATCGCGGTGAATACGAGTGATTTTATCCACAAAATAATTCAGAAACTTATCACAGTATGCTATAGATGACTCCACTCCAGGGTGGAGGGAGGCCGGACTGACCAGCCCCCGCACCACCCAGAAAAGCTCCGCTAGGCGAGATTTTCCAGATGCTATGAGAGCAGCAAAAAAAGCTTTTTTCACTGCCCTCATCACCTCGGCATATGCTCATAAACTGGTTCTATGCCGCAATCTGTCAGCTTCTATAAGGACACCACCGTCGCTCCAACCACCGCCCTTCTCGCTTCAGCACTCGCAGCTCCCCCGAAAACCACAGGAGCCTGCGGTGTTGTCGCCTGGGAAGCAGACATCTAGGAGCTGTCCGATCAATGGTCTCAGTCAGCAGAGTGTTCCATAGTGTGATGAGGTCATTGATGAGACGGTCGTCGAGGTTAGAGTGTACCTCCCCAAGAGCCAACCGGAACCATTTCGATTCCATTAGCCTCCAGGGGTTAACCATTCAAATTGGCTCCACACCCTTCCGGGGCAGACAAGTGCTAACAGAGAGGTCTGTAGGAGATAATGATCCGACCATGACAAGGGCACTGTTGATATCTCCCCCGATAACGGACCCCCTGCCTCAAGGTCGGTGCAAAACATGAGATCGAGAGTATGTCCCCTTGATGTGTCGGGCAGCTGACCATTTGGGACAGGCCCATGGTTGCCGTGGTGGCCATGAACTCATGCTCCGCCCCCCTCCGAGGTCGGCATTGGTGTGGATGTTGAGATCCCCCCAGACTACTTTAGGGACCGCAACACCACCTCCACCACCACCTCTGCCAAAGCATGTAGAGAGGCTGTTATACAGGTAGGTGCATGGTACACGAGCAGCACCCCCAAACTGTCCCCCACCAAATTGAACACGAGGTGCAGAGCCTCAATCCCTACCATGGTTTGCACCGGATATCTCCTAACCGACCACCTATCTCTAAAAATCATAGCTACACCACTCCTCCCCCAGCCCGTCCCTCCAACCGTGGCTGATGCTGCACGGAATAGCCAGCTGGAACAAGGTCAGCCAAGAGAGGCCCTGACTCAAGGTCCAGCTAGGTGGACAGGAGCTGGGGGAAAACAACAGGGAATAAGATTCCCCATTGTGACCTGTTGGGTGCTTCTCCCAAGCCACCATGATTGGCCACTGTCAGAGACAGGATGCTGGGCTGGATGGACCATTGGTCTGACCCAGTATGGCACTTCTTACGTTCTTATGTTCTTAACATTTCTGAAAGATGAACAGATTCGGGATTAAATGAACCTCCAATGGGAGGGAGTTCCCTAATCATGTGGCAGCCACCAAGAACACCTCTCTGCATGCCCTAGCTGTAAAAAACCTTCACAGGGCAGATGGTACCTGCAAGCGGGTGTTCCCGGCTGACCTCAGAGGCTACAACAGGACATGAGGGAGAAGGTGGTCGTTCAGATACCTAGGGACCAAGCCATTTATTTATTTATTTATTACAGATATTTATATCCCGCACCCTGCTGCACACTGGCAGCTCGGGGCGGAGAACAATACAAACAATCAAAATAACTATAAAATCCTTTAAAAATACTACAAATATTTTAAAATATTAAAATACCAAAAACAGAAAGGCTAAAAGGCAGAAAAACCCTCCCCCCAATCCCCCCAGCCTCCCCACCATCCTCCCCGATGCCCGGTGGAACAACCAGGTCTTACAATATCTTCGGAAAGAGGGGAGATCTGGGAACAGACGGGCCTCCATTGGGAGGGAGTTCCACAGTTGAGGTGCCACCACCAAGAACATCCTCTCTGACATCGCCACCCGGGATACCCGGGGGACTTTGAGTCGGGCGCCCCCGGTTGACCTCAAGGGCCGCGAAATGACCCAGGGCCTGAAGCGGTCTCGCAGATAAGCAGGACCCAAGCCA
>QEPC01010507.1:1048808-1065629 GCA_003113815.1 Sphenodon punctatus | reverse complement strand
GAGGAAGAGGAGGGACGAAAAATGAGGAGTTCGGTCTTGGCCATGTTGAGCTTGAGTTGATGTCGGGACATCCAGGTGGAGATATCAGAGAGGCAGTTGACAAGGCGTGAGCGGACAGAAGAGGAGAGAGGGGGGGTAGAAAGACAGAGTTGGGTGTCATCAGCACAGAGATGATATTGGAATCCGTGGGAGGCAATAATTTTGCCAAGGGACAGGATGTAAATAGAGAAAAGGAGAGGGCCAAGGACAGAGCCTTGGGGGACACCAACCAAAAGGGGGAGGAAGGAGTTTGACTCGGGGAGCGAGACTTTAAAGGAGCGGTCAGAGAGGTAGGAGGAGAACCAGTCAAGGACAGAGCCACGGAAGCCTTTTCAGATGAGATTGGAAGTTTTCCAGTTTATACGTAAATTAAAGTTGAGATTTTTATTTCAGAATAAATCACGTGTAGATGATGAACATTCTCGTTTCTGACCCAAGAGCTATTTTTCGGCTTCAGAAGTTCATTGCCTGGAGATCGACGTGTTCGAAAAACTGTTATTGAGAGATATATCCCATTTTGAATTTGATGGTGCAGCTTTTCTAGGGCAGAATTTCAGGCATTGGCTAGATTATCCAATGATAATAGCAGTGTCTTTAAGCCAGCAGATAAAGGCGGGGCCATTGTGGTTTTGAATAAATCTGAGTATATTAATGAAGTATCTAGACAACTCAGTGATTCCTCCTTTTATAAGAAATGTCCAGATGACCCGACTAAAGAGCTACAAAAGCGTGTTAAAGATTCTCTATATGAAGGGCTAAGTATGGGATATATTACAGAATCTGAATTTGATTACTTGTTTAAAGAGAAACCCAGAACTCCATTATTTCTTATATTACCTAAAATACATAAAGGTATGTATTTTACCCCCCCACGAGACCTATAGTCTCAGGCAATTTTTTCATTCTAGAGCCACTTTCCAAATTTGTTGATTTCTTCCTCAAGCTTTCTGTTGTTAAGATGCATTCTTATATTAGAGATACCATAGATTTTCTGAGCAAACTAGATAAGATCATAATACCAGAGGGTCACTTTTTGTTGGTGATTTTAGATGTTTTCTCACTGTATACCAGTATACCCCAAATGGAGGCTTTAGATATTCTTCAAGGTATTCTTGATATGAGAGAAGACAATTGTTGTCCTCCTACTAATTTTATTTTTGAGTTAGTAATGTGCAAGAATTATTTTCTGTTTGATAACCAATTTTACTGACAATCCAAGGAAGTAGCTATGGGTTCTGCCATGACCCCTGTGGTAGCCATATGGGTGAGTTTGAAAATCTTTATATTTGGGATAGGAATAATCCTTACTCATCACATGTTTTTGAATGGTAGAGATATATAGATGATGTTTTTCTCCTTTGGAAGGGAGGCTCCACTTCCTTAAGTGAATTTTTGACTTGGATCAATGCTAGAGATCCACATATCAAATTTGTTATGGAATACAGCTATCATGAAGTTCATTTCTTGGATGTTACCATCTGACTAGGGTGCACGGGTTTATATACTCACTTGTACAAAAAACCCACAGACAAAAATTCTTATTTACGTTTTGATAGCTCACATCCTTTACATATTCACAGTTATCTCCCATAAGGACAGTTCTTGAGTGAAGAGAAATTGCGCATCAGATGCAGATTTTTTGCAAGAATCTAGATCTTTATCTATGATGTTTTTACAGAAAAGCTATCCTGAAAAAAACATCAAAGAAGGATTCCAGAGATCAGGTCAGAAGACTAGATCAGAATTACTAGTTCGTAGACCAAAAAGTGAATCTGAGAGAATTACTTTCAGCTTAACAAACAATAGAGCCAGCTCGCACATTCGCAGCAGTGTTTTGAAGAACTGGCATACATTGGATGTCCTTATCCTACCTATTTTTGAGACCAAGCCACTTTTTGCATATAAAATAACTAAAATCATCAAAGATTACGTGATACATGCTGTGAACAGGAGGGGGCGGGATAGAAGAACAGTAAATAAATATAAATAAATTAATATTAACAGGACCACCAATTCCTTACAGACGCCATCTTTAGATGGAAGCAGTAGGAGTACAGGACATTTTCCCTATGGTTCACGTATCTGTTGCAGACAAACCTCTAAGATGACTTTTTTTAATCAACCCTTTTGATTCTAAGATAATTTCTTCTCAGATATTTTACCTCATGTGCATCCACTTATGTAGTTTATGCTGTAAAATGCCCTTGCTCATTAGTATATGTAGGGGGGGGGAATAAAATAAAGAAACAACAACCAGAAGATTAACGATCAGGATCAGTGAACATAGAAGCAACAAACATTAGGAATCATAGAATTACAGCACCTTTGGTTAAATATTTTATGGCCATGAGACATAATCCTGAGGATTTTACTTTTGGGGCCATTGAGAGAATAAGTGCAGGCTGTGCAGATAGGGAACTGCTATTGTCTAAAAGAGAAACCATGTGGATCTTCAAGCTTAATACCATTGAGCCTTTTGTCTTAAATGAAGACATGAATTTGAGTATCTTCCTTTAATCCACATGGTCTCTTTCTTTGGGTTTTTTTAGTGTTATTCATTCTGCTACAAAGTATATTTGTGTTCCAAATTTGTTTTTCAGTATTAGAACTTTGGCATTTGTTGAGGGATAAGAGAAAATGCATACATTCTTGTTTGGAAACGCTTGAAGCAGACTTCACATCACAGGTGTTGACAGTTTTGCTTTACTTTGATAGTTTATAAGGAACACCTGTTAGGGAGGCTGCTACTCCTGCTCAGCATTCAGACAGTGGATTTTATACCAGACAGAGGTAGGTGCTGTTGGTGTAGTTTCCTTTTTTAAGAGGTTGTTCACAGGCTGGAGTGGGCAGGATTGCCCTCGACTGGTTCTGCTCCTTCCTGGCCGGAAAAACTCAGCGTGTGGTGCTTGGGGGTTATTCTTCATCTCCACAGGACCTCATGTGTGGTGTCCCGCAAGGTTCTATTCTGTCCCTGCTCTTGCTCAACGTGTGTATGCAGCCACTTGGCAAGGTCGTGAGACGGTATGGGGTGAGGTGTCATCAATATGCTGATGACACCCAACTCTACCTCTCGTTTTCATCCGACCCAGACCCGGAAGTCTCAGTGCTTACCCGATGTCTGGTGGCTGTTGGAGATTGGATGAGGGCAAGCCGACTGAAGCTGAATCTCGAAAAGATGGAGGTGATGGTGGTGGGAAGGGCAGTGGATGTGGCGGTTCCCATCATTGATGTGATCCGCCCTCTACTGGTATCCCAGGTGCATAATCTGAGCGTGCTCCTCGATCTGCAGCTCAGCCTGGATTTCCAAGTGGGGGCTGTGGTGAGGAGCACATTTCACCAATTATATCTGGTGCGACAGCTTCAGCCATATGTTTCAGATAGTGACCTGGCCACCATCATCCAAGTTTCATTACCTCGAGATATTGCAACGCACTCTACGTGGGGCTACCTATGGTGACGGTCCGGAGACTGCAGCTAGTGCAGAATGCTGCAGCCCATCTCCTTACGGGGACAGGTCGCCAACTCCCCGTGAACACATTACACCGGTGCTCCAGGCTCTGCACTGGTTGCCTATAGTCTTCCGGGCCCAATTCAAGGTATTAGTTTTGACCTATAAAGCCCTATACGACCTTGTCCTGACTCACCTGCAGGACCCCTCACTCTCTGCGCTCTGGAGCAGCCTCTGCAGTCCGCTGGCGGCACCCTTCTCAAGGTCCCCCATGTGGCCACTATGGAGAGGGCATTCTCGATGGCCACACCACGGCTGTGGAACTCACTTCTGGTGGAGGCCCGGGTGGCCCCAGATCTCCCCTCCTTCCGTCTTATCTGTAAAACCTGGCTGTTCTGCCTGGATTTTGGCGAGGGAGATGGGGTGTAGGGTGGGCTGGGGGGAGGGGGCAGTTTGGTTTTGTGACTTCTTTTTATTGTATTTTATGGTTTTATTTATCTTATGCGTTTTAACATTCTAAGCCTCCCTGGGCTGCTTGGAGCAGGAGGGGCAGGGTATTAAATTTTATAAATCAATCAATATCCTTCTAGTCCCTATTAGGGTTAGTGTTTATGGGTTCCCAGATATCATACATCCCATTAATATTTGCAAGGTTCATCTTGGGAAGAGCAGTAAAAGAAACTTACAGTAAAAGGAGGAAAAGAAAGAAGGACCCTAGTAGGCATACTTCAACCCCTGGTTTGTCCGATTGATGGCTTGCAAATTGCGGTCTTTCACACCTCCCTTCCTAGAGACTCTGCAGCAGTTTTTGATGACTGCCAGACAGACAACAAAAGAGGTGTTAATTGAGGCATGTCGTGGAAAATCCAGGACACTTGAGAGGTATGCTATCAGGAATGTGATGAAAATATTTTTATTCTTTATAGTCTTAGCAATGCATCTGACACTGAACTATCATGATTAGAGACAGGTCCCAGCCCTGAAGGGCTTACAGGGATGGGCAAGGGAAAGGAGACAAGGTAGGGAGGATGTAAGGATGCATTCATGAAGTTCAGAAGTTGCAGGTGCATATGTTTAAGTTAGTTACAAGGAGAGGAGAGAAGGTTACGACACAGAGTATGCCTGAAGCTGTGCATGGACTTCATTGCTATTTGGATCAGGACTGGAGAGGAGGTCCAGGCACTATATGCATTGCAAAGTGGACTCATGCCACTTGGAAATAGGATATAACTGCTTGTATATCACAAACCTCCCCTACACTAGGCTTTCTTCTCTAACATTTACCACTATAAACCACTAGTAGCAACACTACTGCAGACAGGGTGCCAGATGCCACCCAGCCTTGAGTTATTACCATTTCAAGTAGACCAAATGAGCAGGGCTAGGTTGTATCATGGTCAAAATAGTGGCAGCCACTCTCCCAGTGATGCTTACATCAGGGGAACTGAACAATGGGAAATTTGGTGCAAAAAAAGGATTGTGCAGACACAGCCACCCACACAGAACTCCACAGCACCCAGCTCTCAAGAGAGAGGGCTTTGGTTTAAAATCATTATCCATCACAGGTAGGAGAAATTAGGTGCCTTGGACATCTCCTTTCAGTCTACATGTTCCCAGCCATCCCACCCACTAGGGCCATCAATCTGTGGTGTTCCCTCCTAAGACTGAGCTGGGAACACCCAGAAATTCCTCAGAAGAAAAATGTGGAATCTGAACCCACAACAGATTCTGCTGCTTTGCTCTTAGATGTAAATATCACAATTTGAAATTAACATTGGCACTATTTGTTAAGAGAGTGGAACAAGGAACAGGGTCAATGGTCCACGAGGTTGGTAAATCACCAATTCAATCCCAGCCTAGGTCAAAAATAGCCAACTGTTGTTACAATATGCTTGCTGGCTATGTGTGAGTGGGTAATTGGCAGGACTGTAAAAATAAATGAATTAGGGCTGAACGAGCAGCAAAGTTTTACTCGTGAGAAATTTTGCCGTATCAGAATCCAGGTTCCATTTCTTAATAGTTTCCCAATACCAACGCAACTTCTCGATTCTCACAATACTGAGAAACACTATCCCAATTTACTGACTTTCTGCTTACCATTAACCACATACCGCGAACCATTAATTTACCACTTCCCACAGTGCCAAAAGGTACTGTTTTACTTCCGGGTTGGTTGTTTCCACATTTCTGAGCCAATCACCATGAGAATAGACCATCCTTAACCTCCCTCCCACCCCTAAATGCCCCTCAACTTCCACTCCAGTACCTCCAATCAGAACTGTTTATTTTATTTATTTTTATTTATTTCATTAGAGTTCTTAGCCACCCCATCCTACCCCAGCAGCTTGGGGCAGCTCACATCATATTAAAACATATAAAAACATAACAACGCATTATAATTAAAACCACAAAAATAATATTATAAAACCAGAATAAAAATACCAGAGGCAGAGCTATAAACAAAGAAAAAACCTCCCCTTCCCAAACCCCCACCCTCACCCGTCTCCCTCGTCAAAAGCCTGGTGGAACAGCCAGGTCTTACATTGTCTTTGGAAAGAGGGGAGGGTCAGGGCCAGGCGGACCTCCATCTGGAGGGAGTTCCACAGCCGTGGTACAGCCACCAAGAACGCCTCCCTCATTGTCACCACCTGGGAAACTCAGGGGACTCTGAGGAGGGTGCCCTTGGCCGACCCCAAGGGCCGGTCCAGAACCCAGGAGGTGAGGCAATCCTGCAGATAAGCAGGGCTGTGTAGGGCTTTATAGGTCAAAACCAACAACTTGAATTGGGCTCGGAAAACTATAGGCAATAGTCTGATCTTGAGGTCTAATCTTGTTGTTCTATGTGAATCTGCATACCATACCAAATTCCTTTACAAATCTGCAATCCAGTTGCAGATTGTTCAAAGCAAAGGGAATGACACAGAGCAATCAGGCACTAAGTGCCCACTGAGCACCCATTAAGCAACCCCGGGTTTATGCCGAGGGCTGCCAGGGGCTGTTGCCGAGCCCAGTTACATTGGTTTTTTCCCTTGCTTGGCAGGCCACCCACTCCCACCGCTCTCTGCTCTCCCCAAGCGGGCAGGCAGACAATGCCTTAGGAAGCCTTGTTGTGCATGTTGCTGCAGTCTGGCGCCACCACCCCTCCGGCTGGAGCCAGAAGTAGCTGATCTAGGTGGTCGCTGGAAAATTCAAGCTGCGGCCCACAGTACTGGGAGGGGCGCCGGACTGCAGCAGTGCGCAAGACAAGGCTTCCTAAGGCGGCCACCCGCCCGCTCGGGGAGAATAGAGTGCGGTGGGATTGGGCACCCCACCAAGGAAGCAGCCCTGCAGCCAGCCGCCGCTTCAGCCTCTGCCAAGCTGTAGGTGAGGGGAGAAGCAGGAGGGTAGGAAGGAAGGGTTTGTGAGGGGTGAGCTGCTGCTGCTCTGCACAGTTGGGGTGAGCCTGGGGGGCACAAATTACCTGGTTATATGGTTGGGGGCAGCATGAATTTATGGGGGCACAAATGAACTGGTTATGGGTAGGGGGCAGTGTGAATTGATTATGGGGGCACAAATAAACTGGTTATATATCTAGAAGAATGTCTCTTTGCATGGTATAATGTGCTTAATAGGTTGCATTGCTTAATAGGCTGTGTCTTGTGTGTTTGATTGTGGCTTGGCCAGTTGGATTTTAGTACTCTGCATGTGCACTTTATTATTTACTTTCTGCTTGTGAAATGCCTGTAGCTGGAATTGTGGGAAACACACAGTTGTAAACCATCATTGAGGGTGCAGTGAGCACGGACAACCTCCATTTTGAGGAAGGGCAAAAGTGCCTTTAAAATTAATTCACATGCATGCGAGCTGGGCAGCGCCCCCCAGGCCACACCGGGGACAAAGGCGATGGGGGAGCATCTTGACTTCCTGACCAGGGGCCCATTCCACCCTAGCTACGCCCCTGAAAACAATAATTCTGACTGGAGACACTGGAGTGGAGGTTAAGGAGCACTGGGGAGGTAAGTGGAAAGTTGGTAAATGGGATCCTGGTAAGCAAATTATCAGTAAATCGAGAACTAAAATCTCTAGTACCTAGAAGTTCTCAATTTGACCAAGACGATATCAAGAACTGGGATTTCAATGAGATTTCCCATTTTTGGTGAAATCTCATTTCAGCCCTAATATGAATCATAACATTAATCAGGCATGCTAATCTTGTTGACAGAAATTTTCTGTCAGAAAAAAATCCTTGGCAAAAGAAAAAAACAAACCCTATTGACACATCCCTTCCACACATATCTCCTTCCGCCACAGACTGCAAATCAGCCAAGGCTGGTTTCTGAACTGTAGCCAGGAAGGGGTTATCATGCTCCCCACCAAACATGACAGCCCCACCCACAGCATGAGCCCCAGCCCAGGCCCAGAGTTTGCACTGTGAGTGGGAGTGTCTGGTGATGTTTACCAGCTCAAGAAGTACACTTCACCAGAAGCAAGCAGGTGAATAGATTTTGACAGCCCTAATTAATTGGATCCCTTGCTGGCAGTCTTGATGGGACTGAATGGGCTGTAAGAATGCAGGCAGCCCTTTCAAGAGCAGTGAGTGGGTGGGGAGGTGCGTCTGCTGATGTCCACACCAAGCCTGCTTTTGTAGCTAGCATCATCTTTGTGGCACTTGAAAAAAAAGGACTGGATTCTCTCACTTCTCCCCATAAGGAAACAAGGCAGCCCCTAGAGCAGAGGTTCCCAGAGGGAGTCATGCCACCTGCAGATGGGGTCATGATTCCCCACTGATAATTGCTAGGCAGCGTGGGGGACACACTGAATTTGATATTTTGCACCAGCCTGGAAACGGGGGTTCTGATTATCTGGGGTGTTGTTGTGACACCATTGTCATGGTCTGATCATTAACTTCTGAAGGCACAGATTCCCACCTTTTTATGCCTTCGTTGGGGTAGTGGACCCATTAAGATGGTCCACCCTCGGAGATTTGTGGATCCAATTGACTTCCAGACCTCTCTGGGGGGTTTACCTACCAACCTTGATGGCTACTCTGTCAATGACCTGGTCGCTTTATGGAATGACATCTTGACAATAGCCATCGACACGGTTGCGCCCCATTCATTCCCACTGCTGCAGCAACACAGGTCACCCTGGTACATGGAGGACCTGAAGCGGCTAAAGTGGGAGGGTAGGCAGTTAAGAGCACTCAACTCACACTGAAGCCGACCAATTGTGGCATAGATAGTTTTTAAAGGACTATGCCGTAGCTGNTTAAGAGCACTCAACTCACACTGAAGCCGACCAATTGTGGCATAGATAGTTTTTAAAGGACTATGCCGTAGCTGTGATGGCAGTGAAGAAAGCTTCCTTCTCCGCTATCATAGCACCTGCAGAGTGTCATCTAGTGGATCTGTTCTGGGTGGTGAGGGGCCTGGTTAATCCAGTCTGCCTCCACCCAGAAATGGAGTCATCTAATGCCTGCTTTGACATTTTTTATTAACTACTTTACAGACAAAACCGCTTGTATTCACCACAACTTGGGTGCTGCCATTTTACCTTCAGAGTCAGAGTTTGAGGTTATGGAAACTCTGTCCTGTCCTGTTTATTTGGTTCAGTTTTAATCAGTATCACCCACCAATGTGGTGGAGGTGCTTGTGGTGGTAAGGGCAGCCAGTTGTGAACTAGATCCTCACCCGTCCTGGCTGGTGAAAGCCAGCCAGAAGATGCTGGAGTCGTCAATACCTCCCTTCGGGGAGGGTAGAATGTCAGACATTCTTAAAATTGTGGTTGTCCATGCCACTGCTTAAGAAACCATCTTTGGATGCTGACTCCCCGGCCAGCTATCGTCCTGTTTCTAACCTTCCCTTTTTAGGGATGGTTATTGAATGGGTGATTGCCCAACAGCTCCAGGCTCATTTCAATGCTGTCAGATTCCTGGACCTGTTTTCAGTTGGGCTTCCATGCTGAGTATGGTATGGAGACTACGCTTGTGGCCTTGGTCAATGACCTGCATCTGGAGATTAACAAGGGGAATTCTGAACTGTTGATACTGTTAGATCTTTCGACAGTGGTGGTGTTGTTGACACGACTGCAGGACCTGGTGGGGGTGCACAGGACCGCTCTAGAGTGGTTCCGCTCCTTCCTGTCGGGGAGGTCCCAGAGAGTGGTGATGGGCGATTGTTCATCGTCCTCTCAGGACCTCCTTTGTGGGGTCCCGCAGGGTTCTATTCCATCTCCCCTCTTGTTCAACATGTATATGAGGCCACTGGGCAAGGTCATTTGGAGTGAAGTGCCATCAGTATGCTGATGACACTCAGGTACACCTCTCTTTTTTTATCCAAGCCAGGTGCAGTCTCGGTGCTTACTCAATGCCTGGCTGCTGTTGGGAACTGGATGAGGATGAGCCGACTGAAGCTGAATCCAGACAAGACTTAAGTGATAATGGTTGGCTGGCCATGTGATCTGGAGGGGATTGGGACTCCTCTTATTGACAAAGTCTGGCCCCCTCTGGTCAGTCAAGTTCACAGCCTTGGAGTGCTTCTGGACCCGTTGTGTGCCTGGATTATCAGTTTGCGGTGGTGGCCAGGAGTGCTTTTTGCCAACTCCATCTGATTCGAAGGCTGTGGCCTTTTCTTTCCAATTCGAATCTGGCCGCTGTTATCCATTCTTTCATCACCTCAAGGCTAGACTACTGTAACATGCTCTGTATCGGGATGCCCTTGATGACTGTTTGGAAGCTGCAGCCAGTGCAGAATGCAGTGGCTCACCTCCTTTCGGTGGCGAGATACCGGGAACACATTACGCTAGTGTTCCGAAGTCTTCGCTGGCTCCCTATAGCTTTCTGGGCACAATTCAGGTGCCGGTTTTGATCTTTAAAGCCCTAAACAGTCTGGGCCCCACATATCTGAAAGACTCCCTGTCCTTCCATGCCCCACCTCGACCGGCTGGGAGCACCTCCCTGTGGGTACCATCTGTTAGTCCTTGTTCGTACGGTGAGGGCTCACAGGGTGACGTTCTCAGTTGCTGCTCCAACGCTATGGAAATCCCTTTCCCCAGAGGTTCATTTGAGCCCAAGCCTGGGATCTTCAGGAGGTGGGGCGGGCAGGAATAGGGAATGGGGGTTTTGGTGGATGTTTGACATAGGGGTGAGGGGATGATTGGGGAGGGGAAAGTTTGGGGGGAGGGTTATGCTGTTTTATACGTATTGTTTGTATTTGTTTGTTTTGTAACCTGAGCCATTTGGGAAGGGCAGGGTAAAAATTAGAATAAATATACTTTACATGTCTTTGTTGCTGTCTGGAGTTGCAGGTCAAGTCTCATAATGGAGTCACATAGGGAAAAAGTCTGGGAGCCCCTGATCTAGAGCTTGCCTTCTGCATGGCGCTGCTGTTTGTATCTTAGCATTAGTTAGTTATTTGCAGTTATATCCCACCCTTCCCCAAAGGCTCAGGGTGGTGTACACAGAGAATATAAAATACAACATAAAAACATTTAAAATACGATCCCCTCCCAAAAAAAATCCAGCCCACTCCCACCCTCCAACAGCCTCCCACCCAATCCCTCTCCCAATCCCCACCTGCCAAATGCTTTAACAAAAAGTTATAGACTCCCAATTCAATTAAAACTTCCGGGATGCTAATCACACTTAAAGTAGCAGCCAAGTTCTCCTGTTCCTCTTTAGGAGAGGAGATTTCAGTGCAGCAAAGGAATGCATCACAACACCCAAGCCAGTCTCATCTGAAGGACAAAACTCACAAAATTACTAGAGGGCCTGTCAGCCCTTATCCACATCCGGCTGCAATAATGAGACTCCAGCACTTCGAAGCCAGCAAGCATTCTCCCAGGTCTTGCATGCTGGAGTGCCCAACATGACATAGTGAGGTCAGGAGGCAGGCTTAACCTCGCTGCCCCCTTTCGTCCCAGTTTATAACACAACCCCTCCTCCCCACCACAGGAGCACACACCTCTTATCTCTCAGAGGACACTGGCAATGATCATATTTCACTGCTTTGTCCTGTCTCTATCACTGAGATGGGAGAGAGAGAAACATGCAACTGTGTGTCTGACAAGAGCTAACAGAAAAAGCTGCCTCCAAAACAGATGCTGAACAACAGGCAGTACAAATTCATTTTTTATAAGAAAACATTAGGAATTCACTGCAGATCTGTTCCTAAACAAAGGCATCACTGCAAGCTCAACAGGAATGCTAAATGCCCTCCTTTATACATGGGTTCACACTTCATTCAAAGCTCTTGGCAAATGACCCCTTAACTGCCTTTTCAACCTGACCCATAAAACAAAACAGGATCTGATTACCTCCACGGTGACAAGTCACTGGGATAGTGTTCAAGGTGTGTGCATGAGATCGAGGGGGGTAAGGGAAAAGGGGAGAGGAAAAGAAAGGGGGAAATGGCACATATAGAGTGAGGAAGATTTTTAAAGGAATGAGAAAGAAAGCAGCAGAAACAATGACAAAAATAAGAAATACAGGGTGAAATAAACAGATTCCTCTAAGTATTCACAGCAATTTCCTCACACACTTTGCAGCCTGAAAATGAACAATGACAAATGCAGAGGGCAAAGCTGAAAGGAACCAGTGCATGACATGAGAACCAGCTGCAAACTGAACAAGTCTGTAAAAGACCCTGTGACAAGCCAGAAAGCCCGAAGTAGGGACAGTGGGGTTGCTTAGCATTATTGGAGTGCTGGACAGAGCACAGGATCTGTTTAACAGAAGCAAGCTCCCCTCCCCTCTGTGAGCCCCGCACCCTGGCCCGCAACGCCACACACAAGTGTTGAATAAGATTCATTGATAATGGTGGGTACGTCACGGCTGGCTGAACATTCAGTCCAAGAACAGTGGGCTCCTTGTCTGCTGGCCTGTACCGCAGGAAAGTGCTAGCAGAAAGCCTGTTATTCAAATGGAAATCAGGGTCCTGCACTGAGAAAGGACAAGCAGAAGTTCCTCGGAGTGGCACTAGGAGATTTCAATTGGAGGCACTGGTGGGAGGGGATGCATTCAAGCAGGCACATTCCAGGACTGGATGGCTGCAATAGATAAATAACAACCTGCACTTAACATGGTGCTTTTTCATCCACAGAGCTCAACGTACAGGTGAGCATTAGGAGCAGCATTTTACAGATAAGCAAGCAGTGTCATGGGGAAGCGAAGTGGCTAGTCCGAAGCACACTGCTCAGGCTGCAGTCACACAAGTCCCTGGCCCCGTTTTTAAAATTTCAGGCAGGCGATAACTATTTTGCCCAATTGTTTGTTGTTCGCTGCTTCCCCTCTCCCTGCCCCACCTCCCCCCTGTATTGCCACAGCTACTGCTAGCAATCCCATAAGGCTGCATGGCTGGTTTCTGCCTGGTGCAGTGTGAGGTACTTGTTACATATGTGGCAGATTAATCTCTTCCCATGTTATGAAAAATGCACACAATGGAATAAGTATGATTCTTAAACCTTAGTTTCCAAGTTTATTTTTTTTTTTATTATGCACACTCTACACCAGCGGCAACCTACACTCGATTTTTTTCTGACGATTTAAAAAAAAAAAAAAACCAGGAGAAAAGGGATTTTCACATACATAGCGTCTCGTGTGAATGCAGCCCCAGAGTCATGCTGTTAGCCCTGTGTCACATCCATCCCATCAAAGCTCAGAAAATCTCCTTGCCATCCCCAAAGAGCAGTACTCATGAATACAATTCACCTTTTTGTAACTGCAGTTCCAGCTTAGGCTCCAGTGACCAATGACAATAAGCATTCCCAGCCTGTTAAAAATGTTGCATCTTTTTACACATGGGCAGTTTAGACACAGAAGCGTTCACTGCACATGGCAAGATGGTAATTAAGGCAAAGCAGTGGGCGCCACTCATGCATAATACTCCAAGCCAACCTGATGGCTTTGGTCTCCCAGCTGTGCCCTGGTGCTGCCATGCAATATTATCCATCTTAATTATTATAGCAATATTCATATTCAAATTGCTTGACACTATCTAGTTCACTCTCACAACAACCTCGTGATGTGGGTAATTATTATTTCCATTTTACAGATGAGGAACAGAGGCAGAGAGAGCGCAGCTTCCCCAAGGCCCCCCAGTGAGTTCATAGCTATCCTCTCAGATCCAAGACCAATATTACATCATCTATGCTACTCTGGTTTTACACCCTAACCTCTCACTCCTTCATCTGGGCATGACTGGGGCCACTAAAAGTCCTTATCCTCCAAGAGAGTTACGGGACAGCCCTCTCCCTACCCTATTTTTAGTCCACCACCCTGGACAGCTAGTTCACAAGCGGCCTTTGCTGGTTGGGCCACATCTCCACACTCGCCTTGGTGCTTGCAGTTTGCAGCTGAGGGTGATACAAGGCAATCTTTTAGTGGCCCCAGTCATGCCCAGATGAAGGAGTGAGAGGTTAGGATGCAGAGCTAGAGTAGCCTAGAGGATATGATACTGGACTTGGATCTGAGAGATCAGCCATTAACTCACCAGGGGGCCTTGGGGAAGCTGCTCGCTCTCTCTGCCTGTTCCCTATCTGGAAAATGAATAAGGATCCAGGGCAATGAATCAGAGGAAGGATTAAACTATCCAGTTTCTCTAAACCAAACATTGCTAAGGCAGAGACCTCTATTCCTGACCAGATAAGGTGGGATATCTCAGATATCCCACCTTAGGCATGACAGTCACACTTTGAACTCCCTGGTCACACTTTCCCCAGAAAGTCAGACAGGACTATTTAAAATGTCCCTCCTGGCCTGAGGGCAGCACAAGAGCCAGGCCTGGGGTGGCACAGTCAGGTACCATAGCCTGGTGGTGTAAGACAGAGGCACACACTTGCACCATTACTGGGAGGTACAGACAGGGCTGGGTGGAGGAAGACGAAAGCAGACAGCGCAAGGCAGAGCCAGGTCAGTGTCTGATGCCTCTACTGCCGATGAGCATCTGTAAGTGTGCGTCAGTGATTGACCTACTTCTCTTTGTTTTTTAAAAACAACAAAAACAAACTACTAAATATTAACATATACTTTTTCTTCCAGCTTAGCCTCAGAGTTAGGCAATGGGCTATTTTAAATGTGCTCAGTTTATATGCATTGTTAATTTATGTTTAAATTAACATGTTAATCCAAACTGGAGTAACAAGGGGCAGAGCATGGGGTATCCCACTCTCGTCATTTGACCTATTCCTGCTGAAAGGATCTCACTTCTATTTTCTACGCACATGTACTCTACATCGGGACACTGGGGGAAGACATGGCTAGGAATCCTCTGAGAGTTCAGCTTTCAAGTTCTATCCTGGTTTGAGGCAGGGAGAAATAGTTTTGTCTTGGATTAGGAGGACAGGACAGGACAATAAATGGAAGTAGTTACTGGGAAGCAAGCTGGGATGTATTCCACAGACTCCATCATCCCAGGCCATGGTCACTGACCGTAAAGGGGGAGTGGGGGATATAATGCCATGAACTCTTTGGTTGATATCTCTGAATTCTTATGTTTCAAGGTAGTGAAAAGATAAAGGAAAACAAAGACGATAATAATGGTCTGAAAATACTTGCTTCCTTTCCTCAGCTCTACCCCTCACTGGAAGGAAGCCTTTCCTGGCATTTCTGTTTGGCCTTGGTCCACTGCAGCACTGAGAGTCAACGACAAACACATCTAGAGATAAACTGTGCATGTAGAGAACGGTGCCAGCAATTCTGAAGTCCCTATTTGGCCACAAACTTTGCAGCCTCTCATTAAGCTTGCCCTTGTAGGCGACAAAGTCTCTGAGTTATGGTGATAAAACAGAGATAGCCACAGAGAGACTGGCTTCTTATGTCCTTTCAAGGTTGGCAGATGTGGGAGTGGGGGATGCTTTGATTTCATAGGTCAGCTTCCAAGTCTAAAGTGACAAATGTGATCAGTTCTGCACTGAAAAAGCTTTCTCTGGGTGCATGGCCACCCCTGGAGAATTATTATCCTTATTCATGTGCTCCTCAGAGCAACAATTCAAAAAGCCATTACTACTTTCGACAACAATTCAAAAAACAGTGAGGTGCGCTGAGGGGCCTTGCTTTTTTAGGGCCCTACTTCTGTTTAAGACAGGGATGGGGCAACTTTGAAAATGAATACAAGCTCTGAGGACCACGCAGACGTTGGGGGTGGAGGTGCTTAGGGGTGCACTCAAGAAGAAGAGGACCCAGATTATGGATTTGTGTCATAGATCTGTCCCCTGTCCTCATGTGCAGGCCCTCATCTCTGCTGCCTTAACCCTGAGCTCAGTGTTTCAGTGGTTGGAGGTAGGAATTGGATCCAAGAGCCAGATCCAGGCACTGGAAAGGGGACAAATAAAAGTTTGCCACGGGTAGCACTGATCCCTGTCTGAGGTTCCTCACCCGTAGCTTAAGAGGACAAATATTAGACCCAGTTGAATTGTTCATTTTTAATCATTTTCATTATTATTAATTTAAGCTTTTCCTTTATACATAATTCATGTAGTTATTAAACTATTTTGCGATTTGTAATTATTTCAGAAATGGTATGCATGAAAACATTACAGATTTACAAGCACCCACAAATTGTTTGCATCAACTATTCACAAAATGCAAATGGGCTACAATTCTGCCATTTAACCTAAGTGGCCTGAATAGTCTCCCTGGCCTGAATGAGACTACTTTGGAGGAAGTGGCTCAAGGCTGCAGCCTTGGTAACCCAACTCACATGGTATTGTTTCTCCTCTATTCTGTTTTTAAAGGATCAAAGAGAAATATCAAAATCCTCTCATTTGTACACAAATACCCCAGTGCACTTATGAACATTTGCACAGAGCACAGCCATTCTCCACATATGAACAAATGAATGAATAAATTTTATCTTGATAGTCGGACACCACTTTCCGCCCTTAGGAGCGCCTCCTTGTGTTTCTAGGGGCATGCAAGATGACTCTAAGAAGTTTATTTTGGGATACCTCCTTTCCCCACATGTGTGCAACTGCTGCAAAAGTTTCAAACAAAGGGCACAAACCATGGTTAGAGAACTCATTTCAAATTTCCAACCATATTCACAAACACCTTTCTGCAGTACCTTCTAGGGGTGGGACACCAGCGCAATTACTGGGTACCGGATTTACCGGATACCGGTTTTCAAAAAACTGGATTCCCGGATTAAATCCGGTATATCGGTACCGGATTTATTCCACTGACCCCCATTGAAATCAATGGAATAAAAAAATTCCTCCCCCTCCCAGACTGTGCGGGTGGAAGGGGGGACACCCCCCACTCACCCTCCCCAGCCTGGATTTAAACAAAAAAATTCCCCTAAGTGTCCCCTACTGCGGCTCCGGGCCGCCACCGGCAACCCAGAGCCAGCCCACCAGCACCA
>QEPC01010507.1:1022806-1035657 GCA_003113815.1 Sphenodon punctatus | reverse complement strand
TCTCTCTCTCTCTCTCTATCCACTCTCCCCGCTCCCCCATTCCACACACCCTCATATATACCTGCCCTACATTTGCTCAGTTTATATATTTCTGACTGGCTATGCTACATGCCCTGTCTCTTATACACATCTAGATGTGTATAAGAGACCGGCCCTTTACACCGGCACTCTCCTGAATTCCCACAACATCCCGCGCATGCCCTCAGACGTGGGGCCCTCCTGTGGGACTTGGGCTTGCTGTCCCCCGAGGTTGGTGGACCACTCCGGACCGGGGACCCTACCGCTGTGGAGCTCGCCGCCCTTCGATCGGTGAGGAACCTTCTAGTTTTGCAGGCTGCGGCCGCCAGTGCGGATCAGCTCCTTCCCCGCTTCCTAGTGGATACTCATATGCACTCCTGGGGCTTCCGACGGTGCCTGTTCGCCTGGAAAGGTCTAGCGTAGGGGACTCTGTCCTGGGAGCGCTCACCAGACATTCCATAAGCTGCGCCTCAACGCCACCCACTCTCTGCCACCCTGCTGCCCTGGATGGTGCTTTGCCTGGCCCCCCCTGTGCTGCCGATCGGGCTGTGCACTGGCATCTGCTTCGATGCCGCCTGCTGCACTGTTCACTGGACCCCCATCACCTCCTCTGGGTGACCGTGGCTCCTTCCCACTGGGGCTTCCATTGTGCCCTCACCCGCTGTCCGCAGGCGCACCTGTGCCCTCCTGATGTGATCCTCTTGCCCGGCCGTGGGTCCACCTGCACCACCCTGGCCTGCCTCTCTTTGCTTGGGGGACCCCGTTCCCCTGGCACTAATAAAATGCTGTTCTGTGATGGTCTGTGTAATGGGGCCCTCCTGCCCCCATCTGTGTGGTTGTGTGCTGGGGGTGTGCTTGGTGTGTACTGGTGGGCACCGGGCCTGTGGGGTGCGATCCGGTTGTGTGGTGTGTGTTCCCCTGGTGGCTTCCCTGCTGGGCGCTTACACCTGGCCATGCGCAAGGGGTAGTGTTGGCGATGGGCGGTTGGGTGAGCACCCCCGTGGGCTTCCCTGTCCATTGCACCTCTTCTCCGCTGTCGCCCCGTTGGTGCTGTCCGTATGAGGTAGTGGCGATGGATGGGTGGCAGCAACAGGGGTGCTGGGCGGCTGAGCGTGAGGAGGTGGCCCCGGCCTTTGCCCCTCCAATCCCCCTTAGTGCAGGGGTGCGGGGTACTCTTCCGGGTGCTTGCTGTCAGCTTGTGGGGTGTGCCCCTGGTGGTGTCGCTGCCCCGGCCCTCCCAGGGCCCGTTGGTGTGGGCATTACCCATTGCCCTGTCCCTTCTCTTCTGCAGCTACTGTTGTCGTGCTGCTGGCGATCTTGCGCCTTGGCAGGATGGTCCTGCAGCTGGAGCGGGCGGCATGGGACCTGCGGGCGGCGTGCCGGCTCTTCGATGGCATCCGTGAGTGTGCTGCCTGTTTGCTGGGCCCTGTCCCGGTTTCCCTCCGTGGGGGGGTCTGTTCCTTGGTGCCCAGGGCCGGCTCTGATATCTGTCCCATTCAGTGCAAGCCATGATCGTGGAGCGAACCCGGGAGCAGGAGAAGTTGTTGGAGCTCCTCCTGCACGTCCTGGACCAGCTGCACCGGCTCGACCGCGCACAGGCTGAGCGCTGGCACTGGGCGCGGGGTTGCTGACCCTATTGACCAGGTGTTGTCCCAGGCCTGCTGCTGCCGGCACTGGCGGCCCCTCCTTTTGTTGGCCCATCCCCCTGCACTGCCCTGTTGTTGTCCCCTGTTGCTGGTTCCCCGTTTTATTAAAGGATATTGTTCCTTCCCCGTGTGTCCGTGCTGTGCTTTGCTTTGCTTTGCTTTGACCTCTCCCCTTGTCTGGGTGCCTTTGGAGGGGGGTGTTGCGAGGTTGCCTGTGTTGTGTGGGTGCCTTTCCCCTTTCCCCCCGTGGACCCGTCCCTGTGTGCTTCTGTTGACTGCTGTGTGTGTATCGCTTTGCTGAGGGGGGAGGGCTGGCTCCGGGTTGCCTGGGCTCTGTGCCAGAGCTGTGCGGAGACGGCTCCTTTGTAGCAGCTGTCATCCCTGCTCCCTCCTGCCATGCCCACGTGGGTCCTGGCGGCTCGGGGGTGGGGTCGCATTGCGCGGCTTCATCTGCCCTCCGCCAGCCATGTTGTGCCGTCACTGTGGCAGTCCTGGCTATCCGTGTACTTCCATGGGTGTTTGCTGGGTGCTTCCTGGGATGGGTGTTTGGCAACTGGGTGTTTGCCGGCCCCTCCCCTTTCCTTCCCACAACCCCCTGTGGCGCTGTCCATGTAACTGTCTCCCTGCTCGGCGCCGCCAGGTGTTCGTTGGGTGTGCTTGCCCACCCATCTCCACCCATCAGCACTACTGCGCTGTCTGTGTAAAATCAGTCAATGTTAAGAGCCATCTCAAAGAACCTTGTTTACAAGACAGCAACCTTCTGTTCTTCTTCAAGTGTCTCCTCACATGCCATTTTTACACAGCTCCGCCAGGTGGGGGAGGTCTGTGGGCACGCATGGGCGGGGCATGCACATGCATCCCCACTCCACCCCCCCACTCATCCGCACCCACGGAGCAACTAGGGAAAATGGTGGTTGCTCCATGCGTGGAGACAAGTGGGGGGTGAGTGGGGATGTGTTAGGCGCGCGTACATGCACCCCCACTCACCGCGGGCACATGCACCACACCAAATCTGTGTGTTCATGGGTGGGAGAGGCCCGTGTAAAAAGGGCTACATTCTCACAACTGTCTTACTTATACTATCTTAGGTAGAAATGTAGGATGTAAAGCAATATCTAGTCTATCTTGGAAATCTGCAAATATGGTTCTAAGATTATTATGGCTGCTATTTCACTAACTCTTCTTAATGAAGTTATTGCTAACAGGAATAATGTCTTTAAACTCCCAACTCATAACCAGTTCATTTGCACCCCCCCATATAAATCAATTCACGCTGCCCTGGGGGCGCAAATGAAATAGCTAAGGGCGGGGGACAGCATGAATTGATTATAGGGGTGGCAGGGGTACAAATGAACTGGTTATGGGGTGGGGCATCATGAATTGATTATGGGGGCACAACTGAACTGGTTATATATATATATATATGTTTCTTTTCAAGGCATAATGCACTTAATAGGCTGACTGCATTTGGGTGTCTTGTGTATTTGATAGCAGCACCCCCAGCTCACCAAATGGGGCACAAAGAGGGGAGGGTCCCCATCTTGACTTCTTGGCAAGGAGCCCATTCCACTCTAGCTACGCCCATGTCCTGATGCATTCTTCACACACACACTGCCCTGAGGCAGTTCCTGGATGCATTCTTCACACACACACTGCCCTGAGGCAGTTCCCGGATGCATTCTTCACACACACACTGCCCTGAGGCAGTTCCTGGATGCATTCTTCACACACACACTGCCCTGAGGCAGTTCCTGGATGCATTCTTCACACAAACACTGCCCTGAGGCAGCCTACAGTAGCCGCAGCTGTAGACGTGAGGGGCTGCCATGGAAATCAAGTGTCTACAGCTGCCTGGAGCAAAGCAGTTTTCCAGGAGAACGTTTTACACACAAAAGTTCTGGGAGGAGTGCTATGCAGAAGTTCAAAGAGCTAGATATTTAAGATCTGGGTGAGTGATTTAGACACACACAAATTTCAGGATGTAACAGCAAACATGCAGGAGAAATGCGTGTATAAAAACACCCAGTGACGGAATTGGAACTCAGGCTCCCAGGTCTGTGTTTGGTCCACTAGGTTAAAAGACTCTTATTCTTCATTTAGCACAGAGGTTTTCATACTGTTGGTCAGGACCCCAAGTGGTGGTCACAATCAGATTGATATTTTGTATACTTTGCATTGCCTTCATTGCTGGTGGTGTCGCTAACTCTCAAACTGGGGTCACAGAGGCAAAAATCCCAGTGGGTTTACAATCAAAGATGAGGGGAACACAGAAAGAAAGACAGACATACACATATTCTCATTTTACAGATGAGGAACTGAGGCTGAGAGACTGTGACTTCCACAAAGTCACCAGTGAAATCATTGGCTAATGTGAGATTCGAAGCCTGGTCTCCCAGCTCCAAGTCCTGCACCTTATCCACTACATCATGCTGGCTCTCAGATTAGCGTTACCCAGGGGTTAGTGTTCCATGTCTGGCAGTCCGGGTAACAATGACCAAAAGAGGATTTCTTCCCAGCCGGCTCTAAGATGATGGTGTTGCTGACATAGGTGCTTCCATTGTCTTTCCAGGAAAATTGTATCACAGAGGTAGGGCTCCCTGCTACTCTCTGCCCCCAAACAGCCTGAGCCCTTTGGTCGTCACCCTTCGGCCGACACCCAAAGCTGCCACCCCTGGCAGCTCGCAGCCCTTTAATAGTACCTGGAGTGGAGCGAGAAAACAGAAAGGAGGGGATGAGCAGGTGGCTGCAATTCCCACTCCTCAGCAGTTGCAGGACACAAACCCCAGTTAAGTGTTCCATGTGGACAAGCCCCAACACTTTGTGGTAACAACTGTGGTTGTATCACGGGGCTCAGTTTATCCTGGATAAGCATTAGGGGTGGGATTCCAGGGGGATTATCGGATTTATCAGTATCAGATCTCCCTATATCGGATTTATTGTATCGGCATATCGGATTTTTAACATTACCGATTTTATCAGTTTTTTAACATTGCAGCCATCGCTAAATGGCATCGATGTAAACAAATTTGGTAAACCGGCAATGTTAAAAATCCGATAATCCATTACCGACAATTATCGGTATTATCGGATTAATCCAATACTGCCCATTTCGGCATTATCGGATTAATCAGATACTGATAATCCCACCCCAATAAGCATTCATGTCCTGCACGGTCTGGGCCCCTCATATCTTGGGGACCGCCTCACCCTCCGCGCCTGAGAGAGATCCCTTTGGTCCACCAGGGGCGCCTTTCTGGAGTACCCCCGTGTAAAATGGGGGGCCACAGTGGAGAGGGCATTCTCGGTGGCCAGGCCACGGTTATGGAATTCCCTCCCGGAGGAGGCTCGCCTGGTCCCGGGCCTGTTGGCTTTTCGACGTGTTTGTAAGACTGGGCTGTTCGCACAGCACTTCGGAGGAGAGGGTGGGGGGGTGGGGTAGGGGGGCAGGGGTTGGAGGGGAGGGTGGGAGGGGAGAGGAGGGTGGGGAACATTTGGGGGGGTAGTTTTAATTATTCATATTGTTGGTTTTATGTATTTTATGGATGTTTTAACTGTTGTGAGCTGCCCCGAGATGCCGTAGGCATGAGGGGGCGGCCAATAAATAGAAAGAAAGAAAGAAAAGAAAGAAAATAACTCTGTGTTTGTGGCAAGCAGTCCTCCATCCATTCCTATATGCATCCCAAAACTTCCCCCAATGTGAGTGGAAACTGACTGACTGGCATTTGCAGTGAGGCATTCTGTAAGCAAGTATTATGGGATATGCTCTCCCTCTCCTACCAGGTCATCATGTAAGTTTAGGACAGGCTTGTGGTAATTTACCTAGCCTGGCTGCTGGGGTTGTCATTATTTATCATTAGATAAGTAACCCCAAACTCTGCATTACGTGAGCACAATCTAGAGAGCTTCCTGCCAAGAACAGAACTGAAGAAGCTCCAAGGTTCTCCACAGCCTGTGCTCATTCACTACACTGCCTCCTGCTGGCAGAGCCTAGAACACACAAGGCTGAAATTTCCTTTGGCACTTAATTATTTTTACTATGCATGTGTGTGCACGGGTGTAACCACAGACATCATTTAAAATAAGAGCTTACTCTTACATATTTTAAACAAAAAAAAAACATCTGGAGAAAAGACAATTTCATCCTCTGCTTGGTACGCACTCCCTAACGAAGAGACAGAGTACGTAAGAGGGAGAGAGACATCAGCAGGAGCAGCGATTTGACTCTGTCAGCAGATGACTTCTATTTGCACTCGTTAGCA
The DNA here is from genome assembly GCA_003113815.1 of Sphenodon punctatus. Lineage (NCBI taxonomy): Eukaryota > Metazoa > Chordata > Lepidosauria > Sphenodontia > Sphenodontidae > Sphenodon > Sphenodon punctatus. The sequence goes on along the minus strand of QEPC01010507.1, from coordinate 1,029,734 downwards.
CTGCCCTAGCATGTGCTAACACCACCCCCTCGGGTAATTTAAATTTATATAAAAAAATGCATGTATTTCTATATTTAGGAGGTTAAGATAATCGGGGTGGAAGAGCCCATCTGTTTGATGTTCACTCCAGCTGCTGTGGATGCGGAAATTTGTGTTCCATATCCCTTCCCCTTGCCTGTTCCGTCTTGTCTTTTTTAAATTTTTTTATTATTATGACAGAAGTACGGGGAGCTCAATGTACAGTAGAAGCAATACATAAAGAGCAGGTTTGAAAATGGCAAGAATCCCCCTGCACTCATGACCAAACCCATTAGCTCATGCTACAACTGAGATATTTGATGCAGTAGCTCAAGATGGTTTTAAAACGTGTGCTTACAACACGGGGCCAGCAAGCGCAACTAGGGAGGGGAGGGAGTACATTAATCTGTGCCACCTGCCCTCTTCTGTTAGGCTGCGTACGCTGGGAGAAGAGAAGAAAATTAGTCCTCTCCTAGACAGCCTCTTCAACCCAGTTTAACATCCTGGTTCAAAGTGCTTGCCCTTCCCCATCCTGGTTCAAAGTGCTTGCCCTTCCCCATCCCTTCCTCAAGAGAAATCACAAAAGCATTCGCATTTTTCTAAGGGATGGGGATGCATAAGCTATTAGTGGGGGCACGTACCACTGGACAGACACCCACTGACTCTTCTAACAAACCATTTGGCCCTTCTGCTCTTCAAGCTTCAGGGAAATGAAACTGACAGGCAAAATCAGAACCAGACACTGTCTTACCAGAAAATGAGATTGAAGGCAACTGTCTGGTCTTCCTGAGCTGTAGAGGTTCGGGTGCCAGAAACATGGGGATGCTGTTTCCTCAATGCAATGGCCAGGGCCAGCTCTAAGTATTTTGCCTAGATATTTGGCAACATTTATTTGACATATCCTCTGTAGATGATCAGCAAGAGGTAGGAGTCCGAAGGACAGTGTCCAGCTTTCTGTGGGAAGAAACCAAAGGGCTTATATGACTCTTACGAGTCATTGCAATCCCTTTGTGCATCCTGTAGAAGACTACTGTCCTGGAGAAGATATCCACTACTTCTGCCAATGGGCAGGCCAGCCCTGGTGGGCTCTTGGTGCAGTTAGGTACATTTTTGTTTGGTGATGAAGTGAGACAGGATCACTGCCTATGGGACAATCAATGCAGCACCTCCTACTCCTTGTTTCCATGCATTCTACCTCCTATTTGCATGCACTTTAGTAAAATCAGATGATTATATTAGTCCAACTGCAGGATGGTAGAGGTTGCTATGCCCCTGAATGGAGATGCTCCGACTCTTTCAGACCTGCCAACAATCCCGATCTGTGCAAAATAATCTTGTCTTAAGTGCTGAAGCCCACTGTCAGTCAGTCAGTAGAAGCATAACTTTACAAGTGCCCTGATCATGGGAAATGTACAGAGTCTAAGTCATTACTACACACCAGAGAATCCACCACACACGAAAGCCCTATAAATACATGTCAGAAAATCTTCAGTGTGAGCTCTAACCTTACTACACATTGAAGAACCTAAGCAGCATTCCAAATCTCACTGCCACAGCTACAGGTTAGAGAGAGGAAGTTGTTAATGGTCACATTCACCAGGTAAGAGCAAAAGAGCTTGGAAGCTACTACACTAGTCTAAAAGCCTAACTACTCAAGTCACAAAGCCAATGCTGCTGCAGCATCCTAACAAAAAGCTATTTATTTATTAGTGGGCAGTAGCAAAAAACTTCTCTAAGGGCTCAATTAACAACAATAAGCTGCAGTAGTTTCTGCAGGCCAATTAAAAGAGCTTTGAAAAGTAAATCTGTAGGTCAGGGGTTCCGAGTCTGAATTCTACAAAGGGGATGTTATGGGTGTGATTTTTTTCCATCTCAGCCTCAAACGTAGTCAATGAACTATCTTAAGATAGCATACATGTACACAAATGCATGCAAATTAAGGACATATTAACTTCCTTTATTGTGGGGAGTGATTCTGCACAGATTCAACTGTGTACACGTATCAGCATTCATTGAATCACTTCTTTAGGCACTCGAAAGGCTGGGAGATATGCTGTTGCTCATGAGATACACCTTTAAATCCGGAGACTTTCTGCCTTTCTGTTGGGGAAGAGGGTAGAACATTCAGGACAGGTGGCTTTGCAGTACATTATAATGACCTCTCTCGGAAACTTTGTTTTTGTTCTCTCTTGGTTTGTTTTTTGCCCATAGCCTATATATACAAAGAATCCTTCAGAGGAGTGGGGGGCACATGTTACTCTCTGGATGTGGAAAAAGAAGCTGGAATGTCTCAGCTCTTCACACCAAAAATAATGGACCTAAATTTCTCCAGCCACTACAAATATGTTATATCTTTCAGTCTAGTGCATTCTGAATGTTTGTTATCCTCTGTACCAAGTTCCTAGGTGTCATTGTAAACACTGTCTCACTCTCTGTGACTGACAGACTCTTGTCAGCTGGACACTCAACCTTTGTGTTACTGCTGTGTACCCAGTTCCTTCCACATGCTTCACCTGATAAGCTGTTTCCCACAATACCCCCAACTCCTATGTTTGCTTTAACCATGTCCTCTCTGTGTGTTGTTTACTACTACCTATTGTTTTTTGTCTTCTACCCCAACAGTTGTTTTAAATGTCTGACACATCTCTCTCTCTCTCTCTCTCTATCCACTCTCCCCGCTCCCCCATTCCACACACCCTCATATATACCTGCCCTACATTTGCTCAGTTTATATATTTCTGACTGGCTATGCTACATGCCTGAGGAAGGGCCCTGTCTGGCCCCAAAGCTTGCTCATTCTCACCAACAGCAGTTGGTCCAATAAAAGATAGCATTTGAACCACTTTATCTCCCTCTCTTGGCACTCCTCCGACTTCATGAAAGCTACTCTTCCTTGACAGAAGGTCGTAATACAGAACTCAGGTGGGTTGGGAAAGAGAACTGGAGTTGTACAAGCAGTAAAGGAATATCTGGACAGTAAAACACTGGCAGGTACCTCTCACCTCGAGGCAGGGAAATGGTATAAGCAAATTAAACAAGGAACAGCAGTAAAATGTACTTGAGGCACACCATCAAATCACAAGTGAAATAAGTCTGATATTCTCAGGAAGTGATCAGTTAAGCATGCGAGTTCTGCCAGTTACTGCCGCCTCCTATTTCTGTTCCCATGAACAGCAAGTTGCAAAGGTTGATTAGCTCCTCCCCTCCCTAGCATTGCCTCTTTGGGTGTTAACAAACAAGAGGATAGCCCACACCAGGTGGGGATCCACCTCCCCATTTATTAGGTGTTCGCCCCCACCAGCCACATGGCCAACAGACATACAGCCCCCAATCATAGCAGGCGTCATTTCCTAACCCCCATCGGCAGTTTACACCTGCCTACATGGAACCTGACTGCCTGCCCTGGTTCCCCCAGTAATACCCCCCCCCCCCCCCCCCCACACACACACACCAGGGGAAGCATCCAAGCCCTCTTCACACTGTGTCCATGGCAGGGTACAGTTCCTTGGCCAGGCACACCTTTTTCCCACCAATCATTCCTGCACGTCTCCCATGAACACTCCTCCATAGCTGGATCCATGGGAGGAGGGAACGTCTCCCTGCCAGTCCCACCACCCAAGCTTGAACACGCTCAGCTGCCCCCAAAAGGAGCAGACACAAGAAGAAATAGTTTTGGTTTTTTAAATAAAGTTCTTTAATGTTTCTTTTCTTTTGTTAAAATTAAATTCTTGAATTTTTCATATTCCATGGTTTTTGTGCTTCTTCTGGGAACATTTGGGGGGAGGCTCTTGGTGAATGGCAGCATGGCATAGCAATAACCCACTTCGGAAGTTGGAAGGGAAGGGGTTGGTGGGTGAACAAAAAAAAATTTTTTGGGGGGGGGTTTAGGGAGTCCTCTGGCCTTACTTCCACTTGCAGGCGGGGCCCAAGGGCACCAAGTGAACTGCTGTGGGAAAGCCACAGGCAAAATTTGGGAGGTGGCCAGTTCCAGAGCAGTCTGCTGCACACCTGTGCCTCTGAGCTTCCTATTGGTATCCCCCAGACCTAGCTAGCCTGCGAGTGCCATTAGGAAATGCAGAGATTCAGGCCTGCAGCCGACTAATATGCAAATGCCAATAGGGAATGCACAGGGAAAGGCTGCATAGCAGGAAATAGCATGGGGAGAGGGCAAGGAGGGAAAAGTACACTGTCCTGATGGAACACACACCACCACGCAAGAACTATTTTTAAAGGCTTTATTGATAACACAAAAAGATAATTTGAAACAGTTCACCAATGTTCATTAAATTGTCACTGATGGTGGGTGTTTTGGCTAGCTTTGCAGTTGATGTACCCGAACAAGTCATCTCTTCGACTATGCTCGGCTCCGCTTGGTTCAGTGATAACGAGCACAAGGAAGTTCTTGGTATGCGGTTCCTGCGTCCGTGAACTCTGCAGACCACACGCCAAATGTTCTGCACAGCTTAAACAACTGGGCAGCTGCCTATCTAGGGTTGGCTGAGCACTGTACATGAGCAGCTATTCACCACTATTAGTCCTGTGTCCTTCCAAGATCGGCTGTGCACCAATCATGAGGTGCTATTGGTTGCTATTAGTTACAGCCTGGCTATTAGTTAAGAAAATGTTTGCAATGCTTATGCTAGGTGTGGGTGTTGCTGCACCAGCACCGCCAATCCAGGTGGCTATTAAGCTGCATAGATATTTCTGTCACAAGCACATCAGTGCACACACCAAGTCATCTAAAATGTTACAGATGTTAGCACCATGGAAGCATGACATTTTTAAATTGGGGTGGGAGGGAACCACTGCATGGTATGAATGGGCAGGTAGGGGGATATGAAAGGCAGTGAAGTTCACTGTGCTTGGAACGTATGTGGGAGCTGAGCTGTCCATTGGCTAAAAGCTCCTCGTATATTTTCTTTTGAAAGTAACATGCTCGTTTTGCTTACAACGAGCATGAGTCGTCATCACACCATAGAAAGATATTGCTGTGGGTTGTTTGCCCAGAAAAGTCCAATGGCTTCAGCTTTTGTCAGTGGGTGCTGTGGCCTCCCAGGGTATGGGGCCCAGAGAAGTTGGGAGGTGATGGATACCCTGGCCTTTGCTGGCGTTTGGGTGAGGCCTGACGTACAGAGAGAACTGTCAAATCCATCCTCTGAGGCAGCCTATATGCTCACAGAGTGGCACTTGCACACAATGGGATGCAGACCCCGCACAATCCTGCTGCAGTTCCAACTTCAGCAGAATGGAAGAGTGGGACCCCCGAGCAGGATGCAAACGAGATCACAACTTTTTTAGACATTTGTTCACTGCCAGAAGTAGGGCGGTCACTAATGGAGGTTGGACCTTTCCTGCCGTTTTTTCTCATCACTGCCCTCATGACAGCGAGAAGATACCCATGGGGCCACCAGAAGTGCCTCGATCAGATGGCAGAGGTGAATCTCTTCAGAGACACAACTGCCTCAGGATACAGGGAATTCGAACTGCTTGAAGGAGAGCTTCTTGCCCTATACGAAGTATGGACACTTGAAGTGCAGAGCGCCCTCGCGAGTGGGAATGTTTTCTGCCCCCACTGTATGGTAATTAGAGCTGAAATGAGAATGCAAAGCATTCTTGTGCAAACGCTTGAGATTCTCATCGCCCTGGGTAAGATCTCACTATGCTTTTTGAGACTCTTGCAAGATTCTTGAAAATCCCCCAAACACCCTGCGCATTCACAAAATGGCTGCTATAGCCATTCCTGTGCATGCAAGCCCCCACTCCCTCCGTGGCCATTTTGCTCCTGAGCCGAGTGTTTTTTGAGGTTTCTCAAAAATCTTGCAAGACTCTCAAAAAAAACCAAACACTCTGAGCATGGGCAAAATGGCCCCTATCAGCCATTTTTGCATGTGCAGAATGCCACCAAAGACTTTATATGGCACTTGAGAATCTCGTCAAGCATGGCAGTGAGACCGCCGATTGTGACAAGATTCTCAACCCAGAGAATCTTGCTGAGAGGCCCATTCTAAACAAAAGTCGCAAAGGGGTTGAAATCTCGTTTTACCCCTAAAGGTAATGCAGAAGATGGTAGAGAGGATATACGAGAGATCCATGTTTAACTGTGGGTTTTATGCACACGGAGAGGGATTTCCAACCCACAGTGGGCGACTGCATTTGCTGCTATCTGTCAGTACATCGCTGTGAGCTGTGGATGTGAGAACCCAGGTGGTGACAACTTGCAAAGACTGATTGTTTTCAAGTTCAATTTTTACTTTCGTTTTGAATTTTCACTATAGGCACTCAAAGTATACGATATGCTCAATAAACTCAGCATTATGTGCGTGCAATTCATTTTCATTATTTTAATTACTAAAATAAACAAAGCCTTTTGTTACAAAGGTAATGAAAACAGACAAAAAAAACAAAAAAGGCCATTTTTATTCTAAAAATAAAACCCTGCACATGTTCAAAATGGCTGCTGGAGCCATTCTGCGCATGTACACGCTTTCCCAAAATGGTTCTGGCAGCATTTTGGAAAAGGGCAGCCAGCCGGCATATACACAGTGGTCATTTTGTGCATGTGCAGACTGGCTGCCCTTTTCCAAAATGCTGCCAGAACCATTTTGGGAAAGGGTGTGCATGCGCAGAATGCCACCTGCACCTTTTTGGAAAAGGGCTGCGCATGTTGATCTGGTGGCCATTTGTGCATGCGCAGTGATTTTTTTTAATTTATTTTATTATTTTTTTGTAATGGGGAAAAAAAACAAAGGAACAAAAACAGTAGAGGTTGTTGCTACACCATAGCAAAAGGTTACTTCCAGCTGCCAACTGCTGGCAAGTATATTTAGTTATTTATTGTTATATTTTTATCCTGCCCATCCTGCCTCTGGCTGCCCTGGGGCTTACAATCTGAGAAACCGGGGGGGGGGGG
>QEPC01010507.1:1001832-1022706 GCA_003113815.1 Sphenodon punctatus | reverse complement strand
GGGGGGGGGGGGGGGGGGGGGGGGGGTAGATGACAGTGGCAGAGATGGAGGGGGCAGTAGAGGCACACAGAGTGAGCCTCGAAGGAAGGGAAGGAGAGAGATGGGGGAGGAGAAAGTGAAGGAGAGAGAGGGGGGAAGGAGATCATATATAAAATACGATTCCATAAAATCAATAAAAACAACATCTATATAAAATATATACACAATTAATATTAACAAAAACCTACAACTGGGAAAATAGAAGCCCACACCTCCCTACCCCTTTCCTTCGCCAAACACCTGACAGATCAGCCAGATTTTACAGCCATGGCAGAAGGTGACAAGGCTCTGGAACAATTAGACCCCCTCAGACAGGGAGGGTCTGAGCATGTAGGGATGCTGCGGTACAGGTAGGTGTGCGGTATACCAAAAGCAGCCCCAATCTGTCTCCCACCAAATCGATCACGAGGTGGACTCCCTCCATGCCCGACATGGTCTGCACAGGATACCGCCTCACAGACCAAGTATCCTTAAAAACAACAGCTACACCGCCGATCTGGGCTGGTGCTGCACAGAGTACCCAGCTGGAACAAGGTCAGCCAATATCGGCCCCAACTCATTGTCCAGCCAGGTCTCTGTAATACATATGAGGCCGGCTGACTGATCAAGGATCAGTTCCTATGTCCAGGATTGTGCCACTTTCACCTGGGAACATGTCCATGGCTCTTCCTAACTTGCAGCAGGGGTGGGAAAAACAAACAGCCACAGAGTACAGACATGGTGTAAGGGGGCGAGGGAGGTGGAAAGAAGGAGAACTACCAGGAATAAAAGAGAGATGATTCCTTTGGATTTGAGCAGGTGATCAAACCAGCTGGAGTAAGACCTTCCCCACCTTTGGTTAACTCCACTTCTTTGCTGAGGAGGTAACTTCCTCTTTACCTTCGTGAGAGTAAAGTGAGTTAAAGGGCTACTACTCCAGAAAGTGTGCTTGTGTGAATATGCCCTCAGTCTAGCCCCATGAAGACCTAGGTCATACTCCCACCAGAAAACATCACAACATGGCACCACTGTAGCCTAGAATGGAATAGGATGTTTGAGGGCAGAGGTGAGGGTAGGTTTCAGGACTGGAGCAGAAGGGTGTGCTGCAAGACGGATGAAAGGGTTTAAACACCTTGCATGGTGCCTGGCTGGATTTGCTCCCAACTCTAGGTACTTCTGGCAGCCTCGCAAGTGCTCAGATGTCATCAATCTGCAAGGTGATGTGAAAAATCAGCAACACAAAGTGTGCAGTAAAGCCCTCCTAAGAAAACCACATTACATAAGCAGAGATTTCACACAAACAGAGCATCACTGCAGAGACCAATTTATGAAATCATTCTAAGCAAAAGGCCCGTTTACTGCTCCTCGGCCCACACCATTCAGTAGAGCTCCACAAGCACATGTCGTATACAAGTAGCATCACTAAGGGGCACGGGAGAAATGGTGGAGCTGGTCCAGGGCTAGAGCAGAAACTGGGAATTGAGATGTAGTTCTGTCCCCACCTGTGTCATGGCATGGACTCTGAGCAAGTCACTTTGCTCTTCAGTTCCTCAGTTTCCTAATTTACAAAGCAGAGATAATGACATCTGCAATGCACTGTGAGTACCTTGGATTGAAAGCTCTATAGAACAAAGCTATTTTTAGTGACGGTTAAATGAGAAATGTAAACAAGTCACATCCTGCACCAAAAAGAAAAGTGATCAGATTTATTACAAGAGCAAGTCTGCAAAATGCAGCCATCTGCTGGGGACTGACTCAGCAGGCACAAAGTCCATGCACAGCATGCACTGGAATAGAAGCACATCTATAAGAATTAATTAATTAGATTGCAGGATGCATGTATTGCCCCATTAAATATTCCAAATACTGCTTGCATGTATTAAAGTCAATGGAAAAACTCCTGTTGACCTCAACCATGGGTTTTTGTTTCAGGCACTATGTCAGCAATGTACTAAAGCCTTCACACATGCACTACGATACCTTACAATGTCCTACTATAGGTTCCTTGTCCTTGTCCTTGTCCCAATGTCCTAGTTCCTGCCCCAGACAGTATAATATGGACATGCTCCTGCAGGGACTTCTCAAAGCCATAGTCTGACACAAACACAATTCCTTCCCCAAGTCTCCTGCTTCCACATGTAGCTTTTCCCCTCCCATTTTCAAGGCCCACTTTGCAATCCACACCTTCTTTTGGATTATTGAACTGGCACACCATATTGCATACAATTCACAGGATCCGTACAAAAGATGTAAACATATTTGCCAACTCAGGTTTATATTCCTCAACATCTTTAAATATTTCCATAATTGCTACCAACTTCCAAATGTAAGAAAGACAGCATTGCCAAAGAAATTAGGGGAAGTTGTTCTCCTAATTTCAGAGGTAGGATCTCAAAAAGCTCTAGGTAAATCTGGACAGGGAAAATTTAAAGTCCAGTCTTTCTGAACCTTCCTAACTTTCTAAATAAAATAAATCTGGGATGAGATCTTCATGTAAAATGTCAGATGGATTATTTGCGTTTCACTGAAACAAAGGGAGGTGGAAATCAGTATTGTGTCTAACATCACTGTAAAGGTATACATCTTCCAGCATTTCATGGTTTTCACCATCAAGTACAGTGTTGTTATTAATGCAGTTTTTCTGCCTGGTTTATTTTGAATTTTAAACATTCTGGTTTGAAAGATAGGATGAAAACAGAGGCTGCAATCCACAAATCACTTACTTACTCCAGAGTAAGTGGTTTGAGGATCATGGCCATAGTGTGTTCCAATCTCCATTAGTTTGATACTCTGATTTCATCCAGGCTAAATTTGAGCTCAGGTTTAACTAGGGTGGCCAAATCAAAATTTCAAAACTAGGGATACTACAGAGCTGCGGGATACTGAAATAAGGGATGCTCATTATGTCCCGTGTAGGATTGCCAACTTTGTCAGTGGCAACCCAGAGATTACCCATCCCTGTCCCCTTTCTGTCATAACCCCGTCCCTGCAGAGCATTGTGATGTCATGACGCTCCACAGAGGGGCAGGGTTATGTATCCTGCCCCTTTTCTGACAGGGAAGGTACGGGGCCGTGCCCCCCTCAGCAACACCTTCCCCACAGCCACTGTCAGCAGCATGGGGCCCTTCTCTCCCCTCTCTCCCACTTTGTAGTAGGAGCAGCAGGAGCAAGGAGTTCCTATTTAGGACAGAATCCATCTCTTCATCTAAAGAGTGTGACAAAAAGACTGATATTCCAGCCTCAGGCACCTCTTTCTTGGTTGCTCCTCAGGAGAAGTACTTCAGAGGGCAATGGGGAAAAGATGGAATGACAGCCCCCCCCCACTCACATGTTTAGCATGTAGAACCTAACAAACAGGCAGCCCCCTGTATGTATTTTATGTGCGTTCAGGCAGCCCCCACTCACAGGTTTAGTGTGACAAGCCTAATACACGGACGGGCGATCTTCCTCACCATGCTGTGCCCATCCCTTCATGTATCCCCACCCTGTCAGGACTCAGCTGCAGTGAACTATGGAAACAAGAAGCCACACCAGTTGTTTCTTTCTTCTGGGCTATTATGACACAAGGAGACGGTCCAGCGCCTGCTATCCCTGCCCACCCACAGAGGTTTATGCCTGTGTTTATACCTACAACACGTGGTGGCTGGAATTGCCCCTTTGCAGCTGAACCTAGCTGCGACCGCTAAGTTGTCGCGCCCCTTCCCCCCTGGAAAAAGGGGGGCACGACAATTTGGAGGAGGGCTGGTTGGTGTGATACCACCCCCACTCTGCCCATTGTGTGGTCAGATCTCCCAGCAGCGTATTGGACCCTGCAAGGGGGAAAGGGAGGGGGCGGAGTTCAAGCCCTGCATGGCGGGAAGAATGACCGACCCGGCCAGGGTCGCTAGGCAACCCTCGCCAGAGAACAGCGCTGAGAGCGCAATGATTGGTGCACCGCCCTAAATGAAACAGCCGCATGTCTCCTCAGTTGGGAGATGGCGGCGATCAAGGCAGCAGGCCACTGAGATTCGCCGACACGCCGGAGCGTCGGCGAGCGGCCTGGTAGCGAGGGTTGAGTTACCCCGCCCCCCCCAGCTTGAGTACGAGTCGGAAAGGGGGTAGGGAGGGCAGCAGAGGAGCGAGTGAGGAACAATCCCCACATCCACCAGGAGTCAAATTACTCTCCCCCCCCCCATTCGGGCCTCGGGATGGGCGCACGGAGAAAGAAGGGAGGGCAGGGTGGGGGGCGGAAAGGCACACAGCACCCACCCACCCCCGCGCACCAGTGGTAATGGAGGAGGCCATGGGGAGCCCTGCTCAGGACGGGGAGGCTGAGGAGCAGCAAGTGAGGGCCCAGGCCCCTGGGGATCTAGGAGCAGGCACCCCACAGCTCCTTGCAGGGGACCAAGTTAGTCAAGAACTGGGAGGGAACAACCATCCCCCCCTTCCTCGAGAGGAACCCTCACTGAGGAAAAGGATTGAGGGATGTGAAGCCCTCTTGCGGAGCATAAGGGGAGTAAAGAGCAGTGCACCACAGGCTGTGGGCCTGGGGCAGGAAGAGCCAGTAGCGGGGCCAAAGGCCCCACCTCCACTCTGGAGGGGCGGGCGTAGAACTAAGCCCCCCGCCCGGTACATTGACGACCCCCCAGCACCTAGGCGCTTCTGAGGGGAGACCCAAAGCGATGCCACCGACGGGACCCAAGCCCTTGTCGTGGGGGCAGGTAGCGGAAGGGGATCCTCCGGGATGGGAAGTGTGGGAGTGTGGCATCCGATCCCCCCCATACAGGGAGCCCCATGGCTTGGCCCGCAAGGGCAGTGGGCCCCCCAAGGGTAGCAGTGGGGGACAGGGGTTGGACCAATGCCGGGGTAGGCCGGCGCCATGATGCCCGGCATGGTGCCCACCTTCGGGGAGGCTCTGGGCGTGGGAGGGGGTCCACCCCCTGCCCCCCTCCCAATCTATTGGAAGCAAGGGCAGCAGATACCAACCCCCAGGAGCAGGAGCGCCCCAGACGAGCGGAGAGGACGAGGAGCTGCGGCAGAGAGTGGTAGCATTGGAGGGTGCCATCCGTGCCATGGCAGAGTACCGAGGTGGCGGAGGAACGATGAATGTGGCGCCAGCAACTGGGCCGCCCACAGGTATGGTAGGAGTGGCAACAGCTTCAGCAGTTGCGAACCCGGGTGGCGGCGTGTACCCCCTGGTAGGGTGGGGGGCGAATCCCATTGGGGGTGGGAAATGAGCCCTAGTACCGTGACACAAGTCCTACTGGGGCCCCCACAGTTTAGTGTAGCCCAAGGACAACAGGCGCCGCCAGTAGGAGCAGCTGGGGGGGGGCTACTACCCAGCTGGTGTGGTGGAACGGAGCCTGGGTACCAGCTTACCGCCTGGCAGCCACAACGGGGAGTTGGCAGGCCCCCGGCGAAGGGGCGGCCCAGGGGCAGGGCGGCCAGGCATTGCCAGTATGGGGGGGGCCAGCAGTCCCCGGTATACGCCCAGCCCCCGGAGATGGGGCGCTACATGCCCCCCGGGGTTGGCTATGCAGCAGTGTCGGCCCCTACTGGGGCACACCTCCTGCCAGCTACCTGGGAGAAGATATGGAGGGGAGAGTTTATAGACCTGTTTGCCCTCCTCTTTCGGGACCCCTTAGTACATCCGGCAGATACAGACGACAAGAAGGATAAGGAGTGCTTTAAGCAACCAAAGGCCGACAGGAACTGGACCAACTGGACGGCGGCCTTTGCTATATATCAGGGGGTGGTGATTCAGGCATACCCGGGGAGGCCCCCCGAGCTCCTCAAATATGCGGACATAGTCCACCGGGCATACGAGTCAGGACCACCAGGGGCCTAGCTCTGTTATGATGAAGAATTTCGTCATCGGGCTGCCTTTACCCCGGGCATGCACTGGGACACACACGCACCTGACTTGTGGTTGGACTGCATGGTAGATGCAGTCAGAGCCCCCAGGTCACACAGTGGTCACCTGTTAGCAAAAGGAGGAGTGGCGCCGACCAATGATCTTTTTCGTGGGGAGGGCAAGCGGTCGGCGGCGGGCCAAACGAACCAGTGCTATGAGTTCGAGCGCATGGGGAAATGCTCTCGAGCGACATGTAGATTCAGGCACTCCTGTCCCAATTGTGCCGGCTTGCACAATGCTGCAGCATGCCCCAAAACCAAGCAGGGCAGTAAAGGGAGGGCCCCCGCAGGATCATCGGGTAGAGGGGGGCAGGGGGTGGCAGGACAGCCAGCTCCTGCAAAGGGCCCCAACTCCAATTAGAGTTTACCTGGTGGAGGCGGCCCTGGAATCCCACCCGGACAGGGCAGAGGTAGGATACATCATCGGTGGGTTCAGGGAGGGATTTCCAATTCCAGCGGGAGAGGTCCACCCACATAAAACTGCTCCCAATTTAAAATCAGTGAGGGGTCTAGAAGCAGTAGTACAACAAAAAATAGAGACTGAGCGTGCTGGGGGTAGGTTAGCCGGCCCTTTCCCATCCCCACGGTTTCCGGATCTGGTAGTTTCCCCATTGGGAGTCGTTCCCTAAGAAATCCCCGGGTGAGTACCGTATGATACATCATCTATCATACCCACGAGGCAGGTCAGTCAACGACGCCATCCCGAGGGAGCTAGCCACTGTAAGGTATACATCATTCGACACAGCAGTGAAACTGGTAAAGCACCCGGGCCGGGGACCCTCTTAGCGAAGTGTGACGTAAAGTCCGTGTTCCGCCTACTACCGGTCCACCCAGATAGCTTCCATCTGCTGGGGATGTCATTTCAAGGGCAGTTTTATTTTGATAAGGCGATGCCAATGGGCTGTTCAATTTCCTGTTCAGCATTCGAGCGTTTTAGCATGCTGATAGAGTGGCTGATCCGAAGGCGTGACTGTGGAGGGGATGTCACCAAATACCTGGATGACTTCCTCTTCACTGGCGGTGCAGGGACCGGCAAATGCCGGGAGTTAATGAACTCCTTCCAAGAACTGGCAGACAGATTGGGCATCCCCTTGGTACCAAAGAAATCAGTGGGCCCGGCTACCTCTCTTCAGTATTTGGGGATCGAACTGGACACAATAAAAGGGGTTTCCCGGCTTCCAGCCGACAAATTAGCGGACTTACGAGAAAAAATTACCGGTTGTACGTTGGCCCGCAAGGTCACGGTGAGGCAGCTCCAATCCTTAATTGGTAGCCTGAATTTCGCATGTAGGGTGGTGGCTCCAGGCAGAGCCTTCTTGTCCCGACTGTATGCCAAGTTGGCGGGTTCACCTCAGTCCCATTACCACATCCGGGTCACCAGGGATATGAGAGATGATTTAGACGTTTGGGCCTCTTTCCTGGCGGAATTCAACGGAGTGAGCTTGTGACGGGACGAACTCTTAGTGGAAGCGGAGCTTCAGGTCCACTCGGATGCCACTGGGGGGGATGGGCTTCGGGGTGATATTCAGGGACCGGTGGTGCGGGGTTCCTTGGCCAACGGAGTGGGTGGAGCAAGGTGTGACTAAGGACCTGACGTATTGGGAGCTTTTCCCGATAGTCCTGGCCATCCATCTCTGGACAGGGGATTTCTCCAATCACACGGTCCTCTTTTGGTGTGACAACCAGGCGGTTGTCCATATAGTCAATTCCCAATCATCCCGCTCACCTAGGGTCATGGGGTTAATCAGGGCTTTTGTGCTAGTGTGCCTTCGCAACATCATCATGTTCAAGGCACGGCATTTTCCTGGGGTTAACAACGGAGTGGCTGATGCCATATCTCGATTCCAGATGTAGCGGTTTCACTTGCTCGCACCTGGAGCCAGACAGGACCCGGAGCCCTTACCCCAGTGGGCGTGGAACCTTGGATCGTAGACCTCTGTAACACCGTCCAGGGATCTTTGGCGCCGCGCACAAGGACAGCGTATCAAAGGGCTTTCAACGAGTTTCAGGGTTTTTGTTCATCCCAGGGTTGGGATACAGGTTTTCCCATCCCGGAACATCAGGTCCTTAGATTCATGCTGGTCATCAGACAACAGGGTTCTGCAGTGCGCACCATTAGTGTTAAGCTGGCTGCAGTGGCTTTTATGAGCCGGCTTGCAGGCCACCCGTCGCCGGACTAGGGATTTTTTGCCCGGCACATGTTGGAAACGTGGGCCAGGGAACAAGGCAGGACACAGGACACCAGGCCGCCCATTACACCACAACTGCTGCCGAGCATGTGCGGAATTCTACCCCGCATTTGCCAGTCAGAGAGAGAAGTCAGGCTGTTCACAGCCGTATTTATAGTGGCTTTTTTCGGTGCATTCAGGGTGAGTGAGTTGGTGGCTGACTCAACCAGGGACAAGAGCAATTGTGCCCTCAATATAGACGACGTAGCTATTAAGGAACAGGAGGTAGCACTGCGCCTGCGATGTTCAAAAACTGACCAGCGGGGTCAGGGAATCACCATATCCTTGTTACAGGCAGGGAACGTAGTCTTCTGTCCAGTGCGGGCTCTAGCACAATATTTGGCAGTGCGGCCGCCGGTCTCCGGTGTGCTTTTCTGTCATGGGGATGGCACACCCCTCACTAGATATCAGCTCACGGCCATCATGCGGGCTTCCCTAACAGCACTCGGTCTCCCAGCTAAGCTGTTTGGGACTCATTCATTTCAAATAGGGGCTGCCAGCTTCGCTGCATCAGAGGGGCTCGGGGAATAGGATGTTCAGGCTATAGGCAGGTGGCGTAGCAGGGCATACAGGGCGTATGTCAGGTCCCCCCTGGCTATGTAGTATGGATAACAATGGTTTTGTCTCCTCAGGTCCCAGGTGTCCACAAAAACACAAGGTCTGGATCGTGGGTCATAGCCTGGTTCGATGGGCCGGCAAGGCGGCAGAGGCATCGCACTGGGGAACACAACTGGGCTTATCGGCCTACGCTCAGATCAGGTGGATTGGACAGGGAGGCATGCGGTGGCGGCAATTGATTCCTACCGTTAGCAGAGAAAAAGGCACACGCCCGGATGTACTAGTTATACATTTGGGTAAGAATTATTTCGTCGAGATAAAAGGGGTCCAGATGCTGAAAGAAATAAGAAATGACATCTGGTCCATCAAACATATGTTCCCTGGGATGACTATCCTGTGGACTGACTGGGTGGAAAGGATATCATGGGGCTCCAGTGTACCCCCACGCAAGATCAACAGAACCAGAAAGACAGTGAACAGGGAGATAGGAAAATGGATCAGGTTCGTGGGCGGGGGGACGATTCCCCATCGAGCCATCACACATAAGAGGGTGGATCTGTATAGAGCAGATAAGGTCCATTTGTCCCCCACAGGGAACGAATGGTATTTAGCGGCCTTAAAGGAGAAGTTGAGGGAGGTTATAGTTGGTGTGGTATAGGTGGGGGGTCAGGCCTGTCCAGGAAGTCCTGGCAGCCCCTAGGTGGCAGGGGTCCAGCACCGGGGTAGGTAAGTTAGAATTTTGTTTGGAGCATCTCCTTAAGAGATGAGGGGATCCCAGCCGCAATAGCAGGGTATGGCAAGCGGCAGGGTCACCCCCTTGGGAGAAGTGACCGCGAGGGCTGTAGGGACTGTCCCCTGCCTGAGGGCACTACCCTCCTTCCCTGGCCCGCATGGGCCCTGGTCCCCTTCCTACCAACATCATAGCGGGAAGGGGAGACATTTAAAAGTTAAGAGGGATCGGTACCTGATGGGATATCGGACCAATCTCTAAGTTATAGTTTTGTGTGAGTTAGGGGTGCTGGACCCAATTCATTGGTGTGAATTTGCCCCCACCATTTACAATTACAATTCGTTAGATAAAGTTTCAATCTGAATAAAGAGTGCAGCCACTTTAAAACCCAATTTAATGTGTCGTGTCTTCCTTGGGGGGTGCGCCGACAAGTAACCTTTGCTATGCACAGAATGCTGAGTTTATTGAGTAAAACACATACTTTATTGAGCAACCTATAGAGAAAAGTGAAAACAAAAGTAAAAACTGAAATCAAAAGCAATCAGTCTTTGTATGTTAACACATGCAACGTCACATATTTCTCACATTCACGGCTCACAGCAATGTACCGGCAGGTAGCAGCACACAGTTTTATTGGAGTCATGCCCACTGTGGTGCTGGAAATCCCTCTTGGTTTGCATGAAACCCCCAGTCAAACATGAGCATCTTGTACCCCCTGCCTAGCATCTTCTGCATTACCATGCTTGGGGGTAGAAAACATCACTGCTCACCAGAGCCCTCTGCCCTTCTCTGATGGCTCACATTCCCTGTACTGTCTCCAAGTCACTTCTTTCCCCGAAGAAACTCATTTCTGCAATCCAATCGAGGCACTCCCAGTGGCATTGGGAGTATCCTCTTGCTGTCATCAGGGCAGTAATGAGAAGAAACAGCAGGGAAGGTGCAGTCTCTGTTAGCGACTGCCCTACTTCTGGCAGTGCAAAAACATCCAGAAAACTCATGGTCTCGTTCACAATCCATTCTCTCATCTCATCCGGGGCTCCCACTCTTCCATTCTGCTGAACTTGGAACTGCAGCGGGGTTGCATGGTGTCTGCACTCCATCATGCATACATAGAACCCCATTGTGTGCATGTGCCACCCTATGAGCACATAGAATGTCTTGGAAAATAGGTCTGACAGTTCTCTCTGTACGTCAGGCCTCTCTGAAATGTCAACAGATGCCAGGGTATCGGGCCCTATATCTCGGGTGGCCATAGCACCCACAGACAAAAGGTGAGGCCATTCAGCTTTTCCTGGCAAACAACCCGCAGCAATATTTGGCCTTTAACCAACAGCAGCTTGTGCTAGGTGCACAGCTGGTCCTGTAAGGACGCATGACAAGTATGGGCCAATAGTTGCTCTTGTGCAGCACATAGCCAATCCTAGCTAGGCAGCCACCCAACTTCTTAAGCTGTTCAAAATATCTGACATGTTGTCTGCAGAGTTCACAGAACCCAGAACTGCAGCTATGGAGATGCATGCCAATAATTTCCTTGTGCTTGTTATCACACTCAAGACCTTCATTACCACTACTGAACAGAACCTGCGAGAGATCAAAAAGATCCAAGCCTTCTGCTGTCATTGGCGCAATGTGATTTCAAGGCACAGACAGGCTCTAGCTTGATCTCTGACTGGGACAGTGCGGCACACCACACCGCACCACGGAGGCGGCTCCTGCTTCAGCACCATGCAGTTACCTACCTCTGGATCAAAGTCGTGCAAGGACAGCTGATACATGCAGAGAGATACCTGTCTGGAGACACAGCTACAACTGACTTCATGCACAGGTCTGGGTGAAAGAGAAAAGCACAGACTGGTGGGAAAATGTGTTGTCCTCATAGTGAGACGTTGAGTGGGTCGCAAACTTCAAGATGTCACATCGCCTCGTCCTGCAGATAGCCGAAATCCTCAGGCCTCAACTGGAGAAAGAACACAGTGATGCAGTTGCTCATTCCCGTGGAGAAGTGTGTTGCCATCACCATCTGCAATCTCATCACACCAGACTCCTGCTGCTCTGTTTCTTTTTCTTAGCAATTTGATGTTGGAACTACCATGGAAGGCACCATACCAGTGGAACTTTACAGAGTGCTTGTGCAAGCACTGCTAGACCGGATGGTGCAGTTGGCTCACCCCGCAGATGTAATGGAAGGCTTTCGGCAGGAAGGGTTCCCATACTGTATAGGGGAGATTCATGGGAGCCATATCACCATCATCTGCTCACCCCACAGCAAGGACAATGACCTGAACTGGAAGGGGATCTTCTCGGCGGTTCTCTAGGCCATAGTGGACCACTGTGCCCATTAATGCCCACATTTTCCATCAGTCCCCCTACTTTGGCTGCATGTACATGCCTTGGGCAAGTCACAATCTGTCAGCCTCAGTTCCACATCTGTAAAATGGGAATGTGTGTCTCTGTCCCTGTGTTTCCCTCACCCTTGTCCGTATTAGATTATAAGTCCACTGGGCAGGGACCTGTCTCTGAATATCTGAGACTGTAAAGCGCTGCGTACACCTAGTAGCGCTATAGAAATTATAAGTAGTAGTAGCAGCAGTAATGTTTGAAAATGGCACGGTGGGCTTTTAAGGTGGACATTACAAGCATGGCCCGTGGGAGCGAGCGTGGAGAGAAGGACCAGAAGTGGTTGCTCCTTAAAACGCTCTAGGCTTTTTCATCTGCGACTCTATGGTGCTGGTAGACCTGTATGTGTGGAGGATGCACACAACCTAATTGACAGGATGTGGACAGGTGGGTGCACATTAGCTTGCATTTGCCCCTACGGCAGGCTCTGCAGCGAGTGGGGCTGCGTGTCTGGCAAGTGATGTCTATGTGGCTGGTGGCAGGCAAAGACCTAAGAAACAGGCAAGTTACCCAGGTGGACACCCAGCTGGTGTGGGCTACCTTCCTGTTTGTTAACACCTAGAGCAGAACGATAAGCAGGGGAGTTTCAGTCCCTCTTTATGCGCTCAGAATGCTGGGAAGTGCGTTTGTGTACGTGTAAGTGCACAAGGGAACAGAACTTATCTCTCTTTGGCCACTGGAAATGTTGGGGGGTATGAAGGGATGGAATGTCCATTATACTCTATAGAGCTATAAGGCTCTAAAAATAACAGATGCTCGCTTAAAATAAGGGACACCTGGCAACCCTTTGATTGCCAGTTTTAAAAGACTACAAGCTATTCTCACAATCTGCAACACAATCCTCAACTTGTTTTGTGTTGATATTATCTCTTGGCACTAGTAGGAGTCCCATTCACTTCAACCCCATTCAGTACTAGAGCTGAGACAAGAGCAAGTGTTCCCGTTCCACAGGGAAACACCAACCTTTCAGGAGCGCTTGCAAGTGTATGTGGTACTTTGTCAGTGTCCACTTCTGCCACTGTCGATATCGGTGACTGTGCTTTCCTGTCAATTTCATCATTTTTTGTCATTTTCCATCACTTTTATGACAGTTTTATGGCACTTTTATGGTATTTTCCAGCACTTCCCCAGCACTTTTGCATCTCAACAGCCCTCGGGGGTGCATGTGATGTGCAAATGGGGCTTGGGATCAGCCCTGCTGCAGCTCTGTTCAACT
The DNA here is from genome assembly GCA_003113815.1 of Sphenodon punctatus. Taxonomy (NCBI): domain Eukaryota; kingdom Metazoa; phylum Chordata; class Lepidosauria; order Sphenodontia; family Sphenodontidae; genus Sphenodon; species Sphenodon punctatus. The sequence continues at coordinate 1,009,667 of QEPC01010507.1, read as the reverse complement.
TGCAAAAAACCAACAAATGGCAAAAACAGCGGGAAAGCCGTTAAGTTGCCATGTCATGCAAATGACATTTTTTCAACAGAAACAGCATTCACTGCAATTTGTCATTTCAGGCCTACTTGGTACTGGTACTGAGGCCTACCAATGGCACTAAATAGTCACATAAATCAGGCCCTTAAGACAAAACTGGGTGAAAAACCTGTGGGTAATTTCAGACGTGACGGGCCTTTTGGCCGCCATGCTGAACCCTGGACCGGGATCCGTCTCAGATCCCAGTCCATGATCAGACCGGCCATCCTTTAGACGCGTCGGCCTGATCTCTGAGGGGGATTGGGGAGGGGCTGGGGCTGGGGCTGTGTGGTGCAACATATGGCCGCTTGTGACAGGCCTCTCTGCCCTCCACGCTGGACCCTGGACCAGGATCCATCTTGGATTCCGGTCTNCCCCCCCCCCCCCCCGCGCTCAATTGGCTGCCCACCCTTGGGGAGACGGGCAGGCACAGCAGCCAATCAGGCTGCTGCGCATGATCCAATACTGCGGTCTGGGCCCCAGTCAGGACCAGGGCACTTTGCTCCATTCCTGATCGTGGTCCAGCTAACCACGATTCTGGAAGTGAGGCCGGCCTCACCTCCAGAATCGTGGTTAGCTTTGAACCCTGCCAGGGATTCACCGTGGTGAACATCTGGCAGGGCTCAAACAGACGTTACCGCGATCACAGCCACACCGAATCCACTGTGATTCGGTGTGGTTGACTGTGATCACGTAACGTCTGAAATTACCCTATGTTTGGCTCCACTTACACAATTGTTTAGCTGTACCAAATGGCAAAAATGTCCTGATTTTGGCTCTAACCCAGGGATTGAATCTCAACCTCCATGTAACCAAAAGGGATTTGGATCCAGAGTGCTTGCTTTATCTTGTCTCTGGGCTTTTTCCTGGCCTAGGCCCTGTCTCAGATTATCTTGTTTCATCTCTGGACACCACCAAGTCATGATTCCACATCAGCACATAACAGCATTGCATCAGATCCCATTCCTGCACACAGTGACTTTGCAGCACTGTGCAGAAGCACAACCAGAATTCTTCTAAGGAGGAGAGGGGGAACATGCACTCTGCCACTCCTCATCTGTCCTCCTCTTCTCAAGGGTGGCAAGGATGAGATACCAGGTGGGCAGAAAGCAGTGCACTGCAGCTGGCATAAGGGAAGGAGAGAGACATGGAGGGCAACCTAATAGGGGTCAAGCCCTGGGCTGTGTCTATGTCCCGGGGAGGAGACTGGGCACCTGGGTTTCCACTCCAGTTGCACACCTGACAATGCAGAGCTCAAAAGGAACTCTAAGATCTGTTTACTTCCCCCTTTAGTTGAGCTTTGCAGGACATGAAAGTATTCCCAACATAATGGGCAGCAGCACTAGATGTTAGCTGTATCCTCAAGAAAGAGAATATGTTCCTGCGCACAAAGAGCTGACTGCAAACCAGAACAGAAATTGAGTTCTATTCTTATCTCTGCCACAGATTTGTTAAGCGTCCTTGTTAAAATCACTTTACCTCTCCGTTCCTCAACTTCCCTATCTGCAAAGTATAAAAATAGCATTGATTATATATTTCACACAGTAGAGAAATGAAAAGCTTAGGCTGTGGATATAGAATGCATTGAAAGCTACAGAAAGGGCACTCTTTATATAAAGTGCATACATGTATCATTACTTGTAGCCATGGAAGCATCCTGAGCTGATGTGTTCACACATAACTCAAGCTGAAAATAGCTTTTTCATCTCTTTTGTTTTAAAATATATTCCTGTATTCTAAACAGACTATTATTAATCTGGGCTTTTAGTAGATTAGTTTTCAAACCGCAAAAATTACAATAGTTACTGAATTCCTGCACTCCAGAAAATGAGAATGAAAAATCTCTTTATTTAGGGGTTTTCACAAGCACTCAATGTTGGCTTAACTCTGCTCCCCCACTGAAGTCAACAGGACACTGAAAATCCCATATTTACTGTCTACTAGGGCTTGAAAAATCCATTCAATCACACACAAAGACGAATGGGTAGCTTTTCCTGACATGTGCCACCAACTTCTGCCAAATCTTAGCTTTCTTACATTACAGTCCATGTGCTTATGGAACTAGCCTTCTACATATGGAATGAACAGTTCTGCTGTGACAATATGCCACAATCAAACACATCAAATGCACAATTGCTTTATTCCTTTAAATTAGAGTAAGCATGGTGTCATAAGTCTTTCTTACTCTGGCTGGCAGGCCTTGGGCAATTATTAGATATCAATTAGAATCGTCAAGCCCTGCCACTTATACTCAAAGTTAAGTTGCTGCTGCATTATCATCCTGTGATATTTCTACAACATCTTATGTTTTCCGGGTGCTTTCCAGACAAATGAGAGACAGCCTTTAGTCCAAAGAGCTTACAATCTAAATTAGATTTAACGCAGCAAGGAATTATGTTAAACACAAGGAAAGATGGAGGGGAAGAGGATTACAGCCAGGCAAGAGTGAAAAATCATGAGATGCGCCTCACGCTACCAACACATCTTATTGGCTCCTCTGTTTTTAAGTTTATTCTCCCTTGATAAATTAATGCCATCTGGGATTTTCAGAGGCAGCTAAGGGAATTAGGTGCTCCAATCCCAACTTCATTCCTTTAAAAATATTAGGGTTTCCAGACGACGTATGGACTAAAGCCAGGTTGGGCTTGGGGATCAGCTCTAGAAGGCTAACCGAAAGAGACAAGCATTAAGAAAGGATTTGGAGGAAGAGAGGGAGGTGGTGGCATACCACACAAGCCAAAGAGGCCAGTTCTCCTATACAGTGATTAATGAAATACAAAAAATAAAAATAATTTTCTTTTTTTAAAAATCCCAAACTCAGAGAAGTCTTTGCTCTTCATAATGTTGTTCTTGGCTAAAACAGACAGTTGACTAGAACAAAATCAAAGAGCTTCAGAACAGAAACAAAAAGATGAAGATCAAACACTCAATTGAGCAAAATGGCCTTGCAGTGAGAGCTGGATCTTGCTTCACCTGTGTTTCTAATACAGTCAGTCAGCGGAGAATGAATTCCAAAGGCAGTTGCCATCATGTTGAGTTGTGAACCCAGCAATGATGTTGTAGTAAGATTTTCACATGTAACATGGGGAAGGTCATGATTAGGGCTAAGAGTTTGTCACGTTAGGGCTAAGATTTTGACAGAAGTCACATTTTTAGTGAATTTCCCCCCTCACCATGACTTTTACAGCTTTTCCGTGACACCAAGAAGAGCGGCGTGGAGACTGCAGTCAGCACCGGCTGCCGCACTGATGTCTCCGGGGTTCTCCACACCCCGCCCCTTCAGAGCACAGCATGGGTAGAGGTGGAGAGCAGAGCTTGAGAACTTTCACCCAGAAGAGCAGCTGGATACTGCACTCAGCGCCAGCTGCTGCACTCGCGTATTGCTCCAAACCCCTCCCCTTCTGAGCGCTGTGTGGCTAGAGGCAAAGGGCGGGGCCAGAGCTAGAAAGGGCGTCATGGAGGAGAAGCAGCATTTCCTCTGCCTTTTCTCACGCCTTGCTCTACCTTCCCTCCTTTCTGCAGGTTTCTTTCTAAGAGAGATAAGGGAGATGGTAGGCTCCCTTTCCCCCTGCCTGGAGCTTTCATTCACAGAGAGATAAGGGAAAGGGGTAGGGGTCCCTTTCCTCCTGCCCCGGGCTTACAATCTACTACGACATGTTATGTTAAGGAACACTGAATAAAAGTAAAATGGGACTTTTTTTGACCCATTACTTTTCTGTGACTTTTTATCTTTTCTACCATGACCTAGTCATGACTTTTTAGAAAAAATACCATGGCAGAATCTTAGCCCTAGTCATGTTGTCAAATCATTTTGTATTAATCATTTCTTGTATGAGCCAGAGGGAACCTTACTATGGGGGGCCGGGGGGGTGTTGCTCGAGATAGGTGAACCTTGGCCAAGAAATTGGCATTGCAAAACCTCAAAAGCCAGGACAATCAGCCCGCATAGGTGATAGCAGCCATCTGTGTCAACTTAGGTTAAGGCTAGACAATAGCTAAATGACCAACAATGGATGTTAATCAAAAACTCAAAGTAAAGCATCTTGAAGAGTTAAAAGACATGCTTAGGACACAAGAAGACTGTTTCCCCCATCAGTATGTGAAGATCACAGCTCCCGACAAGATGCAGGGTGCCTGTCTGCAAACATCTGAGACAAGACTGTGGCCCTCTGGAACAGCGGTTAGGGTAACTAGTGGAGAGGGAAGCTGATCAGCTAAGCTAGCAGTGTGTATTGTTTTGTTTTCATTCTCTTGCACACCTTCTGTATTCACTTTGAACCTGTATTATCTATTTTACTTTTTATATAAAATTTTCTCATTATAAAGCATGTGTCTGTGTGGTTGGTTACTGGCACTGCATACTAACTTGGGAATATTGGTTTTAACACCAAGACAAGTCTAACCCATTTACTTTTCTGATGACTGTGGAGCCCTGAGACACAGGGGACAAAGGATTAACCCCTTATGAGCTGGCACACTCTGGGGAGAGTGGTACCCAGTGGTTACTGTAAGTGAGGTAACTGAGTTGTGGCTGGTCCGGTAGTCCTTTGTTATTGGGTCACTGAGCGCAGGCTCAGTGAGCACCACACTGCAGTCACCCATCGTGGAGGAGATGAGAAAGGGATGGGTAATGTAAAGAAAATGCCAGAGTTTGATTTAGGAACTGAAGGTTTTCTATGTATACCAAAAATCAATAACAATCCAGTAAATGTTGCCATTAAAACCCAGGAGAGAAATACTTATGTCACTGATTGGGTAAATCAATGAGAAGGGAGGGTGCTCTTGTGATTAAACCTCCGTTTGTCTCTCTTTTAAAAAAAGTTTATTCCCCCTCGACAAAGTAATGCCAGTTGGGATTTTCAAAGGCAGCTAAGGGAATTAGGCACTCAAATCCCAGTCAAATTCATTCCCGTAAAAATATGAGGGCTTCTGGAGAGCATCTGGACTAAAGCTAGGTTGGGGATCAGTCCTGGAAAGCTAACAATGTCCTTCTCACAGGGGCGTGGAGAGGGAGAGTACACTTCCATGAGTGAAGTACTTCAAGAGTCTCACATGGATGGAGTTACAGAAAGACAAATAATTAAAAGGTTATAAATGTGTAAGTAAAGCAAGTAGTTAATGAGCTTAGTTTTATAGTGACACCTTAGCGTCTCATTACATCCAAGTCTGCTGGGGTCAGTGGATACAATTGGCTGTCACAACAGGAGCATCCACTTACAAGCCAGAAGGATACCAGCATCCCGATGAAGTGTAAAAGCATCTCCAGGAGGCAGCCTGTGCTGCTACACAGCCATTAGCACAGTACCGATGGCCTGCATTTACCAAGGGCACTCAGCTGGAAAGTAGTACCTAGCACAGTAGGTAGAAAATACACATCCTATTTAATACGTGCCTTTAAATATACTTGGAGTTTAGTGCAAAGTAGTAGGATAGCTTTTGAAAAACACATAGGGCACTCCCTAGATGCTTTTCATTTCATAATCCAAAGTAGTCATTAATAAAGCAAAAAACTCACTAAAAATCCATTTTATACAAATGCTCTATATAAAACCCAGCTGCACCCATCCCAAAGCTTACTCGGGGAAAAGTTAAAGTGGAGTTAGCATTCTGTCTGTTTTCACCCTAAGTAACCCAGAGTGGCAGCAAAAGCATCTTCCAAGAAGGGTAAGGCACAGCATCCTTTAAACCATTTCTTTCACATCTTCCTGTTGCTTTTTCTGACACACTCCCTCCCTGAACGTTAGCATGCTGTGTTCAGCTTTGCATGCCAACAGGATGCCAAGTTGCCAGCAGTTACACTCATTTACCACTAATCCCCTAAAGGTGATTTATACAACCCTTTCTCTCACCAGAAAATTCAACTAGCTTGGGCAATGCCTTACCCAAGGTAGCACAAGCGGAATAGAGCCCAGGCTGCTTGATTCTTAGCAATGAGCTACAGCCAGAATACCATCCTCCTGCCACACCCTCCCATATGCACAGTACTAGCGCTGGCAAACCTGATCCTCTGGAAAAAAGAGCAAAAGGAGAAGGAACAATGGCAGCTAGAACCCACAGTACACTGGCTTCCCTCCATTCGAGGCTAGCAAAAGCCTCCTTCTGCTGCAGTCACTTGGCAAGCACACACCTCACTGACTCAGCATGCATCCAGAGCCTCTTGTCAATTACGTTAAGAAACTGCTGACGCTGGTAGGGCTGTTTCAACAAGGATGCAGCGTGGAGAGGCTTAAACCCCCTCTTGCCCACAAAGGTCACTCCTCTCAATCACAGCAAGCGTACATTGGCAGAGCAGCATCGCAGACGTCTAACTTGCCCATACTGTAACTGCTGCCCTGTGGTTCAGTCTCACTATCACTCTGACACCACAGATGTGTAAAGGTACATTTTAAAGTGAGATTGGGTATGCAGAAGCAAAATGCATGTGAAAAGCAGAGAACAAACAAATCCCATAGCTCATACATACACAGCATGTGCCCTAAAAGTATTCCAGCATTAGTCCTGTAAATAAAGCATCACCACCACATCGTCCAACTGAAAAAGGCACATAATTTGTACTGTTGACATCAGCCACATAGAGATGGAAGACCCTGATTATGGATGAGTCCAGTAATAAGGGCCCCAGGCATACCAGCTGTTTCAGGGGCAGAGTTGTCCTTGACAGACCAAACCAAAGACAGCATGTTCTGCATAGGCACGGAGGCTATTCTGTCCCTTTGCCAACTAGCCAGCCTCTCCTTGATCTGTCCTGGCCACCAGCTTCTAACAGCCACTCTGTGAGTCAATTGCACCTCATCTGAAATAGCTCCTCACTGATCCAAAACTAGTAGAGTTGAATCTTTAGTTAGCAAGGCAGTGGACACTTATGAGATAATTCAAGCAGTCCAAACTGGGCTGCCTCTGCAGCTCTTTCCTGAGGCCTTTGACACAACCTCCTACAAAGGGTTTCATTAAACCGTACGTCAGGCTTTTCTGTCAGTAGTAAAGAATCATACTCCTCAATAGTACCTTTCTTCCTGAAGGATCCCAAGTGCCTCGTACACTATAATATAGAGTGTGCCGCTAACATGCAGGCACATCTGAGCAGAAGCCAAGCACCAAGTATGATGGGAAGGGGTCTTTGGCCAGTAACAGGGAGACACTCCCCTATACACTGCCCAAAGGTTTCCTGGGGCTTTGCCATCGAAGCAGGACAGAACCTTGTTTTCTCAAATCTCAGACTAAAGGACACACACAATAAGCTGCAAGGTCCAGGAAGCCTGAGTATTTAACATGTGATGTTTAGACCTAGTCTAAGCCATCCCGTCTGGCATAAAATAGCTACTGAATTTTGTGGTATAAAATACTGTATAGGTCAGACAGAGTCTACGGATGCCAGGAACAGCATTCCATGTATTCCAGCACTGAGAGGCTGCAGAATCTCTCACCAATCCTCCATCGCCAGTCCCACCACAGCCAGTGGGTAGCAGCGAGGGGGCTCGGGTCACGCTCCCCCTTTTAAAAATGAGCAAGGACAGGGGCTGCATGCGTCTGGGCAACAGCAGGAGTAGCAAGCTCACAGCAGAGTGCAGTGGTGCAGAATGCCCTCCTCCCAGGGACCAGGGCAGGAAGTAAGGCTACTTTCAGACCTTCCCCCCCTCTCCCCTCCCCGCGCATATTCAGGCTGCGGGAGGGAATGTGCAGCCAGGATACGCGCGGAGGTCGGCCGGCGTGAAAGCCCCCCACTTTGCCAGCAGGTCTGTCTCCTCTGCCAAAACTCTCATCCACGCCCT
>QEPC01010507.1:977778-1001732 GCA_003113815.1 Sphenodon punctatus | reverse complement strand
TCCCTGCTTTACTAAGAATACAACAACTTTGGTTCCATTTAAGCATTGCAAACTTCCAAAAACTGCTCTCTAGCTCATGGCTTCTACAGGAGTCTTCCACTCTACTCCCCACCGTCAGAGCTCTTTTCCTTGTGCAACACTGGCCATTCTGCTTTCTATAAGGACTTCCCCCCTGTACAGGACCCCCTGGCTAGTTCACTCCTTGGACAGGGCTCCCTGACTCTGCTGTGCCCATGTACGGGACTCTCCACCTAGCATAATGCTGCCCATCCTGCAGCGCTCCCTCGCTCAATTCTCCTCTGTCCAGGGCTCTCTCCTGGCACAATTATGGCCATTATTCTGCAGCTCTCTGTCTCTACAAGGCTCCCCCACTTTACTCCCCCTTGGACAGGGCTCCCTTTCTTGCACAACGCTGCCCACTCTGCAGACCTCCCCATGTAGTGGGTTCCATATTCTGTATCCCCACTAAAGCTGCTCCTCCTGTGGGAGCTATTTACAGAAGTTCTGCCCCTACTCTCTCCCCTTAATGTCCCTGCCCCTTTGTGTATGCTCCCTCCCTCCCTGCTCCCCCATAGGATTTCCCTCCCTGCGCTGAGACTCACTCTTAAGAGTCCCCCCAAGAGGACTACACTTGCCACTCTGCCCCACCATGTCCCTGCCCCAGAATGCCCACTGTATCAGCCCAGAGCACCCAATTATCCCTCATTCCTTAGTGGGGTTGGGAAAGTCTGAGGAAGAAGCACTGAAAGAAGATTGATTCCATCCCATCTGTAGCCTCCTGTCCCTGTTCCTGCACCTGGGACCATCTCAGGCAAACTCCAGTGCTCCAGCCCCAGCCATGCTCCTCCAATGGGGTGGCCTATTGGAGTTGCAACCCAGACACCACACTCTTTTGGAGGGGGAAGAGCTGTCACTGAAATCCATGCTCTCTGTGGTTCTGTGTGGGTTTAGGGGGCAAGATCAACCACCCCAAGCATCACTGCAGGCTTGTCTCTCACTCTGTTCCCCCTTCCCTGTCTCCCCTCCCCGTCTTTAGATTATAAGCTCTCGGGCAGGGACCGTGTCTATCTTATTCTTTGTAAAGCGCCAGATACATTGCTTGCGCTATATAAATGCTCATCATCATAATTAGCTAGCTCTGTTTAGTCATCTTGGCATCCCTGGCCCCCAAGCCAAGAAGCCAGCTGTGCGGGATCAGATCAGAATGACCTTCAGCTCTCTCTCTTTCACAGGCCTTGCTCTCCTCCTCTCCCTACCAGATCAGCTCTAAAAATGGCTGACCAGTCACTCACACTGCCCCCTGGGAGGTACAGTTCCCTCTCTTTCCCCAGCACTGATAGGTTCTAGCAAGCAGTGCCTGCTGGGAGTTGTAGTCCCCAGTATTCAAGACTGTTTGCTTTTAAACAGTCTCTGCATTACACATAGAATGTTCGCAAGCACTCCACACTCAGGATGGTCTCCATAGGCTAACATTTAATTTTCAAGATGTCATAACTTAAAAACTATTAACCGGATTTACAAAAAGTAAACCAGATGGCACCCCCTGGCAGCCTCCTTGAATTTTCTACAAGGCTTACACCTCTTCTCAACCAGCACAAAACCTCTTTACCCTGCCGAGATTGAGACAGTCTAACTTTTTTAAAAACAGGCTTCAAAGTGCGGTTTTCAAACTGCAATATCTCAGCTGTTATCCAACCGATTTGACTGACATTTGCATAGCATGAACCATGTACCCCAGTGATCCACCACTACAAAATTCACGATTCTACCTTTAATCGTGCCAGTTTTATAGCAAATAGAACGCTGGGGCTTTATAACGGAGGGTGTAACACCAATTATTAGAACGCTCCCACGCTCTAATAATACTGAGAGCATGATACTGAAGAAGATCCAAAAGGCAACAAAAATCTAATAAAACAGTAATAACACACTAGTCCAACAACCCACACGCACGTTGGTCAAATGTTACAAGGACACAAGATCTACAGAAACAGTACGATTGCTTTTTGGAACAAATCACACAAGAGGAAAGGATACTCTAAGCAGCACCCAGGACTTGGTCCAAGAAGTAACTATAGTTGAGTCAAAAAGTAACAGTGACCACAATATAATTCAATTCAACATCCTCATGAGAGTAATAATTCTAGAAACAAGCCGTGTGACACTAAACATTAGAAATAGAGATTTGAAAAATAAAGAGCAAGCTGATCAAGGAAACTATGGTCACAAGTGGGGAAATTCAAACCCTGACACTCTGTATGGAATCTAGTTAAAGATTAATAAAAGAATCACACCAGACATGCGTGTACCCTTAAAGAAAAGGCAAGAGCAAATCAAAGAAAATATATTGTGCCTGCAATCATGAAGTCATTTAATCCAGAGAAGTCCTACCCCTTTCTTTTAAACCCTACATTGACTCTGTTGCTAAATCCTGTAGCTAAATGGCAAATGCTGCTTGAGTGGCAGCATTTCAAATATGTGTGCCTCAAAAAAGTTACATATTACTCAATTACTCAAGAGTGGGGAGGGGAACCTTTTCCCTCCCACAGGCTACTTTAGGAAAACTACTTAGTACAAGTTCTGTGGGTCAGAGAAGAGTGGGAAGTGACAGAGTAGTACTTAAAGGGCATGCTCAGATGGGGGAAATAAGGGGAAGGTCCAGATCATGGGTCTGTGCCAGAGGTGGGCAACGTTCCCAAACCCAAGGGCTGCATACCAATACTTTCATATTGCCGAGAGCCACAGGATGCTTTACACTGATTGTTGGCTTCCCATGATCCCAGGGACGGGGCAACATGGTTTCCTCAAATCCCACCCCTTTGCATCAAATCTCCGGCTCCTAGACAGTAAAGTGGGTTTGGGCAGCAGCAATAGTGGCTCAGGCCATGCTGCCCATGCTCTCATGGCCCAAGGAGACTCCAGCAGAAATGGTGGCTTCACTTCTATTGAGGGAGCCAAATGGGCATTGCCCAGGCAGCCACATCTGGTGAGAGCTGCAGTATAGGTACCAGAGAGTCGCGTATGGGACTGAGTCATATAGTTTACTGGGATCTAAATAACTGCTCAGAGGAGACATCTTGGCATCACTGTGGACAGCAGGTGTAAGACATTTGTTCAATGTGGAGCAACAGTCAAAAAAGAAAAAATTTTAGGCTCAGAAAATGGTGGTGAAGTATAAAAATCAATGGCATATACATTACTTACCCAGAAAACTGGGTTTTATTTTGGACAAAAAAAAGATTGCAGAAATAAGAAGGCCGAAATGGGCAAAAAAAGTGTTTAAAGACCTGGAGAAACTTCCATACAAAGATAAACTGAAAAGCAGTGGTGTCTTGTACTTCGAGCACTTATAGGACTACTTAATTGTACTCCCATGTCTTGTCCCATTATTTCAACAGGACTACACAAGACAGTGATTTCAATGCTCACAAACAGAGCCCCCTGCCTCTTGTCTTATTTCTGCAAGCACTCACATGCAAATAGTCCCATGGAAGTATGCACATGAAAGTTTACAGGTTCAAAGCCGTGGTCTATTGAAATTANCTTTTGGAGGGGGAAGAGCTGTCACTGAAATCCATGCGCTCTGTGGTTCTGTGTGGGTTTAGGGGGCAAGATCAACCACCCCAAGCATCACTGCAGGCTTGTCTCTCACTCTGTTCCCCCTTCCCTGTCTCCCCTCCCCGTCTTTAGATTATAAGCTCTCGGGCAGGGACCGTGTCTATCTTATTCTTTGTAAAGCGCCAGATACATTGCTTGCGCTATATAAATGCTCATCATCATAATTAGCTAGCTCTGTTTAGTCATCTTGGCATCCCTGGCCCCCAAGCCAAGAAGCCAGCTGTGCGGGATCAGATCAGAATGACCTTCAGCTCTCTCTCTTTCACAGGCCTTGCTCTCCTCCTCTCCCTACCAGATCAGCTCTAAAAATGGCTGACCAGTCACTCACACTGCCCCCTGGGAGGTACAGTTCCCTCTCTTTCCCCAGCACTGATAGGTTCTAGCAAGCAGTGCCTGCTGGGAGTTGTAGTCCCCAGTATTCAAGACTGTTTGCTTTTAAACAGTCTCTGCATTACACATAGAATGTTCGCAAGCACTCCACACTCAGGATGGTCTCCATAGGCTAACATTTAATTTTCAAGATGTCATAACTTAAAAACTATTAACCGGATTTACAAAAAGTAAACCAGATGGCACCCCCTGGCAGCCTCCTTGAATTTTCTACAAGGCTTACACCTCTTCTCAACCAGCACAAAACCTCTTTACCCTGCCGAGATTGAGACTGTCTAACTTTTTTAAAAACAGGCTTCAAAGTGCGGTTTTCAAACTGCAATATCTCAGCTGTTATCCAACCGATTTGACTGACATTTGCATAGCATGAACCATGTACCCCAGTGATCCACCACTACAAAATTCACGATTCTACCTTTAATCGTGCCAGTTTTATAGCAAATAGAACGCTGGGGCTTTATAACGGAGGGTGTAACACCAATTATTAGAACGCTCCCACGCTCTAATAATACTGAGAGCATGATACTGAAGAAGATCCAAAAGGCAACAAAAATCTAATAAAACAGTAATAACACACTAGTCCAACAACCCACACGCACGTTGGTCAAATGTTACAAGGACACAAGATCTACAGAAACAGTACGATTGCTTTTTGGAACAAATCACACAAGAGGAAAGGATACTCTAAGCAGCACCCAGGACTTGGTCCAAGAAGTAACTATAGTTGAGTCAAAAAGTAACAGTGACCACAATATAATTCAATTCAACATCCTCATGAGAGTAATAATTCTAGAAACAAGCCGTGTGACACTAAACATTAGAAATAGAGATTTGAAAAATAAAGAGCAAGCTGATCAAGGAAACTATGGTCACAAGTGGGGAAATTCAAACCCTGACACTCTGTATGGAATCTAGTTAAAGATTAATAAAAGAATCACACCAGACATGCGTGTACCCTTAAAGAAAAGGCAAGAGCAAATCAAAGAAAATATATTGTGCCTGCAATCATGAAGTCATTTAATCCAGAGAAGTCCTACCCCTTTCTTTTAAACCCTACATTGACTCTGTTGCTAAATCCTGTAGCTAAATGGCAAATGCTGATTGAGTGGCAGCATTTCAAATATGTGCTGTCTCTTATACACATCTAGATGTGTATAAGAGACAGGTTGGGAACTTTTCCACCACTGCAGACCACTTGGAAAATTAGTACAAGTTCTGTGGGTCAGAGACTGTCTCTTATACACATCTAGATGAGGAAAACTACTTAGTACAAGTTCTGTGGGTCAGAGAAGAGTGGGAAGTGACAGAGTAGTACTTAAAGGGCATGCTCAGATGGGGGAAATAAGGGGAAGGTCCAGATCATGGGTCTGTGCCAGAGGTGGGCAACGTTCCCAAACCCAAGGGCTGCATACCAATACTTTCATATTGCCGAGAGCCACAGGATGCTTTACACTGATTGTTGGCTTCCCATGATCCCAGGGACGGGGCAACATGGTTTCCTCAAATCCCACCCCTTTGCATCAAATCTCCGGCTCCTAGACAGTAAAGTGGGTTTGGGCAGCAGCAATAGTGGCTCAGGCCATGCTGCCCATGCTCTCATGGCCCAAGGAGACTCCAGCAGAAATGGTGGCTTCACTTCTATTGAGGGAGCCAAATGGGCATTGCCCAGGCAGCCACATCTGGTGAGAGCTGCAGTATAGGTACCAGAGAGTCGCGTATGGGACTGAGTCATATAGTTTACTGGGATCTAAATAACTGCTCAGAGGAGACATCTTGGCATCACTGTGGACAGCAGGTGTAAGACATTTGTTCAATGTGGAGCAACAGTCAAAAAAGAAAAAATTTTAGGCTCAGAAAATGGTGGTGAAGTATAAAAATCAATGGCATATACATTACTTACCCAGAAAACTGGGTTTTATTTTGGACAAAAAAAAGATTGCAGAAATAAGAAGGCCGAAATGGGCAAAAAAAGTGTTTAAAGACCTGGAGAAACTTCCATACAAAGATAAACTGAAAAGCAGTGGTGTCTTGTACTTCGAGCACTTATAGGACTACTTAATTGTACTCCCATGTCTTGTCCCATTATTTCAACAGGACTACACAAGACAGTGATTTCAATGCTCACAAACAGAGCCCCCTGCCTCTTGTCTTATTTCTGCAAGCACTCACATGCAAATAGTCCCATGGAAGTATGCACATGAAAGTTNAAATGCTGCTTGAGTGGCAGCATTTCAAATATGTGTGCCTCAAAAAAGTTACATATTACTCAATTACTCAAGAGTGGGGAGGGGAACCTTTTCCCTCCCACAGGCTATTTTAGGAAAACTACTTAGTACAAGTTCTGTGGGTCAGAGAAGAGTGGGAAGTGACAGAGTAGTACTTAAAGGGCATGCTCAGATGGGGGAAATAAGGGGAAGGTCCAGATCATGGGTCTGTGCCAGAGGTGGGCAACGTTCCCAAACCCAAGGGCCGCATACCAATACTTTCATATTGCCGAGAGCCACAGGATGCTTTACACTGATTGTTGGCTTCCCATGATCCCAGGGACGGGGCAACATGGTTTCCTCAAATCCCACCCCTTTGCATCAAATCTCCGGCTCCTAGACAGTAAAGTGGGTTTGGGCAGCAGCAATAGTGGCTCAGGCCATGCTGCCCATGCTCTCATGGCCCAAGGAGACTCCAGCAGAAATGGTGGCTTCACTTCTATTGAGGGAGCCAAATGGGCATTGCCCAGGCAGCCACATCTGGTGAGAGCTGCAGTATAGGTACCAGAGAGTCGCGTATGGGACTGAGTCATATAGTTTACTGGGATCTAAATAACTGCTCAGAGGAGACATCTTGGCATCACTGTGGACAGCAGGTGTAAGACATTTGTTCAATGTGGAGCAACAGTCAAAAAAGAAAAAATTTTAGGCTCAGAAAATGGTGGTGAAGTATAAAAATCAATGGCATATACATTACTTACCCAGAAAACTGGGTTTTATTTTGGACAAAAAAAAGATTGCAGAAATAAGAAGGCCGAAATGGGCAAAAAAAGTGTTTAAAGACCTGGAGAAACTTCCATACAAAGATAAACTGAAAAGCAGTGGTGTCTTGTACTTCGAGCACTTATAGGACTACTTAATTGTACTCCCATGTCTTGTCCCATTATTTCAACAGGACTACACAAGACAGTGATTTCAATGCTCACAAACAGAGCCCCCTGCCTCTTGTCTTATTTCTGCAAGCACTCACATGCAAATAGTCCCATGGAAGTATGCACATGAAAGTTTACAGGTTCAAAGCCGTGGTCTATTGAAATTAGAAAGGAGACAAATAAGAAAGAATAGGCTACAGGTATACAGAATATTCAACAATACCCTGTTCCACAAGAGGATATTCAATGAAACTGAAAAGGAGGAAATGAAAACGGATAAAAGAAAATATTTCCCTGTTCTTCCTTTTTGTTGAACACTTATTAACTTGTTATGGTATTACTGAGGCCAAGAGATTAGCAGGATTCAAAAAAGCATTAAGCAGACGCTTACATGGATAATAAGAGTATCTTAGATGGAATAAAAATATAATGGATCTAAACCTTCATAATTCAAGAATAAACCAACTATTGGCTACTAGTAGGCTCCAGTCTCAAAGTGCAAAGTTCTATTCATTGCACAGCACAGGTCCTGTAGACATGATGATGGGATAGACTATATTGCTCCTGAGAAGACATATTACATCCTCCTAAACTTAACAGGCTGTGCTGGCTGCTTGCAGCATGTTTAAAAAGGAAGGTAACACTATGCACCTGAACCACAGTAATTCCTCTCCAACAACCAAGATGCTAGAAAAAGTTGTCAGTTTGGTTTGCATGGCTTTATTTGAATTTCGTTGTTGAAACGGTGGAACTTTTGCACTTGTTTTGAGGGGGCAAAAGGCTGTCCTTGATTTCTCTCAGCTGTTAACAGGAATATACTGTATTTGGGGAATCTGGAGGCTAAAACTTATTTGAGCATGCATTTCTCACAGAAATAACAGACCAGAAGAATGCAAGGAGCGTGTCTGGACGTCTGCACATTTGCCATCTCTCAGTCCCAAAGACCGTAACTAACTAACTCTCGAACCTAAAAGTTTTACCTAATGCATGTTATCTATTAACTGTCTTCTTTAGGGTTTTATCACACCTTCCTCTGAAGTACTTGGTCATTGTCAGACTGAATAATGAACTGGTGCACTAATTCCTTTTCTCCTGCAGAATAAAAATTCAAGATTTTATTTCTTCAAAATTACACTTATAAGTTCTGGTTCTCATGTGGTGAAGAATGTCTAGAACTTTCAAGAATACTGTTTAGTCTCACACAAGACGACACAGAATCCACAATGCTCTCAAGTGTGTTGCTTCTTGAGGGCTAACTAAAAAACGTAAAATGCATAAAATAACATTTGTGTCCAAAATGACTTAACTGACTCCCCTGATACATACAGGGATCAAATGTTAAGAGGCAGATGGCAATTTTCACAGTACCCTTTTCAGACTAGAGTTGCACCGTGATGTAATTGCTTGAGCATCTGCATGCATGTATGCAGTGCAGCGTGACTATACATGTGGATGACCAATAAAGGTCTATTAAATATACCCATTCTGTGGATATTTCTTCACCACAACAGCTCCAGAAAGTAAAAAATAATTTTTAAATGAAAATCTATTTGAGACTACACCATCCATCCATTTTGATGTGGGCTCCACCTATAAATATGAATAAGGAAGGAGAACAGACAGCATGGCGTGTTTGCATATGCAAGTCAGGACAGGAAAATGGACTGAGGAATACAAAAAAAGCAAAATACCATTTCCAAAAATCACTGGCCATTACTTATTTCATTTTATTTCTGGAGAGAGTACAACTAAAATAGTAAAGTCTGAAGCCAGAATGGGCATAAGAAACCATCCAAAACAAACTGAACAGAGGTAACATGGGGGAAAACCAGTTCACTGTCGAGGATTATTAATGTTTCTTTTACCATTGTGTTTGGGAGCAGGAAACATCCAGAAGAGACAAGTAATCAGAGCATATGACAGAGAGCTCTACATAATCCCTAGTTCTATAAGGCACATCTACAGTGATGACTTCTGTGTCATTCAGTCAAGCCAATTCCCTTTTCTGAACCTCCATTTTCCCCATCTATAAAATGGGGGTGATAAGGCAGACTTTAAACAAAAGTGTTGGAAGGCTAGGTTAAAAAAACTCTATGTAAATACTAAGTGGTAGCAACACTAACAAAAATTTTCTACATGGCCCTTCTTAGCTTGCTGCCTTTTCTGAAATCTAAGCTTCACTCCATATCCAAAAACAGAACGACAGCATATTGTTCAAACGATATATTTGTGGTGTGCATTTCTCCTTGAAATAAACATTTTTTTCTGAACAATAAGTGCTTTTAAACACACAGCGATAGTTGCATCCTGATAAATACAGATGAGTCACCAGAACGAAGTAGCTAACATCCCCTAAAGAGTACCACTGAGAATACTGCTTGTCCCGCCATAAAAACTTAAGTGTTCCCTAGTGTTTAAAACTTGGGCCAAAGAGTCACAGCAGCTGCTGTCTGTTCACGTGTCTGACACTGACCTCCAACTTTGAATCTCTGTGGCTCTCCTTCCCCTTGCATAGAACTGGTAGAACTAATTCTGCATCTCCTCCAAACGGATTTATGAGGAATAACTTGAGTGGCAGCATTTCAAATATGTGTGCCTCAAAAAAGTTACATATTTGTAGTTGACAAGCTCTGAGAAGGTCTTACATACTAGGAAAAACCCTTTGAGGAGTGGGTTCTATCAATCTTCCGAAGTGTGGGTTTGGGCAGTGGGATGCAACATTACAAGCAGGAGTGGACAGCTCTGTATTTTATCTCTGAAGGAAAAGGGCAGATCAAACCGGAGATGTTTTATCCAAACACAAACAGAAGTCTGTTCAGAGTAGCAGCTAGAGTTCATTCCTCCAAACATAAGTTTGGCACAAAAATCCACCAATCATGGAGGAGTAACAGAATTGTTAACAGATCTATGTTCCGGTGTCCTGCAAACAAGAATTAGGAGTCTGTTTATGTGCCCCCACTCCACTCCACCTACAGTAGTCTTCCCATATTGGAAGCACAGGAACTTTAGTCCAAGCATTTAACAGAGGGATGACTATCACAAAAGGAGGGAAACCTTGTATAATTCAAAAGTTTGCATCTGGCCTACACCCCAGCACTTTTTGTTGCTATGTCTTCACCTTTTTTAACCCACCAATAGTGGATCTCCTCTTCTAGTCACTCTCTATTTAATAGAAGAGGTGATTCCCTGTTCCCCCCCCCCCTCCACTGCCATTGCCTCAACAACCATGACTCCCCTTCTCCTTTATTTCCCTACCCTTCCATCTCCTTCTTGGCTACAATCATTGACTCCTTCCACAACCTCCGACCCTCTCAGCACAACCACCCCACCCCATCTTTTACTAAACAAGATTTCTTCACTCTTAGTCGCCTCCCCACCACCACCTGCCTGTTTGTCATCTTCATCCGTTGTCTTTCAGCATTTAGCAAAGATGGAAGCTTTTTGGTGCAGACCTTTTAAACCGTGAGATGGTGTGCAAGCATGAACAGACTGATCAGGGTACTACTCTAATTGGCAAAATTAGAGTGCAGTATTTGTGGGAAGCAATCTCCCTATTGGAAAGACAGCAGCAGAGAAACTGAAACTATCTATCTGACCTGTAATCTTGAAACCTGAGCCTCCAGAGAAGATTGAGATTTATAATAGGCTTCTAGTTCAGTAACTTTTTTAAAAAAGGGTTGGTTTTGGGTTTTTTATTCTATTTTTGAAAAAAAACACCAACACCAAGATATATAAGGCATTGGTGGTTTTTACAGTATTACAGAAAGCTGAAGTAAACTAAAATGCACAATCATTTTATATCTCATGAGGTGATAGGGGGGAAAGGTCATCTTTAAGAATATGCCCAAAGCGTGGGTTGTTTTTTTGCAAGTGGGCCAGTACTTCACCAGCCCATGGCTGCAGTGGGGAATGTACAATGAATACCGGTCCCTGACGCTGGTCCATGATCTGCCTTTCAGTAAAGCATCACACATGAGAGTTCTGTCTATAATTACAGGCGGTTAGGAAGGCCATGGTGGGAGTTGGATGGAAGAGAGAGAGGAGAAGGCTTGCACGAACTGATAGGAGGATAAATCTTTTTAGCCTAGAGAAAATAAGAAGAAGAAAGGAATAGGATAGTGGTTTTCAAATATCTAAAAGGTCATGACAAAATGGTGGAAAACATTTGTTCACAGGCCTAGAAGATAAAACAAGAGGGAATGGGCTTAAATTGCAGCAAGGTAGATTTCAGTGAAATATTAGAGGGAAAAGACAACTTAACTAACAACAAAACTTGGCTGGACAAGCATCTGTCAGTGCTGTAGGTACAGGACATCCTGCCTTGGAGTAGGAGGTTGGACTGGAAAACTGTGTGACAGGCTGAAAATCATTGCACAGATTAGCTTCCTAGTGGAGCCCATCCTTTTACCTTGTGCCTGTTGCTCCATCCACCCCAGCAACAGCTGCAGGTACTAAGCCACCAGGGCTGATTGCTGCAGGCTGGATATAAGGCAACAGAAAGGCACATACTATAAGGCAAGAAGCACTCCAGAGGCCTGTTTTAAAAATGTGCCAAAGCGTGAGAGCAATTCCAGAACGGCTGTTGCATTTTGAAGGTAACATTTCCTCAGTGTATGGGAATGTCACTGTGGAAATTTGAAGGGTGAAGACAAACACAGTGGTGATTGACCTGGATCCCAGACCTGCATGTATTGAAGTGCTTCCGCGAGCACTTGGTGAGAGTGACCCTCCCTGCAGCAACTCATCACAAGGGGCCACTCTCTTATAGTGACACTGAAGGTCGCTTCCAACCCTATGATTCTATAGCTTTATGATCATTCAAGTGATTGTTCACTGTAAATTTTACTATTCATCAGTTTGCTATGCTCCAACACAAGGGACAGAATACAAACATCTGGACACCCTAACATTTATGGGGGAGGGTTTATTTATTAAGTTGTTGATGAAACTTTATACTGCCTATGGCAGGCATCTTTTGGCTAGAAGTAGGGGGCAACTTATTTCCCTTACACTGTCTACATACAAACATCTGGTAGAAGCTAGATTGTGCCCTTTTCTGGCCATGTCTTTGCCCAGTTCCCCACATTCCAGTGCTTAAACAGAGAACAAATCTAGCTGCTGCAATTGCATCAAAAGCCTAGATTTGGCATTCAGATCTTGCTGTCATTCTGAGTGCAACGATTTATAATTAGAAAAGCTTGAATAAAAAGAATTGAAAACGTGTAATTACTTCTGGTACCATTATGGACATGGATAATATAGCCTATAATAGCAGAGGGAAGCATTATTCTATTTCCTTGCTCTCAGATGGAGAACTCTGAGAAGCCACTGACAGTAAAAAAGAGAACTGCTCTCTCCCTTCACTTGGGAAATTGTTGACACAAAGAACATTAATTTCCCCTGCCCTCCTAACTCTCTGGTTGCAGCTGTAAATCTGAACAGGCTCAGGAGATGCCTCAGAAATGGGGCTGCTGTAAGGTAGGAGTGAGGTTGAATGACAGCACTGCATGGAAGGAAGTTACATGCCAAGCCCAGAAAGGCAAAATTATATAGGGGTCGAGGGCTGAAATAACTAGGAGTAACTGCATACCATGACCACTGTACTCCAGCAAAACTGTAGAAGAGTCCAGCCCTTTCAGTCCCTCAGTAAAAGCATTAATGGTACAAGCAGTGCGCTTCATCAGCAGATCACCTGTTAGGATACTAGATCACAAGGGCCTAAAGATCAAAGTCAAAAACCCATTCTGTTTAGAGGTTCTAAAACACTGGAGTACTTCCATTATATCGTCACTGGCAATACAGAAGGGCTGACCAGTTTCTAGACTTTAAAACTTTACTCCCCATCTTTTAGCTGCTCTCCAGATACTCTTCTAGAGGACTGAATGTTACTTAAATTTGTATTAAGTGCCCATCGTGCATCACAAGGCAAACAAGAGCATGGAATGCATGTTTTACAAATCTAATCAAAACAGTTCACTAACTTTTAATGAAATAGAATAACTGCTATGCTGCAAAATTCAAAACCTTTTAAGTAAAAGGCTATAGCTACACCAGGCTCCCAACAGTCATTTAGTTACAACTCTCACCCCATTTGTAATAGGGGTGCATTTAAAACAAATGTTGAGAAACAGGAAGGCCTTGGGGTCTTCAAACTTTTGCTTAGCATCAAACACCCTATGTCATTAACAACTCTCTAGCTGACAGTGTCTACCCTGGTCCTTTAAAGGTTCCATGCCTAGCATAAGTCACATTTTGCAGGTACTTTATTTTCTCTTTCATCCCTTGCAGTATACATTACTAGCGAAACTGCATACAGCATCTCAAATCATATGCCCTATCCATATTGAAACCTACTTAGGAATCCCCTACACTTATAATATGGCTACAAAATGAATCATTATTTAATGCACAGGCAATGGGTACCTTTGAAGCTTATGCATCAATTTTTCCCCTACTACTAAAGGAAAAAAATGTCTCTCTACTTCATACAAGAAGTTACTACAACATTGTTATTTACACCTACCCGTTGTTATACCTAGACATTCCCAAAACCCAGAAAAGAAGAAACCAATTTTAGAACTTGGATCACGCATTTATCTTAAAAAATTAAAGAGGGAGACGCATAAAGCAGTTATGGTGCTATAAAATCTTTTATCTAGAAGATAAATTTGTTGTGTGCCAAGGAGCACCTGGCAACCTTTTATTCTAATGGTCTTCATTTTATTTGAAGAGTAGCAAACCATCTAAAGAAACAGGACAGTGTCCTCTCAAATCTGTCTGGAAATTTAATTTTTGTAATATGATGTTTTTACCAAAGAAAAAGAAGTTTTCATAGCTCTTAATTCTGGTGGGGAAAGTTCTCATCAAGTAAACTTTCTCTTGTGGTGTTTGTAACCCAAATGCTGCTGCACCAATCCAATCCAATCCATATATATTTGATACCCCGCACTCTCTCCCGTAGGACTCGAGGCGGCTTACAACAGTACAATAATAGTTCTAATGGAAGCACAAAGGTTTTCCCCCTGAAAGTTACTCTGGGATTGTCCCAAGCTAAAAGAAATGTCAAAACATACACAGCATAAATAGTGAAACACCAAAAGTATATCCAATAATGTAAATTATTAACAAAAAGGGAACTCATTTCATTTTAAAGTGACAACTTAAAAGTAGCACTGCATTTTTTTTTACAGAGGAAGCCCAACTCCAAACTACTTTTTAAAAAGCATTTCTAATTGATCAACAGAGGAGTCTGAAAAGTGCCAGGGGGAAAGAAGGGGGGAATAAAGCTATTTTTTTCTTAACTGGCTTAGAGAGAAAAAAATTGGTTGATGAAAAGCGGGTAAAAAAGAGTAAAGGAAGCACACTGTCCATGCCTGATTAAAACAGGAGTTACACAGCCATTCGCATCTGCATTACAAAGCAGGAACAAGCAGCACACCTTTCTCATTGACTACAAGGAAACCAAGCCTTCTGCTGCTGCTCCTCCTTAAAGGTCACACACAGATGCCGTCAGGACACAAAGAAGAAAGATCTCTTCCATCTCTCCTATAAGAAGTGCTTCCCATCTCCATAGGGAAGGTTCTGCAGACTGGATATTCTGCTGTGGAGCCGGGGAGCTTGGGATGGAGGGAGGACTATCTCTGGGACTTTCAAACAACTTCCTTGGGTCATCATCACTGCACTCCGGAAAGCAGCCAACACCTGGGCACTGCCCAAGCGCGGAGAGGATGCTCATCGCCCCTCACCCCCACCCAAGTCGGCGGGGCATGGAGAAAGTTGGGAGCTCGAGTCCCAACCCCAGTCCGGGAGTTAGCAGAGGGCAGTGCCCCCCATCCCGTGCCAGGCTGCCCGCGTCACCACCCAGCCCGCACAGCCCCTACCCGGCTGCCGGCATCTCGCCCCGTGCCCGGCCCGCTCCGCTCCCTAGCCCAGCCAGAGGGAGAGATCCGGCCCCGCTGCAGGGGCACCTCCTTACCTCGCAGAGACAGCAGCGCAGCCAAGGGGGCGATCCAGAGCCCCCAGCCCGAGGAGCCTCGCGAAGTCATACCGGGCAGGGAGAGGGGCTCTGTGGGCACCTCGCTCCCCCTCCCTGGGCGGCGGCGGGCGGCTCCGTGCCCGGTAGGCTCCAAACTCCAGCCGAAGCAGCCCCTGAGGGGGCGCAGTCAGCTGCTGTCCCAGCCCCAGGTGCGCTCTTCCGCAGCCCGGCCAAGCGGAGCTCCGAGCCGGGGCTGCTCCCCCTGCCTGCAGCAGCAGCTGCCGCCGCCGCTCCGGCTCCTCCTGCTGCAGCAGCTATTGCTGCTGTCCCGGGACCGCCCGCCTGCACCGCCCGCTCCCCGGGTGGCTCTGGCGCTCCGGAGCCCCGGCAGCCCGGGGACGCCGCCAGGCTCCGAGCCGGCCCGAGAGCGCAGCCTGGCGGCCCCACGGAGCTGCAGCACCAACCGGGACTAGGATGCCTGAGCCCCCCACCCGCCCACCCTAGACAGCGGGCAGCTGCACGCCCCTCTCCCTGGCACCACAGAGCGCTCTTGCCAACCGTGCCCCGGGCGCTGCTGCTGCTGCTGCAAGGGGGAGGGGGGGAGAGACTGTTTGCCCCAAAAGCTAAATAACGGCAGAGCACAAAATCCGGGTCAAGCTATAGGGTGCCCCCCACCTACCAGGGCAGCTAGGCTCATTAGCAGCATTCCTGTGTCCAACCTCCTGGAAAGTTCATGGTGCACTCCCTGAACTGGTAATCTCTTGGTGTCCAAACTTTGCCCCTGAAGCAGCTGCGCAAAAAGGTTACATATTTTTGGCATGAAAATAGGGCAAGTTTGCAAACCTCCTCTTGTTGCATGGCCTCATGTGTATAGCAAGCCCAGTGGAATTCAGGCACCTAACAGCTCGTTCCAGCAGCCATGCAGTCCCAGTCCTGACCTGCCCCCACAAATCAATCATGGAAACACCATGCTCCCAAACTAGTGGCCTCTGCTCTTGACTCATGAATGAAGCAGAGTGCAGGTGCTTCCATACAGAGCTGTCCCCAACTCCCCTTCCCTTACTGGTTCCTACACCGATTTTGTACCCACCAAATATACAGTCTACTCAGCTGCATATGGTCCAGTTCATGATGCTCTGATTTTATCCCCCATGTGGTCCAGTTCACGATGCTGATGAACCCTTATAGATACCTCACTTTCTACCAATGCAGCCCTGTGACACTACCAAACAATGAGCCATATAAACTGCCACACACACACACACACAGTAACCCGGTGACCCCCAGACCCTGTCCAAACCACCCTTCCGCCATTGTCCATGAACAGGTATAATGTATTCCTGCTACGCAATCATTTAATAATAACCCAATCACTACCCCTCCTCCACAGAGCATCCAGCCAATGTCGAGGATGTCCCGATGAGGCCTGTACTTGCAGCAGAAAGGATGAGAAAGCACCGCGCAAGGGCTCGCCCGCACTGTAAAGACATAGCGGAGGATCTCCTTCAGATGGGGACCAGACTGGGGGAAGAGATAAGGGATGCCATCCAGCATATGGAGGTGCGCCAGGATCGTTCCATGCAGCAGTTGGCTGTTCACCAAAGAAATCTCCTATCTGAAATGAGGAAGGACCGGCGGTTGGAGAGTGGGGACTGGAACAGACACCTCCAGCGGATCGATATAATCCAGCAGTCGCTAGAGAGGATGCATCAGCAACACCTAAATTGGGTGGATGAATCTCTGAACCTTGGAAGGTCCCTCCTTATCCACGCCAGGGCTGCTAGCGCCTCAGTCACCACAGTTGGCCTAGCGTTGCCCGGACCTGCACAACCACATTCACCACCTCTATGTGCACCATTTGATCAGGGCCCCCAAGAGCCGTCACCACTAGTGACAACCAGGAGGATCCGTCTCCAGATCCCACTCCCTGCTCTGCGGCCTGAGACGGCCTTACCCTCTACCAGCCAGCAAGAACCTAGCAGGCGGGCCCTGCCCTCAACAGCAGCTGGTGATGAAAGCCAAGTGCATGCACCTATTGCATCACAGGTTCCAGAGGCAAGTGGATCAGCTTCCTCAACGCCCCCCCCCCTCCGCCCACCTCTCCCTTCACAACACACCACACCCCAGACACAACAATGAATCTGTCCATGGTCCTGAACCTTCAGATGGTGCAAGGAAGGTTATGGAATATGTGCAATAATATTGCAAACGGGTACAAATAGGACTGCAGGGGAAGGAGAGGGATTAGGAAATATCATGTTGTCCTTACCCATATCTTTGCCGGTACATTGTCCAGGCATGTCACATGATGGCCCATATCTTTTTAGTGTATCTGTTCTCTTGGGTTGTCCTCCTGTACATATAGGGGCACAGGTCCTGGGGCACGATGAGGCACTGAGTTGTCAAGAGCTGTCCCGTGGGTCTTGCATATGTTATGAAGCACGCAAATGGCCCCAATCATGAGAGCTATGGTCTCTACCTTGAAGTCTAGCCATGAGGCTAGGCATCTCCAGCATTGTAGGAGGGCCCCGAAAGACCTCTCTACAACCAGCAGCGCATAGGCGATTATAATGCACCTGTTCTGCATTTCGGGGCACAAGGAATACCTTAATGAGCCATCTGAGCAGCAGGTAGGCAGGGCCCCCTATTATGACAGGCGGCATTGCCACCCCCAATGCGATTCATGGTAGGATCCCCAAACTTACATGCGGGCAAGCAGAGGGGAGATTGCAAGGATCCGCGCATCATGGTTGTGTCCTGAGTGACCAGTTTAGATGTCTATGAAACAGCCTATGTCATCTACAACCATCTGGAGCTGTAGGGAGCAATACCCATGGCGATTAATAAACTCTGCTGCTTCATCATTGGGGGGGCTGCATGATCTCTATGTGGGTGCCATCGATCGCACCAATGCAGTTTGGGAATCCTGCTGTTTGGAACACAGCCATGAACTGGTGCTGGTCCACGAGCTGGATCACCTGATCAAGGAGGATCGCCTCCACGGCCTCACAGACGTCTAGGATTATGGTAGATACAGTGCTGATCCCCACCCCGAAGTGCTGCGTAACCGACCTACAAGAGTCCGGTATTGCCAGGGACCATATGGCGATGGCACAACGCTGTAGCATGGAAATGGGTGCCCATATGTTGGTGTGGCATCGCTCAAGCCATGGGGTGAGGAGGTGCACTATCCTCATGAATAGAGCACGTTCCATTCAGATGTTAGCATACCATCCCTCATCGTCCCACTCATTGAGCACCCTCGACCACCATTGGGCTGCTAGGGGAATGATCCAGTGGCAGCGTTCGATGGGCATGGCCAGGTAGATCCCAGTGGTGGATGCAGCGATGCACCACTGCGGACTCCAGATGATCCTCCACAGTTGGCCATTGTTCCGATGCCGCACTGAGATGATCCGCCTCACTGAGTGCAGCTGTGACAGTGACAGGAGGTTTGCCATGTGTTGCCTTCTCCTGAACTAGCTGTGGAACAATGTGGCCTGTTGCTCGAGCAGGCCCAGGAGGACATCACAAGATCTCTCATGTAGCTCGACACCAGCTATAGTGAGGAGCTCGTGCTGCCAGAACCACTCCATGATGCAGTGGAGTAGGTGCCTCCGGGAGGCTACCTGCCGCACATCCATGGTGCAGTTCACAACAAGAGTGAGCAGTAAGGTTAACTCAACCACAAGGGCGTTGTATACCGTACTGCTCAGAGGCAAACTAAGGCCAAGGAGCCATTGCCTGAACCCTTTCTATATAGGCGCCCACTGGTGACCTCACTGTTGTGGCCACACACCCAGCCCGTGCCATAACCATTACGGTCTGTTAAATATGATTGTAGTTGTAGGCCTGCAGCTACCCTCAATATAGCATTGCTTTTCAAGTTGTAGCCATGGCCCATATGCACTTCCATCCCCTTCATAGCTCATGCATTCCTTGAACAGCTCCCACTCCTACTACTCCCCACTCATTCCCTGCAACTGCCCTTGGTGTCTGCATGCCACCCTTATCTTCTGACCTTGTGGGAGTGCTGGAAACCTCAGTCTGGCTCCAGTTCCCACCAGGGCACCTGGACTCATTCATTCCTTTTTTCTTGGAGCTACTCGGTCATGGCTCTGGCTCCTACCCTCATTTCCAGGGCCATCCCAGCACCTGTACTTGGAGTGTTTGGGTAACCACGCCCCGGCGGATTTGTGGCACAGAGGTGACATTCAGCAGCTGCTGTGCTCTCCAGTTACTGCAAGAAGTGGGTATGATCTGTTGAGCTCCGAGCTCCTGTCATTTGGTCATCCCGTAAGCGGGCCAGAGCGCTGGATCACGGCCCATGAGCTAGGGCTCTGGCCCTTCTTCAATGCTGTTCCACCCCAATCTCATGGTGTTGTTACTCCCTGGGGCCCGTTGCATTACAAGAGATTTGTGGGCTGCCTGACTTTCGCTGTTGCCTTCTGATGGAGGGGCCATCCCTTTGCATTTTGCTCACCCAGGCCATCATTGGGGCCTGTGGACATGGACGATCTCGCAGCGCCTGCCTCAATTGTCTGCTGGAGCTGAGCCTACTTGATGCCCCCCTCCCCCTGCCCCCCCCAGGCCATATCAGCCAGAGGAGCCTTCAGATGCTGAACTCAGGGATTTCTATGACATGTGGACTCGCCCTGGCATGCAGGTGAGCCTGGCCTTTGGGGATCCTTTCAAGCCATATTACCTGGTTGCGTACCATATGGGAGAGCTGGGCTACCGGAGGGGTCTGTTCCAGTGGCCTTCTTATGGGGCGTGCGTCTGATTGCCAACACCCCCTCCACCCCGTGCACAGCCTCCATGGAACTGACAGCTGGTGGCCCTTTGCAGAGGCGCACTCCATAGTGATGAGCTGGATGGGACCCAATCCGGTCCCCTAATGCAGTGACTCTGGACACTGGAGCCCCCTCTGTCACTGTGGATTTGTTAATATGTGCATCTGTGTCCAAGCCACTTTGTAGACTGACTGACATTTGGAGGAGATGGCTTCTCTATCCAACTGTGCCTTTTAATAAAATTTCTACTATCCAGATATCAGGTTTGATGTGAGCTTAGACGTGGCTAATGATTCCTCCCACAGGGACTTGATTTATATGCTTTGCTAGCTGCACTGCATACATGACTTTCAGATAAACCTCCCCTTGGGCTTCCATCTTTGTGCTTTACAGGGTAACTATCAGCAGCCCGAATGATTGGCCACTCTCTGGCTTCTGCTGTTTGGTAATGGCTCTCCCAGCCACCTTATGCCCAGTTGTGGGCGTGGCTGCAAGCTTCATTTGCCCGCGGGAGGCCATGACTGCATGCCGGTCTGGGGGCGTGGCTTGGGGATGGGTTCACCATGGCATGGGGATGGAGTCACGTTTGTTATGCTGCCACTGACCGGTGGTCATCCCCCGCATCATCTGCTGGCATTAGGGCCCCGTCATGTTTGTTCAGCCTCACGCACCATGCCACACCGCTCTGTGGACTCAGTTACCAGGACCGGTGCAGCAGGGAGCAATCCTATAGGGCTGCTGCCCCTTTAAGAAGGGGGTTGAGGGGGTCTGCCGGAGGGCTGAGTATGCCCAAGGGGGTGGAAGAGCCAAACCCATAGCTGGGGATCAGCCTGGGAGGCAAACAGGCTGAGAAACCCTAGGTCAGAGTGGGCAGGTTACTGGCCCTTTAAGACTGAGGAGAGGAAGCCTGGCCATGCTCACTGTCACGGGGTTGGGGTCCAGTACCCCACGTTTCTGAGTTAGGTGACTCAGTTTCCCTCACTTGCAGTCCGTCTGAATCAGTTCTCTATCTGGCTGATTCAGTCCTGCAAAGGGGCAATACTTTTGTCACCCAAGTTCCAGAGGCTTCCCACTCACAAACTCTTTCTCTCTGGGTTCGCAAGTGCTTGAGGACACAAGATACTCAGATTGTGTTCCCCAATGTGAGACAACAGCAAGCACTTCTTAGTAAAGAAGAAAGTTTATTGATTACATAAACAAAAATAGTTTGAACACAGAGTGTCAAATAAAACAAAAGTAAATAACGCATCCTTGCCTGTACTGAGTAAGTCCCGAGTTAAGATCTTACCCTACACAAAGTCCATGAACTTGAGTCCATTTCTCAGCCAGATGTAGTACAGCTGGGCTTCTTGTCCTTAAGCTGGTTAGCCAGCAAAGTGTCTACTCCCCAACTGCTGGACTTCTTGTCCTTAAGGTGATTAGCCAGCAAAGTCTCTACTCCCCAACTGAGCTCTAGGGAAAACGATCTTCCCCACTTAAATATCTTTCCAGGTTTTCTTTGTTTGACTTTCCCGCCTGGAGGACTCTGTGCTTCTCCTCATGTAGGCAGGAAGGGATCCATTTGCAACTGAATGGTGTCTATCTGGTTTCTGCAGAGGTGTCGTTAGGCTTTTCTGAATACACATTCGGCCTGGCTCTGTCTCTCTCCGTTGCATGAA
Organism: Sphenodon punctatus; assembly: GCA_003113815.1. Taxonomy (NCBI): domain Eukaryota; kingdom Metazoa; phylum Chordata; class Lepidosauria; order Sphenodontia; family Sphenodontidae; genus Sphenodon; species Sphenodon punctatus. The sequence goes on along the minus strand of QEPC01010507.1, from coordinate 980,162 downwards.
GTGAGTTTCCAGTTCTCAGCTTTTACATTACATACATGTTTAACCTTTACTTTTACATATTTGTTAGACCTGTAGTCCAGTATCTCATTGTGACACACACTCTTCCTGTATATGAGAGACAAGGCAGCAAGGAAACAGTCTTTGCTAGGGAGCTGGAGGAACAACATCTCCCTGAAGAAGCTATCCTGCTCTATGCTCTCCAAGGTACTGAAGGTTGGAGAAACAGAGGGACCCAGGCAGGTGGGAGAGGCTGTGCCCAGGAGGGAGCCTCTTGCCTGGGGAAGGCTTGGGCCAGAGCCTGGGGGCTTAGAGGCCTGACTGGATGGACTTTGAGGGGTTGATGGTCTGTGTTGCTCCTGAGCCTGGAGAGATTGACCTGGGGCCTACAGGGTGGAGGTGACTGAGCCGGCAGCCCCAGGTACATTGGACACCGAGTCTAATAAAGAACTGTGGACTAATACCCTCGAGACTGTGGGTTTCTTTAGACATAACGCTGTTCAGTGTTCTGTAACACAGTGTCCTACCGTTACAGTGTTTAGACATACCGTCAACACCGTGTTCACCCCAAACACTGGAAGTGAACAACTGCCAGGTCTTGACAGTTTAATCAGTGTTTGGGGTGAACACTGTGTTGATGGTATGTCTAAACACTGTAATGGTAGGACACTGTGTTACAGAACACTGAACAGCATTCTGTCTAAAGACACCCTGTGTGTTGTGTCCTAGAAAAGGGTACCCCCCTGTCTCAGGGGGGTTTTCAGCCGAGGCTTGGGCTGAAATGGCATAGCAGGGGGGGAGATAATTCCCCTGAGTGAGACCCCAGTGGCCCTAGGAGACCCCTCTGCTACAGCCAGACTTAGGAGTTTTGTGCCCCTATCCCTTCTCAGACTGCTGCCCCCAAGCCAAGCCCCGCCCCCATGCTGCGTGTTCATGGGTGGGGAAGCCCAGTGTGAACGATGCAGTGTGACTGTCCATGATGAGTGGGGGTGCGTGCACGCGCCCACCTAACACGCATCCCTACTCACCCCCACGCACTGAGGAACTGGGGGAAATGGCAGTTGCTCCATGAGTGAGGATGAGGGGGGGGTGAGTGGAGATGCATGCGCGGCTGTGTGCATACCCCACCCATGCACTGGCACGCCCACAGATTCCCCCACCCGGAGAAGCCATGTAAAAAGGGCCTGTGAACAGTCACTTGAAGAATAGAAGGTTACAACCTTGTAAACAAGGTTCTTCGAGATCGCTCCTTACATTCTCACAACATCCACCCTTCCAGCGCTGCATGGAATTTTTTTCTTCTATTCCTAGAAAGGTTTGGAAGGAACTGGGGGGGGAGGGGGGGGCGGAGGAAGTACTTTTTATACTAGAGAAGCTTGAGACCATCACATGGTCTATTATTTGAATATGGTGAGCATGCCATGCACAACCCAGTTGTGAGAATGTTAGAAGCCACCTCGAAGAACCTTCTTTACAAGCACCAACCTTCTGATCACTCACATGGGGAGAAGTTGTTTGTAAACAAACAGCTTTATCTCCCAGTCTGATCAGTGTCCTGGTGTTCCACTGCTGCTCCTGCTGCAGCACTACTAGCAGGCAGACGGCAGGTGAGGGATGGGAACCCAGGCAGCAGGTTTTGGCTGCGGGTAGCAGCCTCCAGCCGTGCAGAGAGAAAAGGAAAGAAACTGGAGCGGGGTGGCGCCAGGGCCAGGATTGTTGCCCCTCAGAAAACGCTGCCCAAGGCCTGGGCCTAGTGAGCCTGCCCCTAAATCCAAGCCTGTCAGCCGCACCCTGGAACAGGATGATGTATGGTGGCATCACATATGAAAACACCCAAAGGCTAAAAAATCTATATTAAGGATTACTGCACTGTAGCTCAGATATCTTTTTTTGCACCAACATCAGTTGATAGTATGCAAAGCTTTTGGGCCACACAGAGACCCATCTGAACTACTTTGTCTCCCTCTCTTAGACTTGGGATCAGTACAGCAAACCCTCTGTAGGTTGCATTTGATCACTCCTAACATGCACTCGATCTGTGATTTTCAGGGGCAGTGGACACCTACCACTCCCAGTCAAGCCAATAGGAGATATGTCTTTTCAAGATCTCTAGAAGACTCCCCAGTCATTGAAAACAATAAATCAGCTCTTGAAGTCCTGGACTAACCACATGTCATTGCCCAGTGTGAAAAACACCAAAGATCTGCTCACTACATACCTCCACTTAGTGCTGGGGGCACAAAAAAGTCCTTATAATCTCCTCTTCTCTATCTACACCCTGTCCCTTGGCAAAATTATTGCCTCCCACGGATTCCAATACCATCTCTATGCTGATGACACCCAACTCTATCTCTCTACCCCCTCTCTCTCCTCCTCTATCCGCTCAC
>QEPC01010507.1:927025-976907 GCA_003113815.1 Sphenodon punctatus | reverse complement strand
CTGTCCCCTCTCCTTGTCTCCCCCTCCTTGTCTTTTAGATTGTAAGCCACAGGCAGGGACCGCATCTGATTGTATGTTCTGTACAGCGCCAGGTTGCAACTGGCGCTTTATAAATGTTTAATAATAATAATAATAATAATTATAGGCTGTAGAACAAATAAAGTACACAAATGTAGCATACAAAATAGAGATGAAGTGGGGCCAGACTAACCATTATACTGACTGTGCTGTAGCACAACCCTCAGCCTGGGGCGGTCAGCAAAAGGTCAACACATGCACACTTAGCACCATCAGCCATTGGGCTCCTATCACTACCACTACAGTACTCCAGAGATCACCCTGTGGATGCAGTACAGTTGCCACTCGGGTTGGAGAGCCAGTGGAGTACCACATGTCAACTCAGCAGCAGCACTGCCTGCTTCCCACTGCATTAGTTCTTCCCCCACACACTTGTGATACTGGCTGGCCTCTCTCCAACTCTCCCTCCTGCCCTCCGCCCCCCCCCCCCCCCCATAGGGGCCCTGCATGGGAAGCCTCCCAACTATGAGTTAGCATCTTTTGATCCAGCCCTGGGTCAGGCAGAAAACATTTCAATTAACATTTGTTGGAGCTTGTGAATCTGTTTTCTGATTAAAAAATTTGTCTGAAAACAATTTTCTACATCCAAAGTATTTCACAAACAAAAAAAGTTCTAATTCTGATGCAACAAAAGTTTCCACTGGGTTTACTAGGGGGAAAAGCAAGCTGCAAAAAAGAAAAATGTGTTTATTTTTCAAAACTTCAAAATAAATTTTATAATTTGTAAAGCGTTTGTAAAAATAAAATGCGGACAGCTCTAATATTTATGTTTTGGGAAATGATCAAAGTAGACAACACTAACATCTGCCTCTTAAATAAGAAGAATCATCTTCAAGATCACTTCACACTAAAGCTCTATTCCCAACTGCGAGGCCTCTTCTAATTCCAAAGCTACTTCAAAACCAGTGTTCAGAAACAATCTTATTTATTTAAAGCCTTGCAAGATAATCTCCAATGTAACTGTAAAAATGGCATCCAAGACCATGATCCACAAACCACTTAGTCCAGAGAAGTCCCACTGAAGTCCACTCCAGAGTAAGTAGTTTGCAGCCTTATTGTCTCACGTTTATTAATTTTCAATATCTCCAGAAGAAACATGCTCAGTTTACAAGAAACCACTGAGGGTTGCATGGCCCAGTGGCTTAGGGGTTGGATGGGAAATTGGGAGAATTCAGTTCTCTTCTCATTTCTGTAACCAACCTACTGTTTGCCTATACTAGGCAAGTCGCTTTGCCTCCATTCACATCACACACACACACACACACACACACACACACACACCATGCCAACCCTAAATCTTCCCTTTGACACAGACGAGACAACACATGCCTATAGGAGTTGTTACATATATACATTAGGGATGGGCATTCTAATTGAATTATGGATTCAGATCAATTTTTTGACAGTTGCAGATTCATCCAAATCCAGAATGCCCATTCCTAATATACATTTTCTAGGCATCAGAAGATGGCTTCAAGTTTCCCTTTGATGTATTTATAAGGACTGGCATGAGATCATAAAGCCTAATGGCTAAGATCTTACATGCATGTATATCTGGCACAGACACCCAAGTGAAAGATCCTACAATTAGCACTTAGCTTATCCTTTCTAAGGGTACAATCTTCACTGATTGAAGGCAATGTGGGAGTTTTTCTATCAACGTCAATTAGCTCAGGATCATGCTTTAAGTATCATGATAATTAAGGGTGTTCTCATGTCTTAATGGGACATTATTCTTCTGGAACAGTGAAGGGAAAGCCGTTTCCATGAAGAATGCTACTGGTTTCTAAAATATTTTACTAAAATCAGCTAGGAACCTATCTGTCCTAGGGCCTTTGTCAGGTGCCAAATCTAGAATTGCCTTTTCTATCTCCTGAGCTGCTCTTGGGTTATTCACTGTCAGACTGTAATTTATTAAAGGTGACATTATTCATGAATTGATCAAAATCCGTTTCATCCAAATGTCCTTCTGAGGTAGAAGAGATTGATAAAATTGACTGAACTGATCATTAATAACTTCAGAGCCTGCTGAAATTTGGTTATCTTACAGTGCTATTGAGGAAATGGAGTTGGCAGCCTGCTGTGCTTTAATTCTATTTGGGAAGTTAGGGAAGCAATATTGCAGAACATCAGAAATACATCCAGTTAATTATCTCTACAATTTCTCAAGAACAAAATCTTGAATGGATTTTGCTGGACATCACAGGTTTTGCATGAAGCAGATTTAGCTAATAATAATAAACATTAGAGATAACACTATTAGTAAAGCCATCCTTTAATTTATCTTGCCACAAATTATGAAAATATTGGAGTAATATATGCACAGGCCTTTGCAAAGATATGCTCATCATCTCCAAAAGCCTGCATAGACTACAGTAGTTGAATTAAATCTTCCAACAGACACCAAGAAATGAGATACTGATGCATCTTTTAATAGCAAAATCTGTAGTCCTCAGAATATGGAAGTCTAGCACACCACCTCTCTTTGACTGAAATAATTTCTCATACACACACCTCTGAGAATATCTAAAAAATAATATGCAAATAGAAAGAGCAAGGTCTGTGGGCATGCAATAAATATGGACTCTCCCCCACCCCCAAAACCCCCCCTACTAATTATGGTTCTAAGGAAAAAGGGAGGTCTACACTCTCCAATTCCCTTTTCCCATTAATGCAAAAGGTTCTTGAAAGGTCTGATGGGAAATTCAAGGCCTTTTGAACACTAGGGGCTTAATCCTCCAACCATTGAAGTCAATGGCAAAACTCTCATTGACTTTAATGGAGGATTGCCTGCTTAGTGGCAACTTCAGACAAATTTTATCAGTCATTGTAAGGAACTCCAGTATTTTCATCGTCAATGCTTGTTTGAAGCACAATATGCTTTGGCCCAAGTTCAGAACCTCAAACTATGCGATAATGTGATGGTATCTGCAGCTGGGTGATGGCAGTTTCCAGTCTTTTCCCAGAGACAGTCCTCCAGTAAGTTTGAATACCCAAGGAATGTTTGATTGAAGAAAACATAGAAACCAAGATCTGCAGAGAATCTCTTGACACCATGCACACATGTTCTATCTACTCTTCTAGACCTATACTTTGTTTAGCCAATTAAGATTGATCCTCCTGTAGTTAAGATCAAAACATTCAAAAATTACTCAGAGCTTTCGTTACCTACAAAAGCATTGACTTCATCCAATCAGATCTTGCAGAGGAAACTCAGAATGATCCTGTAGAATTCCCCAGCACATTGGTTCTTGCTGGTTCTCTCTCCCCACGTTTTACAGCTGAAGACAGGAGCTGTGATCACCTTGCTAAGAAACTTTAATACAAAATGAGTACTCTGCAATGAAAAGAGACTGATTTTTCACTCTCTCACATCAAATCACATTGACAAAAAAAGCCATGACTGGTCCTGCAAAGGGTAAACAAGACTTTTCATCCCAAGAGTTAACTTCACTTCCAGTCACACAGGTTTATCATTCTTCCATCACCATATACAATTCTAAGGACAGAATTTGCCATGGCTATCAACAAAACCCAAGGACAACCTTTGACAAAATCGGTCTCTACCTCCCTTAACCCATTTTCAGTCACAGGTAAAAATCTTTTGTTTCATGAAACACTATTATTGGAAGAAACATACAACATTTCGTCATTACTTCCTTTCGTTTCTTCAGAGACTTGGTCCGTGTGTGGTTCAGCTGATAACTAACTTTCCCATGGGACACAGGTACAGTTCAAATAACTTCATATTGACAACGCAACAGGAAAATTGCACTTCATTTTGATATCATGTAAACGCCATGTTATTGTCAGTGGGAAGGGAAGAAAAAGGGGAAGGGGCAGGAGGCTGGGGGGACAGAGACTCCAGATACTCGTGCACCCATGGGGATCGCTTGGGGAGGCAGCAAGGATCCACTCGGAAGCTAAAGATGCCCGTCAGGGTAGAGTTATGGCCCAACTGGCAGTGGAAGCCTAGACCTCTATCATCATAGGGCGCCGAGTGGATTGTACTGCACCTTTCCCCAATAACCACACCAAGCACTCGCTACTAGCACCACCACAGGGGGACGGGGGATGCAACCACTCCAAACCCCTGGGGTGCCCCCCTAGACGGGGAAAGAGGGGGCTCACACCCACTCGCACTCCTTCCCCTCGCTCACTCACTCCAAGGGAAACACAGAAATAGGAACACACATTCACCTTTCACCCACGTCAACAATTCACGCAGTATAGACCTCACGCATGAGCAGGAAGGAAGGGAAGGTGGGACAAAGACAGCAAACACCAGTAGCAAGGAAGCACGCAGCAAAGGGGCCAGTCTGTTCAATCACCGGTGCTGTGTTCTCAGCAGCGCCGACTTTTCAAGGGTTTGCCACGCCCTCCCACCATGCCCGAAGGCGTGCTGAGTGGCGCAGCATCTGTGGTTCCACCCCCAAGTCCTGCGTCACGGCGGGGGGGGGGCCAGGCCTGTAGCATCATTGTCTTGGGGGGTTGCTACAACTCTGTCCCACTGGCTCTGACTCCCCCCTGGAGATTGAGGGGCTGCGCCGGCGGGTTCCACTGTCAGGGGAACGGGGAACTGGCACCGGGGGGGGCCCTCGTGTGCAGAGCTGGTTCCGAGTCCTGACAGTACCCCCCACCCACCCGTAAAAAAGGCCCGCATGGGCCGGGCTTGTCCGGGTGGCGACGGTGGAAGAGGCGCAGGAGGCGAGGTGCTGATACCAGGGTCGCAGGTTCCCAGGAGCGGTCATCAGGCCTGTAGCCGACCCAATCAATCAAGTATTGAAGGTGTCCATGGTGTAGGCGGGAGTCGAGGATTGCATGGACCTCATAAGTGGTAGTATCAGAAGGGAGGGGGACGGGTGCAGGTGAAGGGTCTACCTTTGGAGCAGGGGCCTTCTTGAATAGAGAGACACGAAAGGTAGGGTGAAGGCGAACATGCGAGGGTCACTGTACCTTATATATAACATCATTGAGTTTCTGCACAATAGGGTAAGGACCAAAAAACTTGTCATCCAATTTTTTGGATGCTTGGCGGGACGTGTAATTCCGCTTGTCGATCCAAACATGATCTCCTACTTGTAGAGGAGGCGGCTCCCGCCAATGCATGTCTGCGTATTTTTTATTCCTCTGCCGAGACCGTAGCAAAGTAGCCTTGGCAAGAGCGTGTGCTCTATGAAGATGTTGCAACAAACTTCCTGCGGCTGGTACTTGGAGTGCTGGAAGGTCTGGAATACTAATCTGGGGATGAAACCCATAGCTGACGTAGAAGGGCGAATTCCCCAAAGAGGCATTGAGTGCGTTGTTGTGCGCAGATTCCGCAAGCGGTAACCACGTATACCAGTCATCCTGTAAATAATTAACATAACATCGTAAATATTGTTCAAAGTCCTGGTTTACTCTTTCCACCTGGCCATTGGCTTGGGGGTGGTAAGATATGGTAGGTTTCAATTGAACTTGCAGGGCGGCAAATAAGGTTTTCCAAAACCGAGACACAAACTGGGGTCCCCGGTCACTAATAATCTCAAGGGACCACCCATGTAATTTAAAAATATGACGAATAAACAGGAGAGCAGTGCAATGCGCTGTCGGCGTCCCCTTACAGGCAATGACATGAGCCATTTTGGAAAAATGGTCTACAACCACACAAACTGTTGTATACCCCCAGGAGGGGGAAGTTCCACTATAAAGTCAATGCCAATTTGTTGCTAAGGTCCCTGTGGGGGTTCCACCAACTGTAAGAACCCTTGTGGGGCTTGATGAGGGACCTTTGTTTTCGCACAGGTGGCACAGTTTGCCACATACTGCTGCACATCTTGGGACAACGAGGGCCACCAAAAGTTTCGTTGTATTAACTGACAAGTGCGATCCCATTCTGGGTGTCCAGCTAGGGTTAAATCATGGTGGGCCCATAGGATTTGGGGATAGCAGGAAGGTGGAACCATTATACATTCCTCTTTTCACACAAGTCCTTCCTCTAAGAGGTAGGATGGGTCTGGTACGGGTAGGAGTTCTCGGGAGGTGGCCTGTACTAGTACTGTACCTGGGACAAGTAGGTGGTGGCAAACACCGTAGCAGACAGGATCAGGCCTTGTTGCGTTTTCTCTTCAGAGGTTTCTTCACTGTAGCGAGAGAGGGCATCTGCTAATACAGTAAGTTTCCTGGACCGTAACGGATGATGAAGGTAAACTGGGCAAAAAAGAGGGCCCAACGCGCATGTCGGGCATTCGCGATCTGGGCCATTTGTAAGTACGTGAGGTTCTTATGATCTGTTATGACTGTTACTGGATGCCTGGCTCCCTCTAGGTAGTGCCGCCATGTTTCAAAAGCCATCTTAATGGCCAGTAACTCTCTGTCAAAGATAGAGTAATTTTTCTCCGCTGGGATCAATTGATGGGAGTAATAGGCACAGGGTCGCATTGACCCTGCTTTCCTCGTAGGCTGGGAAAGGACGGCTCCTAGGGCAGAGCTGGAGGTATCTGCTTCCACTTGGAAGGGTTGTTGAAAATTGGGATGAAGCAGAAGTGGGGCTGTCATAAAGGCCTGTTTTAGGTGTTGGAAGCTGCGTTGCTGTTCTGGGCCTCATATATACTCCTGGTTTTTCTTCAACAGATGAGTCAAAGGGGTGGTAAGTTCTGCATAATGAGGTATATACTGGCTGTAGTAATTGATACTACCTAAAAAACGTTGTAAGGGTTTCACCGCCTTTGGCGCGGACCATTGTTGGATGGCTTCTAACTTATGGGGGTCCATTTGTATCCCATTGGGGGTCAAGATGAAGCCTAGAAAGGTAACAGTAGTAAGGTGAAAAGCGCACTTCTCCAGTTTGCAATACAGCTGGTGTATTCAAAGTCATTGGAGAACTCGTACATGTTCCACATGTTGCTGCATGGTAGCTGAATAAATCAAGATGCCATCTAAGTATGCGATAACAAAGACGTCTAGCAAATCACGGAGTATATAATTTATAAAATGCTGAAACATACCTGGGGTGTTGGCGAGGCAGAACGGCATAACGAGATATTCAAAATGTCCATATCGAGTTTGGAAGGCAGTTTTCCATTCATCGCCTTCCCTTACCCTGACCAAGTTATATGCCCCTTGCAGATCAATCTTTGTAAAAATAGTCACCCATTGTAGGCAATTTAAAAGTTCCGGAATTAGGGGAAGTGGGTATCGATTTTTATTTTTTGTATTTTTTATTTATTTTTATTGATTTTTTCATATAAAACAATGATAATCTGTTACATCCTTTCCATTTACTGCCTTTACAAGACGAGTTTCATCTTACCAACTCATATATGTTTTGAATTGCTTAATAGATCTTTTATTTTATTTAACTTTCCTAGTCAAACGCTAGGGTAAACTTTACTCCGCTGCTAATCAGCCAGAGTACTACTCGAACCATTCAGGTCATCTCTATTGTATTGTTCTATTCTTTCCTTATTCCTTGACCAGGCAGGCACATTTTTCTGTTCAGATGTAAAAGTCAAACATGTATGCTCTTTCATCCTCCATAAGAGGCTTGTCCTGCATCTGTTGTATACACTGTCTCCATCTGCTGTGTAATTTGTCTATCTTGTCATGCAGTTTGGCTAGCAGTCTCTCCATTGAAAAGATAAACCATAATCTATTTAGCCATTCTCCCTTTTTGATGTTTTTATCAGTTTTCCAATTTCTCGCGATAACATTAATTGCTGCTAAACAGAATATTACATACTGGGGCTTTATTTTATTGACCACCCCATGGTTGGGGTACACGCCCAGTAACACAGTTTCAGGGCAGAATGGGATTATAAACCCTGCCTTAGCTTCCATGTAAACCCATACTGTCCTCCACAGCTCCTGGACTCTTTCACACACACACCAACAATGTAGTGGGGTACCCTCTTCCCCGCATCCCCTCCAACATTTCCCCTAGCTTGTTTTGTCTACATGCTTAAATTGACTTGGTGTGAGATAGTATCTCAGGGTCAATTTAACTTGGGTTTCCCTAGCTTCAAGAGAAGTCGCACAACTGTTATAATGCGTTATTATATCTTTCTCCTGTTGCTCAGTAAATTTCTTTTCCAATTCTTTTTCCCAGGCCCTTATAAATCCATAGTTCTTTTTGTACCACAGTACCTTTAAGGTTCTATATATTCGCCCTAGTCTACCTCTATTGTTATCCCTTTTAAACAGAACTCTCTCAATATTAAACAGTGCCCTACCATATTCCTCTGCTGCTCTCTGCGCGTGAGGGCATTTCTTAGCTGAGTGAACTGAAAGGGATCAATCTTCTTTTGCGTTAGTTGCTCTAATCTTTCTCTAGAGACCACCTCGCCTTCTTCAAATAATTGCCCCACTCTCTTAAATTGTTTTTGATGTAATGTTGCTCTGAGCTTTTCTGCAACACGTTGTTCATTAAAAACCAGTAAGTTAATTGGGGAATATGGAGACTTGTCCCTCCTGCCCTTGGTTTTCTTTATTACCTGTTGCCAATATTTCCACGTTATCCCGGTGGAGGGATGCTCCCTCCATTTTTTCCCTTCTATTTGCCCTTCATCTAGCAAATATTGTTGAATGGTATCAATTCCTAGCATGTGTGCTTCTAGTTGTACCCATTCCTGTTGTTCACTCTGGTGATACCACGGTTGTAGGGCACTTAGAACAGCCGCTTTGTGGTACAATCTAAAGTCAGGTAAGTTCAGTCCTCCCACTTCTCTTGATCTAAACAGTGTTTCTTTTTTAATTCTGGGTTTCTTTTTGCCCATATCACCCCGGTCATCAGCTTGTCTATTTCTCTGAATAGGGATTCCGGTAACTCAATGGGCAGCGCCATCATGGGGTACAACAATTTCAGTAACACCACCACCTTAAATAGATTGACCTTCCCCAACCAGCTGCAGGCTAACTCCTTCCATTCTTCTACTTCCTTGGATATTTTTCTCACTATCTCTGGGAAGTTGTATACAATTGTATACAATTTTTTTTAGGTTTTTGATTAAATTGACCCCTAGAAATTTAATTTTCTCTTCCTGCATTTGGAATGGATTTTTTTCCTTGGCCATTTGTTCATATACCTTATTTCCTCCAAATACAAATGCATGACATTCCTCAAAATTGATTCGGTACCCTGATATTCTCCCAAATTCTTCAATCAGGCTGATTAATGCTGGGAGAGAGGTCTGGGGTTCACTGATAAAGAGGAGCATGTCATCAGCAAAAAGTGCTAATTTATGTTGTGTTTTTCCTATTCTAATTCCTTTGATATTATTCTCTTGTCTTATCATGATAGCAAGGCCTTCTAACATTAAATTGAACAGTAGGGGTGAAAGGGGGCACCCCTGCCTAGTTCCTCTAGTCAGTTTAAATGGCTCTGTTGCACTATTATTAATTTGGAGTCTAGATACCGGATTTTTGTATAGTATTTTGGTCCAAGTCAGAAACCTTTGTCCTATACCCATTGTTCTCATAATTTGATATAAAAACATTCGCTCTGCCCTGTCAAACACCTTGTCTGCATCTGTGGATAGAATTATCGCTGGAGCCCTGGAGGACTGCAGGTGATGTATAATATTTACCGCCTTCCTTATGTTGTCATTTCCCAACCGTCCAGGGATAAATCCCACCTGATCCTTATGTATCAAGTGTCCCACTATTGCTTCAAGGCGATTGGCTAAACGTTTAGTAAATATTTTGTAGTCACTATTCAGCAGCGAGATGGGGCTGTAACTCCCACAGATTTTTGGATCTCTTCCCGGTTTTGGGATCACTACAATCCTAGCTTCATAGAAGGAAGGCAGCAAAGATCCCTCCTTCAGAGCTTGATTAAAAACCTCCGGTAGTGAGGTTGCCAGCTCCTTAGCAAAGCATTGATCAAATTCAGTTGGTAGTCTGTCAGGCCCTACCACTTTATTTTTAGGAAGGTGTTTTATAACCTCTGCTATTTCCTTTATGTCGATCAGAGCATCCAGAAATCTTTGCTGCTATATGTTTAACTTTGGGACTTCATATTTTCCTAAGAAGCTATTGATTTCACTTAATTGAGGATTTGTGGTACTATATAATTTCTCGTAGAACTTTTTTAATTCCTTTTTTTATTTCCCCCAGGTCTGCTAATTGAGGAACCCTCTGGTGTATTAATTTCCCTAATGTCATGCTTAGTGGTTACTTTCTTAGTTAGACGAGCCAAAATCTTGCCAGACTTATTATTTTGTTCAAAGTGTTTGGCTCTAATTATTTTCAGTTTTCTTATTATTTTGTTTGATTCTTCCGTGTTTATGGCTTCTTTTATTTTTAGCAGCTGCTTGTGGGTTTTTATTGACGGGTTTTGCTTCCGTTCAGTCTCTATTATTATTAATTGTTCATACAAGTCCCTAAAGGTTTCCCTATTTCTTTTTTTTATAGTTGCACCCACCGAAATTATGTTACCCCTTGTCACTGCTTTTGCGGCCTTCCATAGAGTATTCCATGAGCTCACTGAGTCCCCATTTAGCTCAAAGTACTCTGTAATATCCTGTTGTATTTGGGAGCAGAAGAATTTATTTTGGAGCAGGCCTCTGTCCATTTGCCAATTACCCTTCTCTTGGGTTGCTCCTTTCTGACCCCAGGCAAAAATTGTAACTAAACCATGGTGGTCTGATACAGTTTGATGTTTAATATATGCTTTGCTGCAGTTTTTAAATACTCCGCTTAGGGTCAGTGTATGATCAATTTTTGAAAATGTTTTATGGGGTATTGAGTAATACGTGTGTTCCCTCTGGGTATGATTTAATTTCCTCCATACATCTATCAATCCGTAGGGATGGGCGAACGCGGTTCGGAAGTTCGGAGTTCGGACCGAACTCGGTCTGTTCGGTCGACCAAACCAAACTTCCGAACCAAACTCGAATTTCAAACCAACTGAATTTCTGAACTCCGTTCTGTTCGTCCATCCCTATCAATCCATGGTCAGTGAGCCATTGCTCTACTTTGCCTTGCCAGCCTTTTAAGGGCTTATTACTGGAATGGTTCCTCCAAGTTATTGGGGAGTTTAAGTCCCCTTGTATGAGAAGCTTCCCTTCTCATTTTCCTTTCACCTCCAGCATAATCTTGCACAAAAAAGACAGGGTTTCTTCATTAGGGGCATAGAGGTTTACCAACGAGACCCTTTCTCCTTTTAATATACCTGTGACCATCAAGAATCACCCCTCTCTATCCTTGAATATTTTCCTAAACTGAAATCTATACCTGCTTTAATCCCTATCATAACTCCCGCTTTTTTTAGGGGCACACGAGGTGAATATATGACCAAATTTCTTGTTCTTAAACCTGAATATGTCTTTTTCTACCAGGTGTGTCTCCTGGAGGAAGAAGATATCACATCCCACTTTCCATATTAGTTCTTTGACTCTTTACCGGTTCATTCAAAACTCTTACGTTCCAGGTAAGTGTTTTAAGCTTGTCCATTATTGTTTTTACAAGTTTTTCTTATTTTTGATAAGGTTATCCTATACCCTGTTCTTGTCTGCCTTATTAGCCCTAGTCTATTTTGTATCATAGAGTAACCTGTAACAAAACCCCTAACCCCTTCCCCATCTTTTTCCCACCCCCTTCCCTCCCTTCCCCTTCCTTCCCCTCCTGGCTGAGCAAGCTCCATGGTTTCTCCCCTTTCCTCCACGCTGGGTCCCCTCCCAGGTCCTTTTGTCTGGGGTTAGCGCCCCTTTCAACCGAGGGTACGTTCAACCCTCTTATTCAGCATCCATTTTGTACCTCGCATTATACAGCTTTGTTTACTCTGCTCATCAACTTCTCTTCCTTGCTTAGGCCTTTTGTCCCCCTTTGCCAGTGCTTTATCATAACTGCTTTATACCCATTTGTCTGCTTCAGCTCCCAGTCTTGCTCTTCCCCCTGCCCCCTTATAGCCTGATCTACATTTAATCTTTAAACTTATATATTTAACAGCTTCTTCACCCCCCAACCAGACACCTAATATAGACTTCACCCTCTATGATCTGACCACGCACCAAATCAATTAAACCTTTTAAACTTAACACTTATTAAACTTGTGTCAGATCTATAATATGGTATCCTGCCCTTTACTTTCAGTTATGCAAGTTTCAGTGACCTCCATCATAGTCTTTGTCCAGTTACTTCCTTGCTTCCTTAGCCTGTATGGCTATCCTTTAGAAAGATCTCTAGTTCTTCGGGGTCAGTGAAAAACTTCCTTTTTCCGCTCCATAAAATGCTCATTTGAGCCGGGAACATCAACTGCGGCTGTAGTTTCTTCTCATGCAGTATGGAGAAGAACTTTCCCCATTTTCTCCTTTTGGAAACTGTAACAGCTGAATAGTCTGGTAAAATTCTAACCGTTTCCCCCTTAAATTCAAGGTTCTGCTTGCTTCTGGCCAATCTCAGAACTTTTTCTTTTACCTGGAAATCCAGGAATTTTACAATAATAGTGCGTGGATTTTTTCCTTCTCTCGGTGTTTGCCTGGCTGTTCTATGCGCGTGTTCTATTCTGGTCTGGTGAATGTCTGGGTCCCCTGGAAATAGTTCTTGCAACAGGTCTTTAATCAATTCTCTGGGGTCTCCCTTTTCTAGTCCCTCTGCAAGGCCAGTGAACCTTAGATTAGAGCGCCTGGAATGATTTTCCAGGTCCTCAGCTTTGCCCATGAGGAATCCACTTTATCTTTTATTTTTCTAAGTTGTTCTTCATTATCTAACGAATGATCTTCAATGCTAGTTATTCTAGTTTCTGCTACCTCCATTCTTTTTGAAAGTCCCTCAGGTTTTTTGATGTTCAGATCTGCTACCTCCTGCAGCTTATTGACTTCTGCTGCAAGTTTTTTCCTGGCTGGCTTGTGCAGCGGCACCCAGGCCTTGTCTCAAGCCTCTTATTAATTCCATCAGCTCCATATTGGCTGGGGGGATCTTTCTCTGATTGGAGTAGGTACAGCCAGGTAACCTCTCAAGGACCAATCATGAAAGAGGGGTAGGGGGCTTTTAAAAAGACCAGAGTCATGCCTCTTTGGGGCAGTCTTCCACTTTACTGCCCTGTTTGCTCTCGTATACTTACACTTTGTGATGGACTTGATTGGAACTCTATGGAGCTGAAGGAATGGCTCCTGACCTGTTTGGACTAAACTGAACCTAAGGACTGAACCCCTTTGCTGCAAGGCAAAGGCACACCTAACGCTGTGAGTAATTGAATGTTACATCTGAGGGACCAGTTTAGACTAGATGCTGCAAAAATGGTCCTCGAGCCTAACTGTGTTCTGATCAGTTACTTTTGCTCAAGGATTCAAAGTACCTCACATGTTTGTAACCTGTGATGCTTGGTTTAAAATACCATTAAAATAATATTCCTTTTTCTGATCTAAAAGATCTCTGGGTGTGTGTTAGCGTAAGCGCCTCTGTACGCTCTGCCAGCAGCAATTGGGAACTGTTTTATCCTGGCTTAAGGACCTGTTCAACTAAGTAAAAGGTAGGGCACTCATTCTCCCAGAGGGGTGAGACTCACGGCCTAAGTAACCTCTGGGTGGTGGCAGCAGAAAAGTACCAGATAATAGGTGGGTAACGGGGTTCTGGGAGGCTGGGGTTCAAGAGTGGAAACCCCAGTCGACTCCGTTACGCCACAACTGGTGGCAGCGGTGGGATCCCCAAAGGGCAAGAGAGAAGCCCTAAGAAAGGGGCATACCCAAAGCTACACACACATGTTTGTTCCCAAGTTTTTTTGGTTTGTCCTAGCAGCAGGCAAACCGGTTTTACTTGTTTGATTGTTGGGCTGATCAGGGCAGAGAAAATAATTCTTCTGGCCAGACTGATTCACCCTTTTACCCATTGTTATGGTGGATTTGCTGAGAGGGGGTGAGGAGCCTCCCTGGCAAGCTGGTTTTTGCTTTCGGCAATCTGGTTTTTCTTTAAGAGGATTTTGATTTTTGAACTTTGAGCAAAACAGATCTGAATAAATCTGGTCCAGGTCAACTGGATAGGGCTTAGATAGGCAGTGAAAGGGCAAGGAAGTGTATGAGTTCTGGAACACAGGGGAGTACCCTGCTGGGATTGCCCAAGGGGCTCAATAGACTCACCAGAGCTGACCTTGTAAGAGAGGCCCAGAGGAGGAATCTCCCAGCAGAAGGGCTGACCAACAAGCAGCTAAGGCAGAAAATAAGGAACTTTGAAATGCCTGGGATAGATCAGAAATACGATCTAGAGACTGGAGTCAGAGCAACTTTTCTCCTCAGGACTCCTGGAGCGACCCCTGAACAGCTGGACCTGCTCCTGGTGCAGATCCATCTTAGAGAGAAGGAGCTTGTAGACCGGGAGTGACAGAGAGAAACAGGGAGCATGAGAGAGAAGACAGGGAGTGAGAGAGAGCAGACAAGGCAGCTCAGCACCAGCATGAGAAGGAGCAGTGAGAAGCCCAGGAGGCACAGCGCCAGCATGAGGCTGATATGTTCCAGTGAAAGTTGGCTGCACCCCACAAGCTGACACCAAAGGACTTCACACCTTTCAAAGAGGGAGACAACCCCGAGGTGTTCCTGAGTGTTTTCAAGAAGCAGGTCCGGAGATGGAATGTGGGGGAGGATGAGTATATGTATTATGTGGCTGGGTTGGTAACTGGGACTATGTCAGTAATCCTTGATAACTTACCCACTGAGGCTGCTAATGATTATTCTGCTTTTAAAGAGGCTGTGCTTAAGCACTATAGGCTGGGCCTGGACCATTTTAGGAAGCGTTTTCGCACACTGCAACCTCAGTCAGAGCAAACTATGGCTGAGTTTGGGGCCCAACTGATGGAGGCCTTCGATAAGTGGGTGGATGGGGCTAAGGCTACATCTAGGGAACAGATGCAGGATCTTATGGGGCTGGAGCAGTTCTACTTCTGCTGTCCCCAGGAGATTAAGCACCTGGTCAAAGATAAAGACCCTAAAACCGTCAGTGAAGCAGCTGACATGGCTGATCGGCTGTTGCTGAATAGGGATGGGGTAAGAAAGATCCTACTCACTTTGGAAAGGATCAAAAAGGTTTCCAAAAAGGAGGGAACAGAGGGGAGGTAAACCCCAAGCGGGAAGGGGGATCCCAGGGGCCTGTGGAACACAAGGGGCCTGTGAACCCCAAGACACACACACACCCTTTCCCAAAAGAATGAACTTGTTTCAAATGCCATGAACTGGGGCACCTTCGTAATACCTGCCCTAAACTAGCAAGCCCTAAACCTGAACCTGTCCACAGCGTGATGGCGGTGGGTGGGGAACAGACCCCCAGCCCAGAGGTGGTGCGGAGGGTAACACTAGTCCAAGGGGAGGAGGAGGCCCCTGAGAACCTAACTGGCTATAAAATAACTAATGCCCTTGAGCTGACAGGCTGCTTCAAGGAACCAGTGAAGGTTAAGGGCAGAACAGTTTTAGAAGAGTTGGACTCTGGGGCGAGAGTAACCTCAGTGCTGATTTAGTTTCTCCCTTTGACATCATCCCTGGCAAGCAGTTGTGGATCCAGGGGTGGGGGAGTCATGGGAGGGCTGAACAGCTCCCCGTAGCTAGACTGCCCATAGAATGGCAGGGGGAGGAGGTGATAGCAGAAGTGGGGGTGCAGGAAGATGCACCTACCCCCCTACTTGTGGGGTAAGATGTGTTGGGTGTGTGTGTAAGATCATTAAGGTGAACTCCCCGCCCAAGCATTCGGGGGATGTAAGCTCACTTACCGCAGAATGCCCTGAGGAAACTATTTCCCCAACTCCTGAGGAGCCAGGGGGAGGGGGCCCTTATTCTCCAGTAGAAGAATTAGAAAGGTCTGGAGGGGAGGGAGGAAGCTTTTATCTCCCAAGCAAGGCTTCTGAATTGCCCGGGGGGAGGGAAGAACCTCTCCTCATCTCCAAGGTTATTACTCCCCAGCAAGCTAAGGAACTGGGAAGGGTAGAAGATTCCCTGGGAGATTGCAATCAGGGAGAGGATGAGACCCAGACTAGCTCAGAGAGGGGGTCTGGGGGGGATTTGCCCACAGACAGGCAGGAAGAGGCTGCAGGGACTCCTGGAGGACAGAATGACCCTGAGCTAGCCACAGAGCTGTGCACTGCTACCCCAGAGGAATTTAAACTAGAACTCACCAAGGATCCCAGCCTGCAAGATCTTAGTGACGTGACTAAGAATCACTTGGAGGAGTTCACCCCAGGACAGAGAGAGCAGTACGTCTGGGAGAAGGGGCTACTCTATAGGATATGGGTTCCCACAACGAAGCAACCCAGGAGCCCTATTGCCAGCAGGTAGTACCTCAGACATACAGACAGCAACTCCTGACTATTGCCCATGATATCCCCTGCATGGGACACATGGGCATAAACAGGACTCGCCAGAGGCTCCTGACCAACTTCTATTGGCCCAAGTTGGCTCAAACTGCCAAAGCCTATTGCAAATCCTGCAAGACTTGCCAAAGAGTGGGGAAGAGTGGGGATAAACAGAAGGCCTCACTTAGACCATTACCCATCATTGAATAGCCCTTCCACAGAGTGGAGGTGGATCTAGTGGGACCCTTAAAAAACAAAACTAGAAGGGGGAAGAAATATATTCTAACCCTCGTGGATTTTGCAACCCGCTACCTAGAAGTGGTGCCATTGAGATCCACAAAGACTGAAGAAGTGGCAGATGCGCTGGTTAAGATTTTCTGCCAGCTGGGGTTCCCTTCTGAGATTCTGACGAATAGTGGGGGGAATTTCCTATCTGATATAATGGAGTGTCTGTGGAAATGCTATGGGGTTGAGCATATTAAAACCACACCCAACCACCCTCAAACTAATGGATTGGTTGAGTTCAATGGGACCCTGAAAGGGATGCTCAGGACCTACATGGACATGCACCCCAATGACTGGGACGAAAAACTGCCCCACTTACTCTTTGCTTATAGGGAGGTGCCCCAGGAATCTACTGGTTTCTCCCCGTTTGAATTAATGTTTGGGAGACGAGAGCGGGGACCCCTGGACTTAGTGAAGGAGAAGTGGGCTGGGAAAATCCCCACTAATAAGACCTCAGTAGTAGAATATGTTCTAGGCTTCTGAGACAAACTGATCACCATGATGGACCAAGTGAGGAAGAATCTAGCCCAGGCACAAGAGAAGCAGGCCACCTGGTATGATAAGGGAGCACGCTCGTGCACTTTTAACCCAGGTGACCAGGTGATGGTTTTCCTACCCCTGAAAATAGACAAGCTACGTGCAGCTTGGGAGGGACCTCACGTGGTAAGGGAAAAATTAGATGAGGTATCTTATACCATTGCCATGGGGAAACAGGGAAGGAGAACGAAAACCTTCCATGTAAACATGCTAAAACCCTATCATGACTGAGATGATCTGATCCTCCTCATCACGGCCTCTGAGGAGGTGGGGGAGGGAGAGAAGGGGTTCATAGACATGATGGATGTTTACACTGGGGAAGGGGGACTAGGAGATCTCTCCCTGCCCAAAGAACTCCAATCAGCAGACAGGGGAAGGCTGATGGAAGTTCTCAAACATTTTGAACCTGTGTTTTCAACCAGGGAGAACTACACTGGCGACCCACTTTATTGAGACGGGCACCCACAGACCCATCCGCTCTAGGCCCTACCCAGCCAATGGGAAAGTACGGGCCGACATCAAGAGGGAAGTGGAAGAGATGCTCCACCTGGGAGTACTCCGGCCCTCCGAGAGTTCCTGGGCCAGCCTAGTTGTATTGGTGCAGAAGCCAGATGGGACCGTCAGGTTTTGTGTGGATTACAGGAAGCTGAATGCCATAACAACTCCTGATGCATACTCCATGTTCAGAATGGATGTCTTACTGGATACACTGGGAAATGCCAGGTACATTTCCACCTTGGACTTGTCCAAAGGGTTCTGGCAGATGGAGCTGGATGATGATGCCATCCTAAAATCAGCCTTTACCACCCTAGTGGGGCTGTATGAATTCACAGTGCTCCCCTTTGGCCTTCAAAATTCTCCTGCTTCCTTCCAGAGGCTTATAGACCATCTTTTGGAAGGGATGGATGAATTTGCTATGGCTTATATCGATGAGATATCCATATTCAGCGGGGACTTGGAAAGTCACTTCCAACACCTAACACAGGTTTTGTCTGCTATCCAGAGAGCAGGCCTAACAGTAAAAGCAAAAAAGTGTCAACTGGCAATGACAGAGGTGGTGTATTTGGGACACTAGGTGGTGTGTGTGTGTGTAATTAAACCCCTGTGGGACAAGATTAAGGCTATCCTAAAGTGGAAACCCCCCCAAGACCAAGAAAGGGGTCAGAATCTTTGTAGCATCGGCAAGCTACTGCCACCGGTTTGTAAAGGAATTCAGGGGGATTGCTAGCCCCCTACATGACCTGACCAAAAAGGGTTCCCCTGGAAGGCTCACTTGGACTGCGAAGTGCCAACAGGCAATGGACACCCTTAAAGCTGCCCTCAGCAAGCACCCAATCCTGAGAGCCCCAGACTTTGATAAGCAGTTCATTGTGGCCACAGATGCCTCGGATGTGGGGTTGGGGGCAGTTCTCCTCCAAGAGCATAGGGACAAAGAGCATGGGGACAAAAAACATCCGGTTGCTTACCTGAGCACAAAGCTAACTCCCCGGGAGCGTAACTTCTCTACAGTACAGAAGGAGTGCCTTGCCCTAGTTTGGGCGTTAGAGAAGTTAAGACCATATTTATGGGGGCGGCAGTTCACTGTACTAACTGATCATGCCCCGTTGTAGTACCTACAGACTATGAAAAACTCAAATTCCAAGCTGCAGAGATGGGCTTGAAACATCCAGGAGTATGACATGAAAGTTCAGCACATTAAAGGCACGACCAATGTGCTTGCAGATGCTCTCTCTAGGCAACACTCCACCTGACAATGTGAGCTAATGGGATTGGGGAGTCTGTTAATGGTTTTGTTGTTGTTTTCTCTTTTCTTTCAGGGTGGTCGAGTGTCACAGGTTCTGCGCCGCTAAGACTCACCTATGACTATGTACACTTTTCTTCTTTGTGGTTGTGTGACACCTGAACTTACAGTCATGACAAACAGCGTGTTCAGGCTACAGGAGAAGAGGGGGGGAGGAGATGTGGCAGAAGCTGCTAGGAGCAGCCCTGCCTTTCCCAGGTGACCTTCACTGACACTCTGGTTTCCAGGTTGACTACGCCTGCATGGCAGGATTTTGCAATACTGGGGGAAGGGGCCTACAGCCAGCATGACTGGGGGGATCTTTCTCTGATTGGAGTAGGTACAGCCAGGTAACCTCCCAAGGACCAATCATGAAAGAGGGGTAGGGGACTTTTAAAAAGACCAGAGCCACGCCTCTCTGGGGCAGTCTTCCACTTTACTTCTGTTTGCTCTTGTATACTTACACTTTGCGATGGACTTGGTTGGAACTCTATGGCGCTGAAGGAATGGCTCCTGACCTGTTTGGACTAAACTGAACCTAAAGACTGAACCCCTTTGCTGCAAGGCAAAGGAGCACCTAAAGCTGTGTGTAATTGAATGTTACATCTGAGGGACCAGTTTAGGCTAGATGCTGCAAAAATGGCCCTTGAGCCTAACTGTGTTCTGATCAGTTGCTTTTGCTCAAGGATTCAAAGTACCTCACATGTTTGTAACCTGTGATGCTTGGTTTAAAATGCCATTAAAGTAATATTCCTTTTTCGGATCTAAAAGATCTCTGGATGTGTGTTAGCATAAGCGCCTCTGTACACTCCGGCAGCAGTAATTGGGAACTGTTTTATCCTGGCTTAAGGGCCTGTTCAACTAAGTAAAAGGTAGGGCACTCATTCTCCCAGAGGGGTGAGACTCATGGCCTAAGTAACCTCTGGGTGGTGGCAGCGGAAAAGTACCAGATAATAGGTGGGTAACGGGGTGCTGGGAGGCTGGGGTTCAAGAGTGGAAATCCCAGTGGGCTCCGTTACACCACAGTGGGCGTTGGCAGTGATGCTGGCAAAAGGCGGAAGATAGTCTTAGCTGATTGGTAGACCAGCTAATATGTGGATCATGTCTGCGAAACCAAGAAGACCCAACACCAGGACAAACAACAGCGTGCAGACTATATTGAAGACAAGCTCTTCTTGATGGCTCTCTATGAGGCACTGCAAGGGAGCGGTCTGCCTCAGAATCGGGCCAGAAATCAGGGGGGAGCCATCAATTGTATGCACAGAGTCAGGTTGTTGTTTTTGTTCGGTTGGGAGCTCCTGCCCGTCTCGGTCCAGGGCTTTTCCCGCCCCTGTTCGTGCTTTAGCCAGGGAGGGGCAGGCATGAATAAAATGCGTAGCTTCCCCACAATAGAAGCACGCCCTGGCTTTGCGTTGGTGCTCCCTCTCTTCTTGGGTAAATGGTCCACGGGCTGCTCTGATTTGTATAGGATCAGGTTCGGGCATTGAGGCAGCACTGGGGCTAAAACCAGAAACCCCAGAAGGTCGAAATGTCGGTGCCCAACCCTCTTGACGGTGCTCCCGTCGATGTTCTAGTAGTCGGCCAGCTATCTGCAAGGCGAGATCTGCAAGTTGTTCCCAAGTCTTGGGCAGGGCTGTGAAGGCTAACTGGTCTTTTAGGTCATCACTCAAGCCTGAACAAGACCTTGAGAACGTCTGTAGGCCATCCTAGTTCCAGCACTAGTTGCTGGAAACGCGTGATGTACTCCAGTAAGATTCCCTTTCCTTGTTTCAGGGACATAATAAGGGCTTCCACATCTCTCACCCGATGGGGGTGATCAAAACGGAAGGTGAAGTCCTTAAGGAAGTCTTTGTAGTGGGAAAGTAGGGGACTCTTGCCCTTCAGGAAGGTAGTGGACCAATCCAGGGCAATTCCCCCCAGGTGGCCAATAATAAAGGCCACCTTCAGTTCATCGGTGGTGTAGGTAATGGGTTGTGTGGAGAATGTTAATTCACACAAGGCGAGAAAACCCTGGAACAAGCGGCACTCCCCCCCAACATTTTCAATCTTGGGGCCCTTAGGTTCTCAGTGAAGGGCTGCTGCTGCCCCCAGGGGGGCTGGGGCTTCCTGGGGTACAGGTACAGGTGGTGGGGTAGGCGCTGGGGCGTGAGCTCCCACACCCGCCTGTATCGCAGTTTCCAATTCTGCTTGTTTTACCTTAACGTCGTACATCTCAAGGGCCAAAGACTGTACGGCTCGAACCAGTTCCACGAGTTCCTGAGCCACCTCCATCAAGGATACACCTGGGCTTGTTATGAGGAAAGAGTGGCCGGTGATTCTATCAGTGGGAAGGGAAGAAAAAGGGGAAGGGGCAGGAGGCTGGGGGGACAGAGACTCCAGATACTCGTGCACCCATGGGGATCGCTTGGGGAGGCAGCAAGGATCCACTTGGAAGCTAAAGATGCCCGTCAGGGTAGAGTTATGGCCCAACTGGCAGTGGAAGCCTAGACCTCTATCATCATAGGGCGCTGAGTGGATTGTACTGCACCTTTCCCCAATAACCCACACCAAGCACTCACTACTAGTACCACCACAGGGGCAAGGGAAGAATGTGCGGGGGGTGAGAGGTGGAGGCAAGGGGTCCCGACAGTGAGGAGGGGGACGGGCGATGCAACCACTCCAAACCCCCAGAGGTGCCCCCCTAGATGGGGAAAAAGGGGGCTCACACCCACTCGCACTCCTTCCCCTCGCTCACTCACTCCAAGGGAAACCCAGAAATAAGAACACACACTCACCCTTCACCCACGTCAGAACAATTCACACAGCACAGACTGTACACTGGAGCAGGAAGGAAGGGAAGGGGGGATAAAGATAGCGAGCACCAGTAGCAAGGAAGCACGCAGCAAAGGGGCCAGTCTGTTCAATCACTGGCGCTGTGTTCTCAGCAGTGCCGGCTTTTCAAGGGTTTGCCACGCCCCCTCCCCCCCCCACTGCACCCGAAGGCGTGCTGAGCGGTGCAGCGTCTGTGGTTCTGTCCCCACGTCCTGGGTCCTGGTGGGGGGTGGGCCTGTAGCGTCGTTGTCTTGGAGGGTTGCTAGAACTCCATCCCACAGGCCCCCTGGAGCTTGAGGGGCTGCGCCGGCGGGTCCCGCTGTTGGGGGAACGGGGAACTAGGGACCCTCGTGTGCAGAGCTGGTTCCGAGTCCTGACAGTTATACTTTAACTAAACCAACATTTCTAGGCTGCATTAATAACTTTCATGTGATGACCTTATGAGCTCACACATTGTTATTTATTAATTAATTATTATTATTATTATTATAAGCACTTGTATAGCACCAGCTGTGTATCTGGCACTTTACAGAACAGTAAGATAGACACAGTTCCTGCCTACGGTTTACAATCTAATAGACACGGAGGGGGAAGACAAGGAGAGGGGACATAGGGAGAGACAAGGGATAAACAACATTGAAGCCAATGCGAAG
Organism: Sphenodon punctatus; assembly: GCA_003113815.1. Taxonomy (NCBI): domain Eukaryota; kingdom Metazoa; phylum Chordata; class Lepidosauria; order Sphenodontia; family Sphenodontidae; genus Sphenodon; species Sphenodon punctatus. The sequence goes on along the minus strand of QEPC01010507.1, from coordinate 954,517 downwards.
TCTCAGGTACACGTGCTTGGCTTGGTTACGGTTAGGCTGGAGTCTGTGGGGAGGCCAGACAGTAGGTATTGCAGGGAGAGTTCCAACAGGCATCGGGAAAGGCGGCGAGGAAGAGGTGAGTTTTGAGGAGGGATTTGAAGGTGCGGAGGGAGGGGGCAAGGGCAGATGTGGGCAGGGAGGGAGTTCCAGGCATAGGGGGCAGCAAGGGAGAAGGGACGAAGGTGGTTAAAGGAGCAGGGGAGACGAGGGAGAGAGAGGGAGGGGACAGAGGAGGAGCGGAGAGTGTGTGCAGGAGTGGGTAAGGAGACTAGGGCTGAGAGATAAGGGGGAGCCAGGCTGTGAAGTGATTTGTAGGTGAATACCAGGAGTTTGTGAAGGATGCGTTTGGGAAGGGGAAGTCAGTGAAGTGAGGAGAGGCGAGGCTGCACGTGGTCAAAGTGATGGGCTGAGTGGATGATCCTAGCAGAAGAGTTTTGGATGGAGATCAGGGGGAATAGGTAAGAGCGGGGGAGGCCGGCAAGGAGAAGGTTGCAGTAGTCAAGGCGAGAGATGACCATGGCGTGAACAAGGGTTTTGGCTGAGGAGATGGAGAGAAAGGGGCGAATCCGAGCAATGTTATGGAGGGCGAAGCGACAGGACTTGACAACAGAATCGATGTAAGGTTTAAAGGAAAGGTGAGAATCGAAGACGAAGCCCAAGCTACAGGCTTGGGGAATGGGACAGATGGTGACCCCATGAATAAGGATGGACAGGGAAGAGGGAGAGGAAGGAAAGGAAGGGAAATTAAACAAAGCAAACTGAATAAAAGAAAACAGAAGGTAAAAATATAAGGCAGTAGACTGATAGGTTTGTATTCCTCTAGCTAGCTTTTGGCAATGATGACTGAAATATCAATAGTGAAATAGCTTGCATAGTATGTATGACAGACACTGTTCTTTGCTCTGACATTACTTTTGGTGGGAAATAATATTGACTGTTACATTATAGTTGCGCCTAGATGCCAACTGGTCATTGCTAAGTACAAGTGTATAGTAAATGGCAGTGCCTTAAAAACAAAGAACAAAAAAAAACATGATAATTTGTTCTCCAAAGTCCTGTACTCCCAGCCTCTCCTCCATCAGTCTAGTTCAAAGGTGGGCAAAGTTCCAAAGCCCAAGACACACATACCAAAATGTTCATATTGCTGAGAGTCACAGGACATTTTACACTGGTCATCCGCTTCCCCGAATCCCAGGATGAGGCAGTGTGACTTCCCCCTACCCTCCTGCCTCGCATTAAAGCTCCAATTCCCAGGAGGTCAGCAGATGCAGCAGCATCAGGGCACACTGCCCCTGTTCACATGGCCCCCCGAATTCTCTGGTGGTAGTGGAAGTGGTGGCTTGGCTTCTCTTGCTCCTGAGGAAGCCACATGGACACATTAGGCAGCCATGTCTGGCAATAGCCATGCTACAGGTGCCCAAGAGCTGCATGTGGCTCCCAAGCCACCATTTACCCACCTCTGATCTAATCTTTATGTGCAACTAGCGTTTGAAATAGGGCTGTGCATTCGGATTTTGATTTAAAAAAACACAAACAAACACAAAAGCCACTTTCAGCTTCCGTATGCAAAACACAAATAGTGGAATACTGGGGCCGTGTATTTGAGTTTCAAGTGACCCCAACATTTCCAAAAAACGTGATATCAAAGGTCTCGAACTGGACCCCAAAACTTGCAGCACATATCCAGCTCAGGGCCAGGCTGTTCTCCGACTTTCACCTTAGCCACCTACTAGGGGAGCTTGTAGTGAGTCCTCCCTGGCTGTAGGGGCCACCCTTGTTTGAGAACTGCAGTCTCCAGCACTGTAGCCAGGCCCAGCCCAGCGGAGTGCAGCCTAGCCAGGGAGAAATGGGGAGTCACTGGCACCCTCCATCCCACAAGCCAGCAACAGCTCCCCTGAGCCTAGTATCGCCCACTGACGTGGGTCACACAAAAGCTGACCAATTGCAGCATAGATAATTTTTGAAGGACTGTGCCATGGCTGTGATGGCGGCAAAGAAAACTTTCTTCTTGACTATCATAGCATCGGCAAAGTTTTGTCCTGTGGAGCTGTTCTGGGTGGTGAATGGCCTGATTAATCCAGCCTGTCTTTCCTGTTGAGCTAGAGTCATTTATTGCCTGCTGTGACACTTTTATTAACTACTTGGCAGACAAAAATCGCTCATATTCACCATGACTTGAGTGCTTCTAATTCAACTGCAGAGTCAGAGTTTGGGGCTGTGGAAGCCCAGCCTTGTCCTGTTTGTTTGGATCAGTTTCAATTAGCATCGCCCACCAATGTGGGGAGTGTGCTTGGAGCAATGTGGGCAAGCCCCCTTCACCGCCATAATGGCGGCAATGGGAAAATTGCCGCGCTCCCCGTCATGGGATACGGGGAGAGAAGACGAGCATGCTGCATCCAGGCAGCAACTAGGAACGCCCGGCCCGGGTGAGGGTTGCCTCGGCAACCGAACGGTGGCGCGTGCGCAGAGGCGCCGCGCTGAGAAACAGTGAGCGGGCCTGCCCCTTTTCTTGGAGGGTGGAGTCGCTCTGGCCGCATGTAGGCGGCATTCGTCCTGTGGACCTCTGACAAGCAGCAGCAAGCATTGGCGCTGCTGACGAGGCCAGGACTGAGCGCGGGAAGATGGGCCGCGCCAAGAAGAAGGGAGCGGCGGCAGCACAAAAGAGCCGCGTCCAGGCACCAGAGGCAACTGGGCAAGGGGTGGGGGAGGAGGCCGGGGGGGGGGTCCCAGAGGGGGAACCATCCAGGGCCGAGCTGATAGCCCGCCTCGAGGCCTGTGAGGCCATGTTGCGTGCCCGCAATGCACCCTCAGGAATAAGCGGAGCACAAATGGGGCCTGAACTCAGCAGGCAGGCTGCCCACGAGGGAGGCCAGGGCCTCAAGCGATGTGACCTGGGGAACCGAGGCAGGAGGGCAGGGGCAGGAACTTGATAGGCCCCAAGGAAGTAGCCATGCCATAGGGGCAGGACTGAGGAGGGGCACCAGGGCAGTCTCTACCCCAGCACGCTACAGGGAAGACGGGATGGATATTGGGTTAGGAGTGAACTTGAGGCCAGAAGGAGCACAGCGGCAGCTGCAGATACAGGGCCCGGGCGAGAACCCTTCCGCACAGGGCTTGGCGGAGCAGGACACCCTGGCCCAAGGCTCAGGGATGCGGCTCACAGAGGCACAAAGGGGAGGCCTTCTAGGGGTCCAGGCTGATTGAGCACCCAGCCCATCTAGTGGGGCAGCCCATTGGGACCCATTTGGTATCCCAGGCCTGGCACAATATCAGCTCCACAGGGCAGCACCAGTCCCACCTATCCCAAGTACAACAAGGGCTAACCTATCCAGGCAAGACCTGCCCGGATCCATGTTTCCAGACACAGGTGATCAACCACCGCCACAGCAGAGGAGGCGGCAAGGACACATAGAGCAAGATGGCAGGGGGGACGACGCACTGTGGCAGCAGGTCCTCGCCATAGAAACCATGCTACGAGATGAATCGGAGGGGAGAGCGAGGTCAAATAGTGCTGATCAACAGCGGAGGCATGTTAATCAGAGTGGGGGAGCACAAGGTGAGTCTAGATGGGACAGGGGAGGAACAATGGATGACGCACCCTACCATATTTATACCCCAGAGAGAAGGGAGAGCCCAGTGGGAACTTTGGGCGAACAGGCCCGGCAACTCAGAGACAGACACCCATCAGAAATAACCTCCAACCAAAGGGGTTTAGAAACACCAGCTTTAGGGGCAAGGTCCCAGAAAACATCTGACCCGCAGTTGAAGAAGGTGGATGGGGTGTGGGCATGGGTTTTGCCTGCCATACCCCCAGTCGAGGAAGTGGAAGGACTACCCCCTTCTATACACAGGGAGATCAGAAGCGGAGGGCACACTGAGGTGATAGACGCCCCCTCCACGTCAGGTAGCAGACAGCCCCAGGGTGAAGGGGGGTTGGGAGCTTCACCAGTGATCCGACCACCAGGGGGTGCTATTGCTGATGTAGCCGCCCCATTTGGAAGCCATTTAACACAGGCGACCAAAGAAAAAATATGGCGGGGAGAATACGTGGACTTATACGCATTGTTATTTAGTGATCCAATTGTGGATCATACAGAGAACGAAGGGGAAAAGGACAGGGAAAAATATAAACGACCCAAAGCCGACAGGAACTGGACAAATTGGACAGCTGCATTTGCCATATACATGGGGGTAGTAATGTAGAGTGACCCAGGCCGCGGCTTAGAACTGCATAAGTATGCAGACATAGTTCGCAGGGCCCATGGCACCGGCCCTCCTGGCGCATGGCTTCGTTATGACAAGCCTTTCGCCATAGGGCTGCAAACATGCCGGGTCTGCGATGGGACATACATGCACCAGACATATGGCTTGAGAGTATGGTGGACGCTACCAGGGCCCCCAGGTCTGACAGCGGGCATCCATTAGTGCGTGGGGGAGTTGCACTCGCTAACGAGCCTTATCGGGGCGACAACCGAAAAAAGGGACAGGGGGGCCCTGGCGCATGCTGGGAATACAACTCGGCCGGGCGATGTAATAGGTCACAATGCCGCTTTCGCCACCGGTGCTCCAGTTGTGGAGGAGGGCACCCTGAGAGCACATGTTATCGCCCCCGACAAAAAACAGGCTATGGCCGACCTGGCGCAGGAGGAGGACCGGGAAAAGGCAGTCAAGGACCCCGCACACAAAAGGGGCCCGACACCAATACGAATTGAAGCCCTAGAGAAAGCATTAGAAGCACACCCAGATAGGAAGGAGGTAGAATACGTGGTACAAGGATTCCGGGAGGGTTTTTTAATCCCGGCAGGCCCAGTCAACCATCATATATCAGGCAAGAACCTGAAATCTGTAGAAGGTAGGGAAGAAATGGTAAAAGAAAAAATAGATAAGGAACTGGCAGAGGGTAGGATCGCTGGCCCTTATGATCAACCACCCATGCCCAATATGGTTATATCCCCATTGGGCATAGTACCCAAGAAAGCCCTTGGGCAATTTAGGATGATTCATCACTTGTCACACCCACGGGGTTCCTCTGTAAACGATGCTATACCAAAGGAATTGGCGACCATACGGTATGCCTCCTTTGACGTAGCCATCGACAAGGCCAGGAGAATGGGAACTGGTGCAATGCTAGCCAAGTGTGATGTTAAATCAGCATTCCGCTTGCTACCAGTGCACCCCAGTAGTTTCCACCTACTGGGTTTTCAATTCAGGGGCAAATATTATTACGATCGAGCAATGCCCATGGGCTGCTCAATATCATGTTCGGCATTCGAACGATTTAGTTCGCTGGTCGAATGGATATTCAGGCAAAGGTGGAAAAGGGGTGATTTAACCAAATACCTCGACGATTTCCTGATTATATGCCCACCACAAGAAAGAGAATGCTTCGATGCACTACGACGGTTTCAGGAGATGGCCGAGGAGTTGGGAATACCACTGGCCCCGGAGAAGACAGAGGGTCCTTCAACATTAATTACCTACCTGGGGATAGAAATTGATACGAACGCTAAATTGTCCAGACTGCCAAAAGATAAATTGGGGGAACTGCGAGCCAAGATCGAGGAATGCAGGCTTGCTCGGAAGGTCACTGTTCGGACCCTCCAGTCATTGGTAGGCAGTCTCAATTTCGCGTGCCGGGTCGTTGCACCCGGTAGAGCATTCTTATCTAGGTTATACAAAAAATTGAAGGGAACCTTGCCACCTCATTATAGGATCAGGGTCACACAAGACATGAGACAGGACCTTGAGACATGGCAGGACTTCTTGGTAAACCATAATGGAGTGAATTTTTGGAGAGATAAATGGCTGTTGCACAGTGACCTACAAGTTCACTCCGACGCTGCTGGTGGAGCTGGGTTCGGACTGTATTTCGAGACACAGTGGTGCTCAGAGCCGTGGCCCCAGGAATGGCATGACAATGGCATAACGAGAGACCTTACATTTTTAGAGCTGTTTCCTATAGTAGTAGCAATACTGCTCTGGGCACAACAGTTCGCTAATCGCACAGTCCTATTTTGGTGCGATAACATGGCCGTTGTACATGTAATTAACACAATGTCTTCTCGTTCCGCACGAGTTATGACCCTGGTGAGAAAAATGGTGGGGGCTTGCCTACGGAACAATATTTTGTTCACGGCACGGCACGTTCCAGGGATTAACAACGAAGTGGCTGACGCATTGTCTCGATTTCAGATCAAGCGTTTCCGCGAACTAGCACCAGAGGCCAAGGAATTCCCCGAGCCCCTCCCCCCGGGGATATGGCACCTTGGGAAGTAGAACTCCAGAATATCGTGCGGGGATCCCTTGCCCCTAGAACACAGACAGCTTACGGTAGGGCTTTTCGGGAGTTTCAAGAATTTAGGTCTCGCAACGGGTGGACGATGGATTTCCCCATAAGGGAACCAGAGATATTACAATTCGCCATGTACCTTAAGAAAAAAGGTTTGGCTGTGGGTACCATAGGAGGAAAGATGGCTGCGCTAACATTTGTCAGCAGATTGAAAGGATACCCTCCTCCAGATCAAGGTTTTTATTTGAAGCATATGCTGGAGAGCTGGGCCAGGGCAGCGCCTGCCCCCGTAAGTACACGTGCCCCTATCACTTCACCTATTTTAATTAGAATCACCGAAACATTGCCTAGGGTGTGTAATGATGCTTTTGAGACACAATTGTTTAGTACAGCATACTCCATAACATACTTCGGGGGTTTTAGAATAAGCGAGGTGGTAGCATTATCTCGTAGGGACAGCTCTGGCCGGGCACTAGTGATTGACGACATGGAATTGGCCCCGGAAGTCATGTCACTAAGATTGAAACGATCAAAAACGGACCAGAGGGGTAAGGGAGCTAAAGTTCGGCTCTTTAGTTCTGGGGCGAAAGTGATTTGCCCAGTGGAGCAAATGAGACGCTATCTCAGCGTCCGGCCACCAGTGAGCGGAAACTTGTTTATACATGGGGATAGAACCCCATTAACAAGTTACCAATTTAATGCAATCTTGAAAGCGGCACTTGGTCGGGCAGGCCTTTCTTCAAGTCACTTTAGGTCTCATTCATTTAGAATTGGGGCCGCCTCGGCGGCAGCCGCTGTTGGCTTGCCAGTTGAGGCGATCAAAGCAGTAGGGAGGTGGCGATCCAACGCTTACAAGAAGTATGTGAGGCCTAACTGTTACTAACGAAATTGTGTCTCCCGGCCAGGCACTATGGAGAAACGAACAGTATGGATCGTGGGACACAGTCTGGTGCGTTGGGCCAGCAACGCGGCCCGAAGGACGGCACAGGGTGTCCATCTGGGGTTAGAGGAGAGAGCAAATATTGCCTGGCATGGAACGGGAGGAATGAAGTGGCACCAGTTACTCCCAAAATTAAGAGCACTAAAGGAGGGAGCCACCCCACATGTCATCGTGATGCATCTGGGGGAAAATGACCTTGTTGTTACAAAAGGAGTTAACTTAGTGATAAAAATGAAGCAGGACATGTTAATAGTCCAGAGTTTGTTTAATAATGTTCATATAGTTTGGACCAGTTTAGTCCCTCGCCTTAAATGGGGCAGGGCCAGCAAACCTGCGAGGGTTGATAAAGCTCGGAGAAATATTAATCGAGAAATGGCCAAGTGGATTGAGAGAATAGGAGGATCAATTCTTTGGCATGTAGATATCACATATGGCCGAACAGATTTGTTCAGGGAAGATGGCGTTCATTTGTCGCAAGCAGGAAATGAGTTATACCTGAGGAATTTGGCCTGGCACCTGAAGAAACTGTTTGAGATATAGGCGGTGGGGGTCAGGGGATACCGCGATCGGTTCCCCTTTTGTGGCGGGGGTCCAGTATGCTATAGTAGGATAAATAGGTAAGAGTAGGTTAGGATGAGTCATCTCCTTAAGAGATGGGGAGAGAACACCCAGTGCCATGATGGGAGCAGCGGGCACTGGGGTTAACACCCTGGGAGGGGTGCCCAGACGGGTCAGCAAGTACATGCACGGTCTGCTGGCTTTGCGGGTACTTACCTCCTTACTCAAACCCCCAGTTGGGGTTGGTCCCCTTTCGGCCAGAGCCAGGGTGCTGTCGAAAGGGGAGTTATGTTGTTGGTACTGACAAGGGAGGGCACATCCCTGTCAGTAACGGTGTTAATAAGTTAAGTAGCTAGCATACTGGACCCAGTTTGCCTGAGCAATACCCACCGGCCTTGAGGATGATTGAAATAAAGAGTGCGGCCATTTTAAAATCCAATACGGTCTCTGTGTCTCATTGGGGGGATGCGCCGGCAAGCCCCCTTCGCCGCCATAATGGCACAACGGGAAAATTGCCGCGCTCCCCATCATGGGATACGGGGAGAGAAGACGAGCATGCTGCATCCAGGCAGCAACTAGGAACGCCCGACCCGGACGAGGGTTGCCTCGGCAACCGAACAGTGGCGCGTGCGCAGAGGCGCCGCGCTGAGAAACAGTGAGCGGGCCCGCCCCTTTTCTCGGAGGGCGGAGCCGCTCTGGCCGCGTGTAGGCGGCATTCGTCCTGTGGACCTCCGACAAGCAGCCCACCCACCTCACCCTGTGCACTGTGGTATATACCGGTTGCCATTACGGAACCGAAGGGGAATTTTGATGACTAGCCCAATTGAGGGTCGTGTGTTTTGCCCCTTCAACAGTGCAGATTGGGTTAAATAGGTTAATTGGATGGTAAGGAATTGGTTAAGACAATGAATCATAATATACAACTAATTTGGTATACATAAGGATTCGGAAGGATGGATCTTGAATGAAACATAATTGATTGAATTGAACAATATATGGGTAAGCAATTGTCGCACTCAGCGGGGGTCCAGTATGCTATAGTAGGATAAATAGGTAAGAGTAGGTTAGGATGAGTCATCTCCTTAAGAGATGGGGAGAGAACACCCAGTGCCATGCTGGGAGCAGTGAGCACTGGGGTTAACACCCTGGGAGAGGTGCCCAGATGGGTCAGCAAGTACATGCACAGTCTGCTGGCTTTGCGGGTACTTACCTCCTTACTCAAACCCCCAGTTGGGGATGGTCCCCTTTCGGCCAGAGCCAGGGTGCTGTCGAAAGGGAAGTTACGTTGTTGGTACTGACAAGGGAGGGCACATCTCTGTCAGTAACGGTGTTAATAAGTTAAGTAGCTAGCATACTGGACCCACTTTGCCTGAGCAATACCCACCGGCCTTGAGGATGATTGAAATAAAGAGTGCGGCCATTTTAAAATCCAATACGGTCTCTGTGTCTCACTGGGGGGATGCGCCGGCAACCAGTTGTGAATAAGATCCTTGCCCATCTTAGCTGGTAAAAGCCAGCCAGAATACACTGGGGCCATTGCTGGCTGGGGTTGTCAATGTCTCTCCTCAGGAGGGTAGGTTGTTGGACACCCTCAAAACTGTGATTTTCCAGCCCCTGCTCAAGAAACCATCTTTGGACATTGATTCCCTGGCCAGCTAACCTTCCCTTGTTAGGGAAGGCTACTGAACAGTTTGTTGCCCAGCAGCATCAGGCTCATCTCAATGCAATCAGATTCCTGGACCCATTTCAATCAGGCTTTTGTCCAGGGTACAGCATGGAGACTGCACTGGTGGCCTTGGTCAATGATCTACATCTGGAGATTGACATGGTTGTGCCCTGTTGACATTGAACCTTTCAGCAGCCCTTGATATAGCTGATCACGAGGTGCTGTTGATGCGATTGTGGGACCTGGCAAGGGTGCACTGGACTGCTCTTGAGTGATTCCATTCATTCCTGTTCAGGAGGTCCCAGCGAGCAATGATGGGAGACTGCTTGTTGTCCCCTCAGGGTCTCCCCTGTGGTGTCTCTGTAGGGTTCCATCTTGTTTCCTCTCTTGTTCAATGTGTATCTGAGGCCACTGGGGGAGGTCATTCAGAGGTTTGGAGTGAGGTGCCATCAGTATGCCGATGACACCCAGCTCTACCTCTCTTTTTCATCCAACCTAGTTCCTGCAGTCTTGATGCTTACCCAATGCCTGGCTGCTGTTGGGGACTGGATGAGGGTGAGCCAATTGTAGCTGAACTGAGACAAGACTGAAGTGATGATAGCTGGCCAATCCTGTGACTTGGAGGGAATTGGGACCCCTGTTATTGAAGGGGTATGGCCCCCTGTTTACCCTGGTTTGCAGCCTTGGAGTGCTTCTAGACCCTTTGCTGTGCCTTGAACATCAGACTGCAGCGGTGGCCAGGAGCACTTTTCACCAACTCCATCTGGTGAGGAGACTGCATCCCTTTCTTTCCGATTCCAATTTGGCCACCATCATCCATGCTTTCATCACCTCAAGGCTAGACTACTGCAATGCGCTTTACATGGGGCTGCCTTTGGTGACTGTCGGAAGCTGCAGCTGGTGCAGAATGCAGCAGTCCTGCTACTTTCGGGAGTGGGTCACTCTGAGCATAGTGTGATAGGCAAACTCTATGTCAGGTTCCTATTGGAGAAACTGAGAATTTGGATTGAAGAGATGAGGCAAATTGAACCTGAGCAGGCTGGTTTTTGTGCAGGTAGATCAACATCTGACCATGTTCTCTTGCTATCGGCCCAGAAATGTGTAACCCGGAAGAGCAAGTTGTATTTGGGATTTATGGACCTGGAGAAAGCGTTTGACTCCATAAATAGGGAACAACTGTGGATAAAGCTGAGAAGAACTTCCATAGAACCAAGACTTTTGTTCCTGATAATCCAGTTACATCTGGATAACTCACTCCAGGTTAGACTGGATGCGTATGGGTCTCTATCTGCTTCAATTCCAGTACAAAGAGGGGTCAGGCAGGGTTGCTTATTGGCCCCGGTGCTTTTCAATCTTTATTTAAATGGCCTGGTAGAGTTTATGAACTCCCAAGATATCCATGCCCCAACCGTGGCACAAAGGTGCTTACCAGTTATGCTTTATGTGGATGACTCTATACTTCTGTCACAAACTGCGATTGGCCTCAAGAGACAACTAGAGCTGTTCGGGAAGTATTGTGTAAGGGAATCACTGACTAAATCTAAAATTTTAGTGGTGGGTGCTAAGACCAGGAAGAGATCTCAGATTTTGTCCATGGAAGGGAGGGTTATAGAACAAGTCAGGAGCTTCAAGTACTTGGGGGTTATTATCTCAGCCTCTGCCTCTTGGAAAGGTCATTTTGATCAGGTTAAGGCCCAGGCAAGGAAGACGGCTGTGGTAATTTCGAAATTTTATTATGGCCAGGGTGGTCAGGTGGTTTCCCCAGTGCTCTCCTTGTTTAGTGCCAAGGTACTTGACCAGGCCCTGTATGCGGCCTGGTATGGTGTTTGGCTTATTTGAGCAAACTGGAACCCATCCAGAATGGGTTTCTGGCCGCTATTTTGGGTATTCCACACAGCTCTCCCCAGGTGATTTCCTGCCTTGAGACAACTTCAGAGCCTGTATTGGTTCTTGTAATACAACAAACAATAAATGATTGGGCCAGATTAGTTTCAGTACCCCCGGAGGAAAACTCTCTCCCAAATAAGGCATTAAAATGTGGACTTCTGGATCCATGGCAGGTGCAAGTAAAACTATTAATCTCACGGTTGGGGTTCTTGCATGAGGTTCTGAGGGAGGTGGGTAAAGGCTTTTAAGAAGTTACTCCATCAGAGGCTCCACGACCAATCTGGACAGCTGGAACAGGCGTTACTGGTTGCTCAGGTGGTGGCGCCAAGGATTGAAATCTATAATCCACAATCGCTGGAACCAAATTATCTGTTTGCTTGGCAGGATCCAGCAAGGCGCATGGCCTTTTCTAAGCTTCGGATCAATTCCTTCCCTTCAGCTCTGGTGGCTGGAAGATTTGGGGGCATCCCTAAAGTTCAGAGGGTATGCCAGCTGTGTGACATGGGGGAAGTAGACACAGTACCCCATATTTTACTGAGATGCCCCACTCTGGAGGGAATGCGCCTAAAACATCTGGGGGAAATTCTCTTGGAATTAAATGCCAGAGCCAATGTCTGGCTGCTCCGTAGACTGTTGAGCCCTAATGATAATGGCACAACTAGAGCAGTGGCAAATTTTGCCTTTGCTGTTTTGGTCGCAAGAGAATCAATTTTAAAACAGCAAGAGTTTTCTTTTCTGCCCTCATATCCCTCTTGATTTGGCCAGGACTGATGGCATGAGACTAAATAGAGTCATTGATCTCTCTGGAGGGGAGTATTGTACTATGTGGAAGGTGCTTTAAATAAGGGGGGGGCTCATGGTTTAGACCCAAGGGTTGATATATGTTGGGTAAGGATGCCTCGGTGAGTAGGCCCAGTAAAGGTTGTTATTGGGGCCGTGCCTGTTTGATCTGTGTTTCTGATTTAAGTTGATACTGTCTTGGCTGCTGGGGGGGTCCCTAATATGATTGTAATTGTCTGAAAATTCTGTGAATATTTTCTAATGATTTGTTTGCTTAGGCAGATGTTCTGATGTTTTAATATGTCGCGTGTTGACAGTTTGAAAATTTTGTAAATTACAAACTGTAATTTGTAAATTGTAATAGCCTATTAGGCTACACAATACACTTATATATATATGTATATATAATTCTTGTGAGTTAGATCTGTGCCCATCCTGGCTGGTTAAGAGCTGCCGGGAGACAATGAGGCCGTTGCTGGCTGGGGTGGTCAATGCCTCCCTGCGGGAGGGCAGAATGCCGAGCTGTCTCAAAGAGGTGGTGCTGCGGCCTCTGCTCAAGAAACCATTGCTTGATGCTGACTCCCCTGCCAGCTATCAGCCTGTCTCTAGCTTTCCCTTTTTCTGGAAGGTTATTGAGCGGGTTGTGGCTCAGCAGCTCCAGGAGCATCTTGACCGCGTCGGTTATCTGGACCCTTCGCAGTCTGGCTTTCATCTGGGGCATGGCACTGAGACACCACTTGTGCCCTTGATGGATGACCTTTCCCTTGAAAAGGACCAGGGTTGATCGACCCTATTGATCCTTTTAGATCTTTCGGCAACATTTGATACCGCTGACCACGAGATGTTGTGCGGGAGTGGGTGGGATCGTTCTTGAATGGTTCTGCTCATTCCTGACCGGAAGAACTCAGCAGGTGGTACTCTGTGATTATATTTCATCTTACCGAGACCTCCTGTGTGGGGTCCTGCAGGGTTCGGTTTTGTCCCCTCTCCTGTTCAACGTGTATATGCAGCCACTCAGCGAGGTGATCAGAGAGTTCGGGGTGCGGTGTCATCAGTACGCAGATGACACCCAACTGTATCTCTTATTTTCGACTGATCCAGGCCCGACTGTCTCAGTGTTTACCCAGTGTCTGGCAGCTGTGGGGGACTGGATAAGGGTTAACTGGCTGCAACTGAATCCTGACAAGATGGAGGTGATGTTAGTGGGTAGGTCGGTGGAGTTGACAGCTCCATCGATTGATGGAGTGTGCCCTCCACTGACATCCCAGGTGCGGAACCTGGGGGTGCTTCTCGATGTGCAGCTCCACCTGGATCTCCAGGTGGAGGCTGTGGCAAGGAGCACCTTCCGCCAGCTTCATCTGGTGCGGCGGCTTTGGACACTGGTTTTGGTTCCGGACCTGGCCACGATCATCCATGCTTTTATTACCTCTCGGTTAGACTACTGCAACACACTCTACGTGGGGCTAGCTATGGTGACGGCTCGGAAGCTGCAGCTGGTGCAGAATGCGGCGGCCTGACTCTTGGTGGGGCTGGGCTGCCAGGAGCACATTACACCTGTGCTCCGATCTCTGCACTGGCTGCCAATAGTCTTCCGGGCCCGATTCAAAGTGTTGGTTCTTACCTATAAAGCCTTACACGGCCTGGGCCCTCCCTATCTGTGAGACCGCCTCACTTCCCGGGTTCTGGATCGGCCCCTGTGGTCGTCCGGGGGTGCCATGTTGGAGGTCCCCCGGGTTTCACGGGCAGCCACACAGGATAGGGCGTTCTCGGTGGCTGCACCGTGCCTCTGGAATTCCCTCCTGGTGGGGGCTCGTCTGGCCCCTGACCTCCCGGCCTTCCGTAGGAGTTGTAAGACCTGGCTGTTCCGTCAGGCATTTGGCAAGGGAGAGGGGTAAGGGGGGTGTTCCCCTTATGCTGTTTTATGTTTTTAAATAGTTTTGAATCTGTTTTATATTGTATTTTTATATTTTTTTATGTTGTTAGTCACTTTGAGCCGCCAGTGGTGGAATGAAAGCGGGACAGACATTTTTAAAATAAATAAATAAAGAACCCAAGTCTGAGCATATTCCAGAGGCAGTGTAAAACGTTTCTCTTTAGCAAAGCATTTGGCAAGCAGAGTTAGGAATTGAGGTGGGAGGTTGTAGAGGTGGGGGTGGGTTTTTAAATGAGTTTTTTACCGTATGTCTATGATATGTGTTTTTATTATGTAAGCAGTCCTGAGCCTTAGGGGAAGGGCAGGTAGAAATTTGAATGAATAAATAGTCCCATGTCTCATTCCCCTTTCCCCAAAACCAGCAAACCCTTCCCTAAGCCAGTGATCTCCCTGAATCAGACTCATATCCCACTCTCCCTCAAGCCAGCAACCCCTCCTGAGCCAGATCCATGTCCCATTCCTCCATCCACAAGCTAACGACCTCCCCACTATGACACCCATATTCTACACCCTCCCCCAAACCAGTGCCCTCCTTTATAAATAGGTAGCAGACTTAGCAGCAGTTTAAACTGCATTTTCCTTTCCTTATGGGCCCGTCAAACTGGCAGACCCTCACTGCACTTCTGTACCAAAGTAATCCATATGCAGGGGCCTAAGCTCACAGTGTTTTCCACATCAATGGCAATGGGGGAAATGCAGTGAACACATAAAGGTATAAATACAAATAAATGCAAATACTAAAAACACTAATACAAATACTTGACTCTAATTTGAAACCTGAAGCACCTCTCAATGCCCTTCTGCCATATACTCATTAATAATATCTCTTTCTACAAAGTTTTCAGGTCTACAGCCAAATCTATAGTTTAATTCCAGTCATGATTAGTAATCAAAAATTAAAATCTCAGTGGATCTGCAGCATAATTTATTTCACTGGAGTTATAGTAATCATTGATTACTATAACTCCAGTGAAATAAATTATGCTGCAGATCCACTGAGATTTTAATTTTAGGAGCCAAAATTTTAATTCTAAACTACAGTTTAGTTTTGTGGAAGTACATTCCAATCCTACAATTCTATAATTGGGTGAAATGTTCAACCTGACCCACTAAACAGTGTTCATACTTTTTCTGGGATGTGAGAAACTGCCTCTGAGAGCATGCTGAGTCTGATCTCAAAAAGGTCCTTTCCCCCACTCTGAAGTAATTACAATCCATCATATAAATCAAACCTAACAAGGGCTGTTAATCCTCAGGTCATGACTGACGCTGTGGCCTGTTTTTGTTTACTGACACCACAGGCCCACATGGACTCTGTCAAAGATGATAAAGTTCACAGAGTTTGTTCATTTTGGATATTCAGAAAATTAGCTCGCTGCAAAATTCAGTTGCTTCAATTAAGGTTAATATATACACACACAACACACATACATCACAAACATATAAAGCTTGTTGTTATGTCCTACTATCTCATCTGTGTTGATTTTAAACAAAGTACAAGGAAGTATTGCAAAGCATTAGCCTGCACTATAGATAAACAGCTAACAGCATTTCATGTTTCCATAGCTTTCTAAGAGAGTACATGTGTACAGTATTTCTCACTAGGACTACAAACCTAATGTGAGTGTGTCAGCCCTACCCCCAGAGAAACCACAGTGCTTGCTAGTTAGAGAATGCATTTGCACATGGGTCCCAGTTTGTGAATCTGTGTTCACTGCATTTCCCCCATTGCCACCAATGGTGAAATTGCAGAGTGGATCTCTGCTAGTACATCAGCAGGAAGTGGAAATTCTATAAGGAAAGGCAGAAGCATATTGATTCTCTTCTTCAGCCAGAGAGACACGAGCCAATTAGCTCCCAGGTCTGATATGGAGCCGATAGCCAAAAGGCTCTGGAATTAGGACTCCCATAGCCCTACCTAGGGTTGTGTGGCTGGGGGTGGGGATGAGCTAGCTGATAGGCTAGCTGCAGGGGCATAGCTGCTAGGTTGGAGTGGATTCAGGTGCAGAAAATTGAACTGCTCCCACCCCTTTGCCCTCTCAATTGGTTCCTTATTGCAGAACATGGCCCACCTGGACACAGTAAAGAAGCGAAATGCATACTCACCTCAGTGGTTTGGGAGCTACTACAGCAGCTCTCAAATACTAAAAGGCCCATGCATCAGCCCCCCACAGCCCTTTCCCCTTCTTACTAGCAGAGGAGATGGATTGAAGCAACAGGCAAGATGACTGGGAAGACTGATGCAGCTGCAGCAGCACCAAGGTGGTGACCCAGGTCCCACGGAGAGCAGCAGGGGCAGGTGGACAAGCGGGGAGGTGATGCAGTCCAGACATCCAGCGACATTAGCAGCACAGGAGTGGAAGAGTCAGCTGGAGGCAAGGCAACAGCATGACTCAGCTGGGACAGTTTTACACATTTGGCTGCCCTAGACAAAACAGGAAAATGCATCCCCTCTTTCTTGTCTCAGCACTCCCTCCCCTAAGCTGAGGGTTCTGTAGTGGGTGGGGGAGATGACATGCCTGGTTTATTTTGCTGCTCTCTTAAAATTGTTGCCTAAGGTGTCAACTTACCATACCTACTGTTAAAGCCAGCCATCTGCTTGCCATTTTACTAATAGGACTGATGGTCTGAGAGAACCAAGGGCACTGCCAAGGTGGTGGATAGCACCAGCAGATGTCAGCCTCTGCAACACCCCAGCTAAACACAATGGGATGTAGGAATGTAAGAGAGGAAAAATACCTTTAATCCTGCCAATGAGGAGAGAAAGGCAGGAACTGATGCAGTGAGATGTGGGGAGGGGACAAGGATGAAAGTGGTTAATAAATTATGTCATGCTTTTTGTCCCCCCCAAGCCCCTTTGTCACTCTATTACAGACCCCTTCCAAAAATGTCACACAAATGATGTCCCTTCTCCTCTGCACAGATTTTTAATACCATTTTTAATACCCCATTTATTATAGGTAAGAAATGCCTTTTACATTTCCAAACATAGAAATTTAATTGAAAATGAGTAAAACAAAATTATTATTATTTGGTACACATAATGCCTTCCATTGGAGGTACACTCTTCCCACGTTTCATCCAAATATAATGAAAAACAGAAATGTTACAGCCAGAAATGTGTTTACCATTGAAACCAACGGAAATAGAAAACGAAATCAAAAACAAAAATGAAATTTTGATAGTTATGAGAACGAAAACGACAGATCTAAATAACAATAACAAAAAACGACATGGGTCCCTGGTGTACACCTCTAGTATGGTCATCATGGCCAGGCTAAGGCAGCCAGCTTTAAAGGGCCAGTGCTCCTTATGCTTTGAAAGGGCCAGTGTAGCAGTGCAAGAGTGACAAAGCGATTCCTCATACCATAGCTATTTCCAGTCCAAACACAGCATGTAACATCATATACAATACTACAGTACTAACACCACACTAATTTAGCATTTTCTTACATAATACTTCATGGGTCGGTCATGATTATGTACATGGCATTAATCTCAGCCATCCTATCACAGGTTGCCATCTCTCTGGGTTTTGACCCAGTCTCCAGGCCAGCCAGGAGCCCCCTTGGTAACCTAGAGAAATCGGGGGTAGCAGAGAGCAGCCACATGAGAAAGGAGGAGAGCCTTATGGAATTTCCTTCCTCCTTTCTGACATGTCCCCACCCCACAATGAGCATCATGATGCTCCATAAGGGATGGGGTTACATCGTAAAGTGATGTGATAGCATCTTTCTCCTGTCCCAGCCAATGTAGCCCTGCCACCTCCAGGTGAAAGCTTGGAAAGAGGTGATGACCCTAGTCCTGCCAGAGGATCCGTATTTACTCTTTCCAGAGAGAGAGAGAGAGAGAGATTTACTTCCTCTAAAGGGTGTTTGGCATTTTGAAGTCAATGGCTTGGCTCCCGTTGATTTTAGTAGTGGTGCATTGCAACCTAAGTGCAATCCCACATCACAGGGCCAATTACACTAGGATAAAAGGTGCATTTGTGTGGTGTGTCAGCTAACAAGTTTTAACAAACGTTTTTTAAAACCCTCATGTAGAGGGATAGATCATATTTTAATAAGTGTTGGCAGGCAGAAGTGACCCTTGGGGGTGGTTTAGTGCTCACCTCCACCAGCTAATAGACATTAAAATACATCTTGGCCTGTCTATACCAGGGTTTTAAAATGTGTTAATTACATCTAATTTTTATTTTTTAAATGCACCTTTTATCCTAGTCTAGATATTCAAAGTGTAAATGAAGACCACTTTGATCCAGCCAGAGGCCTATAAAGTCAATTTGAGATTCTCAGGACAGTCTGTTTTTTTGTTGTCCATTACAGCTTGTTCTCATGAGCATATTTGAAACAACTTAGACCACTTTCAGACCTTCTCCCCCTGCAGGTGTTTGCTACCAAAGAAGCATGGGAGGTAGGGGCTTTCAGACCGGCCAATCCCCGCACATATCCTGGCTTATGCATTCCCCCTGCAGCCAAAATATGTGCGGGGTGGGGGAGGTCTGAAAGTTCCCCTAGTTACTCCAGAAAAACTACCTCCCTCTGCCAGAGACAGGAAATTCGGTATTAAAATAGCCTCTCCCCTTCCCCAGATCTCTCTGTTTGGGCACTCACAAGGAACTTACAAGCAGGGGAGCTCAAACAACAAGCAGTCAGTAAGGCAGTGACGTTGTTTTTCCTCACACAAAGAAGGAAGTGATTACAGTTGCTGGACAGATGAGAGTTAAATGGTTGAAGGTGATTACCTCACTCCAGTACAGGCAAACAGGTTCCCTGGATTTAGGTAGGAGCTAGATCAAACAGTAAATTTATTATCCAAGGTTACTATCTGCCATTTAGTATAGCTTAGCAGTTATCGGGCCATAAACTGATTATTGCAATGGCTGACTGACAAACTGAATTATTGGATAATCCACAACAGTTTACCATATTAACACATTAATGCAGAATCAAATGTTACCATTTCTGGTATGACAACAGGTCTGGAGTGGAGAGAAGGGAGTAAACAGGAAAGGAATTATGGGCAAATGGTAAATGGCAATACAGGAAACAATGCATTGCCATATTGGCAAAATGGTCCACCAACTAATCCTCCAAAGAACTAACAAATACAACTCCATAACCAGTCCATGCCAGACTGGATAAAGTACCATGGGTCTTGCCAGTTACCAAATAGCAGCAGATAGTTTAAGATCTAGTAGAAACCTCACTCCCTACTTTAACCCCACTTATTTGGAAAGGTAAGAACCACTCCCCACTAATGCTCATTTTAACCCTTCCCATGCCAACTTGTGTGAACACCAAGGAAGTTAAACTGAGTTAGGAAGCATGTATGTCCCCAAAAGCATTTCTTTTGACTACAGGCCTTTATTTTGACTACCTGCGACTGAGGTAAGTAACTTTGGGGTCTACTTCACAACAATGATCATTGCCATTAGCAGTCACAGCCAGAGCCGACCTTACCGTGGGGCAGTTCAGGGCGGCCATCCCAGGCTCCGCTCTGGGGGGGAGGCATGCTTGGGGCCCCCAGCTCCCAGCCACTGTCTGTCTCGGCCAGGGAGTGAGGGAGAGGCGAGGCCTTGCCTCTTACTCCCTGGCCAGTCCGAGATAGGCAGTGAAGGGCCAGGGAGTGAGGGAGAGGCAGAGACCCCACCTCTCTCTTACTCCCTGATAACTTCCAGTGGTGGCGTGTGCGGTGGCAGATTAAATCTGCTGCTGCAGCGCCTGCCCGACCCAGGGAACTGGCGAGCGGGCCTGGCGCGCAGCTCAGGCCAGCAGCGGCAGCAGATGGGGTAAGTACCCTGAAAAATGGCTGGGCTTGGGGATGGGTGGAGGGGAGTGCCCCCTCCGCCCGTCCCCGAGCCCAGGCCCGGGTAGCGCCTTCAGATCGAGCCAGGGAGTGTCCCCCTGAGCCGGGGAGCGCCCCTAGGCCTGCCTGCCACTGGCGACTTTGCCACCAGCGGGAGAATGGGGCCCCACACTTCTCCCTCGTCCTGGGTCCCGCAATTGCTAAGGCCGGCCCTGGTCACAGCACAGATGCTAAGGATTCAATGGCTTAGAGACCATATTCGCCTCTCACTCCTTCAGCTGCCACTACTCTGCCTCTGAAGATGAATGTTAAGTCTTCAGTCTCCAGAGTGGAGCTGTCAATCCTAGACCTTTTACCACCACTAACTTCATTTAGTGGTGCTTAAAAAATGCATATGCTTAAAAAGAAAAGTTCAGCTGTCTGAGTGCAAATGGAAATCTTCCATTTTTAAAATTGAAACTTAAAGGAAAAGACTAAGCTAACCTTTCTTTTTTAAATTATTTTCACTCTCCATAACTTGTCGACACATCCCAAATGAGACAAGACAACCATGAGTTGGGTTTAAAACAGCCGCACTCTTGAATCAAATCAGAATTAGGTGGGGAAGTTGTCTAGTGTGATTCGGGTCCAGTACAACAAGTCTCAACATGTTAAACGTGATCACAGGGGGCTGGCTTGATATACCCTCAAGTGCCTGCCCCCACTTAAACACAACGTCTCCCCCTCATCCCGTGCGTGAGGGGGACAAGGTCCTTGCTGGACCCGAGTAAGGAGGAAGGTGCCAGCAGGCTGGGGGTTGTACCTGTCCCTTACCACCCTCACAGGATGCCCCTCTCAGTGAGGTTCCCCACTGCTTCCCATACCCTGCTTTTGCAGTAGGTGTTGCCTCCTCATCTCTTACGGAGATGACTTATCTTCAATCTAAATTCTATAATAACCTGTGCCAGCAGTATGGACCCCTGCCACTAAGGGGCTGCTGGTGTTAATTGGACGGGCCAGTCCTCCACATAAACCTTGTCCCTCCAGAATTTCCATTGGCTTTTCCTTTACTGCCTGCAGACAGAATTTGTTCCCATCCAGGGACAAATGGACCCTGTCACAGCAGTAAAGCTCGGTCTTTTGTGTGTTATAGATAGGTCGTTCTCCCTCCTCCCCCCAAGTGCAGAATGATTACATCTTGTGGAGATCCAATTGGTGCCGCTCTGAAATGAGGGAATAGCTGCTGGCACTTTGTGCCACTGCGACCCATCCACTATGGCAGGGATTGCGTCTATTTCTATGTTCTGTACAGCACCAGGTCACACTACTGGCGCTATATAAATGTTTATAACAATAATAATTAATAATGTCTCTGCTCATGCTGACAGACCCCAGCCGGATCCCCCAGAGGGTATTTCCTGGTGCCTTGCCCATCCAATGCCCCAGGCTATGAACAATGATCCACACACGCCACCTTCGAGGGATAGCAGCACCTGGCGAAGAGCAAACACACAGCTCGATTAAGACAGGAGGCCTATCGGTTGTATACCCTGCTCTGGCATGCCGGTCATTGCCACAAAACTAGCTGCCCCAATCCCAAAGTGAGGCCTGAACTCAGAAGGGAGAAGATGCAAGCACACTAAGGTGACCCAGAGGATAGCATTAGACTGGTACTTTGGGTGGAAACCCCCGTTTCTGTGCCTAAAGAAGAATCCTGGGAATCTGGGCTGCACCGCCAGCTACTTCAGAGTGGCACCAACGGGGGGAGTGGGTTAGGGTGGGTAGGGTTATTTTGTTATCCTCCTTTTTTTGTCTTGTTTTTAGTTATTGTTGTTTTTAGCATTGATTGTAAGCCTCCCCGAGCTGCCTGCGGCAGGAGGGGCGGGGTAGCAAGAATTTTAAATAAATTAATAAATAAAATAAATAAATAAATTATCAGCATCTGAGGCTGGGCCCAAGTCCAGTGTCCCAGCCCGCCCGATCTAACCATCTGGCCCCTACCCCATTGGTCCATCTTAGACCACCTTAGTCCAGTTGACAATGATGGATGGTCAAATTGGAGGTCTTCAATCCCAATTGCCTTATCCATGACATTCCTGGCCAATTCAGAAAACAACTTGCTGACTCGGAAAGCCCCAAAGAACACAAACTTTAAAAACCGCTTTAAACAACAAAACTCCAAAACTGTGGCCACATGCTGGGGGAGGGCAGGCAGCAGTCCTGCAGCAGAAGTCCAGTCCAGGCAGTCCAGACAGCAGTCCTGCAGCAGAAGAGGGGAGTATGGGGGCCCATCTGTCTTGGGATGAACCTGCTCCCAGGACCAATTCTCAAACAGCCACCTGGTCAGAAAAACCCCGATCCAGAGGGGGCTGACTGGCCAAATTGCTCACTAACCCTAGGGCTGTGAGTTTGCCTACTATGGACCCAACAGCCACCCAACCCCTCCTCAAAGCTAGGGCGAACCTAAGCATCTGAGCTTCAAGAAATGGAAAAGCTGAGGAGTCCACCCCCACAAGAGTAGAGACTCTTGGCATTTGCGGAAAGTCCTGCTGTGCTCCGCCCTTGTTCATGACACCAGGGATCCTTGTATGGTGTTGTACAGCTCTGGGATCCAAGGTTCCCCGCCAACAGCGGCAAAGGCTCGGGGTTCTGCCTGGCTCCAGGTGCCAGTGAGCAGAATTACTCCATCTGGCAGCCAGAGGGGCATTGACCACTCCATTATCGATGCCTGGCACATGCTTAGGAAGGAACAAAATTTTTTTATGGCTCA
This sequence comes from Sphenodon punctatus, assembly GCA_003113815.1. NCBI lineage: Eukaryota > Metazoa > Chordata > Lepidosauria > Sphenodontia > Sphenodontidae > Sphenodon > Sphenodon punctatus. The sequence continues at coordinate 931,868 of QEPC01010507.1, read as the reverse complement.
GACATGTCACCACAGACACCCTCACCAGCTTCATAACCCTGGGAGACCTAGAGGACAGGACATTGAGAACATGAACCACCACCTGGTTGTCACCAAAAGAATACAGGAGAGGGGGGTTTCACTAATTCATCTGGCCAAAGATGTATCGCCAGAACAATGAAAGGTGCACAGTGATGTGGCAAGCACCATCTCTAACCACCTTATGACTTCCCCCAACTCAATGGATCAGGTGCCCAATCCTAGCTAAGAAAAGCTCCTGAAAAGTGAGATCATGGGTAATCCTGGATTCCACCCATTCCGGCGGCCAGGGGCTGTGCACCACGTGTTCCTAAAACATTACATACCCCAGACCCGAAGGCCTCAGCCACATCTGAATGGCCCTGAAGTTCCCTTGCAGCAGGAGCCGGTCCTTCCCAAAGCCAGCCCCACTAAATTAGCTCGAAAAAGGCCCAGATCCCTTACATCTCAGGTCACTCTGATGCAATGGAAAGGCTGGGGGTTGTCCTCCAGCTTCCCATACAGACAGGACAAAAAAAGCCCTCCCAGTGGCAATGACTCTGTACACAAAATCGAGGGTCCCAGACAGGGACCACAACTGCTAGGCAGTAACTTTCTTAGCAGTAAGGCAAGCTTCAATCTCAGCACAGAGGGCCCCCAGTTTATCCTCGAGGTGGCAGGACACTGCCATCACTGCATCCAGTTCAATCCCCAAGTAGGTCAATCTAGTGGATGGTCCCTCAGTCCTTTCGGTGGCAGGGGGATCCAGAGGCTAGCTGCTACATGCTGGAAGGTCTCCATCAGGCCAATAAACAGGAAGCATCCAGGTATATGGTGAGCCCCACCTGTGTGGATGTGCTGTCAAACCACCCACCCGACGAGGAAACTAAGCTTCTCAAATGCCGAGAAGGAGATTGAGAAGCTCACGGGCATGGCCTCATTGTAATAGTAACTGCCTTGAAAATGGAAACCCGGTAAACAAAACTGTCTGGGTGTACCAGCAGTAGGGAGGGCTGAAAATGTCACCCTCAACAACTGGGCTCCATGGTCATGCTGTTTAACCAATGCGTCCGCCGAATCAAACAAGGCATAGGGGACTGATGTGAGCTCCCTCAGTATGTCATCATTAACTGACACACACACACACCCATGGATATGACAAGTGGTGGAATTCTCCAGGAGCTTTCTTAGGAACCACCCCCAAAGGAGAGACCAGCAAGTCGGGGAAGGGGGTGGGGGCAGAAACAGGCCAGTCACCCTGCCATTTACACTCTCCTTGGCTACTTTGGCCTGGACAACATGCTCCATCCCCACTACCAACAAAGTTGGGAGCCATCTTGGGCTGCTGGGCATGAAAAGTCAGGATTATAAACCCCTCCCAGAGCCCTTGACTATGTAACAACTTCTGCTTGATCAGGATGGGTGAGGAGGAGGAGCTCAAGTTGATCAATTCAGAATGGGGTTGGGGCTCTTCCCCGCTTCTCCTGCACTGCCACTCCTTTGGTTGCCTTTTTCAGAAAAAAAACTTCTGGACTTGTACTTTCCTTCTGCCCAAGATTTGGACTTGGGACAGAAGAATGTGGCATGGAAGCCCCCACAACCAGCCCAGGAGTGGCACAACTTGCAGGCCACCCGGGAGCACTTGCCTAACCGGCTAAACTCCCAGCACTGCCTGCGCACCATCCTTGTCTCGCTCCACCCCTCAGCACGAAAGTAGTCTTTGGCTGGGGCGATGCCCTTCTTTTTTAAAACATGCCCACTGTCCAAACTGGGGGCATTGACTACATCGTTCCTGCAGTCCAGCCACAGGGCATGGGCATGCATATCCCAACGCAGCCCAGGAATAAAGGCTGCCCTATGTCACAGCCATGCCCCGGAGGTGTGTGGTCGCATGCCCAACGGCCCATGCCAGCATATTCAAGATCCAACACCTCCTTGAAGTATGCTGCGGCATGAGCCCCCAGAAGATGGAATAGGCAATGGTCCATTGGACCAGGTCCCATCCGCCCTTGCGTGCTGGATATGCTCCTTTTCTTTCTTGTCATCCCCATCTGCTGGACCCACTATCGGGTTGCTAAACAGTAGGGGAAGATGTCCACATGCTTGTCCCTCCGTTATTTTCTCCTTAGTGGCATGCAACAGGTGCTCCCCCATCGGAGTGGACACTAGGGATGGGTGAATGCGGTTCAGCAGTTCGCAGTTCAGCCCGAACTCGGCCTGTTCGGACGACCGAACTCAAACACAAACCCGAACGCGAACATACCAAACAAACCAAACACCAAACGGCGAAATGGCCAAACAGTTCGGTCAGTTTGGATCGCGTTCGGGTGAGTTTGGTGGCAAAAAAAGGTTCACTGGAAGGTCAAACACGACAGGGAGGTGTCAGTCCCTGAGGAGCAGACTTCCAGGCACCAGGGGTGGATAGGCTTGCAAGAAATGAAACTAATTATCTCCCTCCCCCCTTCCCAACACCTTCTGAGCTAGTCACTGTTCCTGAACAGCAGGCGTTGAGTAGGATTTTTAGATTGCTTTAAGTTTCATTTCAGTTTTGTAATGAAATGAAACTTAAACCATAAACTGAAACCTTGTGTTATGCACTGTACAGACTCATTGAGTATGTAATGTATGTATTTCACTACAGACTCCTCTTCTGTTTGTGATTCCCCCCCATCCCATATATATATATATGGATATGGATATGGATATGGATATGGGATGGGGGGGATAGATAGATAGATAGATAGATAGATAGTTGTAGGAGTTAGCTTAGCGATAGAGATAGTGTTAGTGATTTAGTTTTAGTGTTTGTAGGAGTAGGTCTGTGTACTTATTAGATAATTCATTTAGTTCATAGCATTTAGAATAGTTAATAGCAGTTAGATTTAGTGTATATATATATAATATTAGATAAATAAATAAATAAAAAACCCCATATAAAAACAAAAAAACAAATAAAAAACAAAAGAAAACCATATAAAACCCAATAAAATTGTTTTTAAAAACACAACACCCATAACAACATTTCCCGAACGGCCTAACGGAACAGCCGAACAGCCTAACCGAACGGCCTGTTCGGACGACCGAACCGAACAGCTGAACCCGAACTCGGCGAACTAGCCAAACTGACGAACCGAACTGACGAACCAAACGCAGCCAAACTGAACTGACAAACCGAACGCAGCTGAACCGAACGGCCGAACCCAAACCGCGATCTGTTCGCTCATCCCTAGTGGACACATCAGAGTCCCCGTTCCCCCCCCTCAGCCACACTTGGGGACCTGGGCTGCTCGGACGTGGCCATCGGTCTGGGGGAGGGGGAGCAGGTAGGTGGATGGTGGTGAAGTGCACACTGGGCACCCGACATCCATGGTAAAGAAGCAGAGGACTCATGCCCCACACCATCAAAGTCACTGAGCAGTGCCCCCACATCCCCAAAGCATCCGGGTGCCACGCCCCACCTCCGTGGGGGCTGCTGGGATGGTGTCCTGGTGGCGGCAGTATGACACAGGTACAGTCAGTCTCCAGTGTGAGGCCAATAAGGCTGTGCAGCCCCAAGGCTCTCCTGGCCCAGCCCCAGGGGCTCTTGTCCTACTGTGTTTTGTGCGGATGCAGTACTGGTAGATGCCATGGGGACAGTGCTAGGTCTTCAGGCCACTCCCCGAGGCCTAAGTGGCACACTTCAGGAGCTCTATCTGCTGCAAAAACCTTCTCGGTGTCCTGTCCTTGGGGGTCCTGGTTCTCCTCACGCAGCCCCCTTGGCTTCCGGGGGCTCATCCTGGAATGAGAAAAAGGCAGTCCCCCCCCTCTTCTCCTTCCCCCTCTCCCCTGCCATCTGCCTCCTAGCTGCGCACTATAGAGGGCCAGGCACAGCAGGCTCCAGGAGGGGCCTGCCTGCCTGCCTGCAGAGGCAGCAGCCCCACACCTGCAAGAGCCTGCTGATCCCAGCAACCGGGGAAGAGGCTCCTCAATGAGGGGCAGTGGGAGGCAATCCTGCAGGGACCCCACTGCAGCTGGGGGCCCACCTGCCCCAGAGGCACCACAGATCACTACGCCCCCATGTAGTGGTATGCCACACCCATAGTGTTCGAACCACCTGTCCTGGTCCCAGGCACCTCGGGCCTTACAGAGGTGCAGCAGGTGGATGGCCCCGCCCTGCCCAGACAGCCACCACATCCCTCGTAAGGGCCTTGCAGTAGGACTACTGCTCCGTCCCCGTTCTCGGACCACGAGGGGTGAGGGGACAGATGAACCAGGGTCTGAGTCAGGCCCTGCCCCCCGACTGCGCTCAGGGGTGGATTGGCCATTGAACCCACCGGGAGGATTTCCGGTGGGCTAGGCTGGAGGGCTGGTCCTGCTGTCTTTTAAAAAAAATGTATTTTCTTTTTTAAAAACAATTGTTGGTCCCGACCCCTGTCGGGCTGGGTGGGGGGAGGTCTCACCTGCCTCTCCCTCCTAAGAGCACAGCAGCAGCTGCAGCAGCAGCGGGGACACTCGATCGATCAGGCTGGGAGATAAGGCTGTTTACAAACACAGCTCCTCCTCCCCTCCCCACGTGCTGATCAGAAGGTTGCTACCTTGCAGAGAAGGTTCTTCAAGATGGCTCCCAACATTCTCTCAACTCAACTGGGTTGTGCACTCAAGCTCCTCAAGACAGGGGGGGACGGAGCCTCAGCCCTGGGGCAGCAGGTAGGGCCTACTTTGGGGGGCATGGGCCTGCTTTGGGGGGGTTGGTCTCTTTTGGGATGGGGGTCTGGGCTGGGGGCTGCTGGGGCCCTGTCCTGGGGCCGGGCCTAGGGGTCGGGCCTGGGGGTGGAGGGGGGCTGTTGGACTGGGCTGGGGAGGGGGG
>QEPC01010507.1:884728-915841 GCA_003113815.1 Sphenodon punctatus | reverse complement strand
GTGGTCTGATATAGGATGAGGATCGAAGGAGAGATCAGCGACAGAGCAGTTTCTAGAGAGGACAAGATCAAGAGAATGGCCATTAGTATGGGTGGGGGAGTTGGTCCAAACGTGGAGGTTGAAGGAAGAGGCTAGGGAGAGGAAGCGAGAGACTGAGGGCTGAGATGGGTCATCAACATGAATGTTGAAGTCACCAAGGATGAGAGTGGGGATATCAACAGATTGCATTTAAGATTATGATGCTGGTTTTTAGGATCCTGAACAGTATAGGCCCTGGCTATATTTGAAACCTGCTTCTGGCACCTCGGCCTGATAGTTATCTTCTCTCCAAAACCACCCCCTTAAATTGGTGGGCAACTGGGTCTTTGCTCTGGCAGGCCCCTCACTGTGGAACTTGCTCTTTCCAGATGTTCATCTCAGCTCCTCCTTTCTCATCCAAAGACTTAGGCCGCTTTTAGACAAGTGACTTGATCTAGCATGTTGAAAAACATGCGTTGAGAAATCGGGGTGTGTCTCTGTGTATGTGTGTGTGTGTGTGTGTGTGTGTGTGTGTGTGTGTGTGTGTGTGTTTAGACACACAGGAAGTCGCCTGGCATCATTGGAAACACTGCTCGCTAGGCATGGGACCCCGGGGCAATTACCGGGTTTCCCCAGAAGGCCTAGAGCGCCTCTGACGCCGGCAGCCACAGCCGGCGCTGAGGCCTCCGGACCGCCTGCCGCCGCACCCGGAGCCCAGCAGCTGAAAACTAAAGTCAAAGGTACCTACCTACCGTGGGAGCTTGTAGTAGGGATGATCCCTGGGGGGGTGGGGGGTGTTAAACACACACCCCCAGGGATTGGGTCTATACTTACCGGCGGCTGCGAGGACGCTGCGGCCGCTGGTGCTGGGGGGGGGAGCTCTTTTTAAAAAAAAAATCCAGGCTGGGCAGGGTGGGTGGGGGGTGTCCCCCCTTCCACCCACGCAGCCTGGACTCGGGGAGGGTTTAAATTTTTACTTTTTGGGTGGGACTTTTACATTGCAGCCATTCATTTAACTGGCTGCAATGTAAAAAAAAACCGGTACCCGGAATCCGGTAATGGGACCAGATTTACCGGGTTGAATCCGATAATGCCGGTACGCCCAGTACCGGCATTATTGGATACTGGATTTACCGGCACGCCCACCCCTGCTCGCACATTATTTTTAAAAGTACATTTGAAAGACAATATTTATTGCTTGGCCGCAGGCCATTACAAAAATGGTCCTCATACCAGGGGCTAAAAAAGCATCCATAATAAATAAAATATTTATACTACAATTTCTTTACAAAAATAGTCCCCTAACCAGGGGATAATAAAAATATAAGATAGAAAATATTCATACAGCTATGAACTAATAAACCAAACTTTAAGGGTCAGACTCACCACTCCTACTATCTCAAACCCAAACCAAATAAAACGCTGACCATGCCTATAAAGTTGTAGCTTAACTCTTTACATCTTTTGCTTCAGTCTGCCCACAATACTAAGGTACTGAGCCACATTTCCCGTTATAGCCATCGAGTGATCACCCAGCAAAAAACAAATATAAAACTCCGCCGATCTGCCCAGGAACAGGGCAATCAAAGGATCTATATACTTTTCCTGAGCCCCAAGGAAAAGTGGACATTCCAATAGAACATGATGTATGGTATTCACTTTCCCTAATGAACAATTACAGAGCCGCTCTGCTAAAGGTGTTCCATTAGATCTACCCTCAGTTTGAGCCGATGGGAAATAATTCAATCTAGCCCAGAAAAAAAACCTCTTGGCCTTTGCTCTAAACTACCATCTAGGTATGGCATAGGGGAGCGAGAGCCATTAACCATCTTGAATGCAGTTCCAACACCCTACTGTCACCAATGGCAGATCTTGTAACTGTTTCTTGCCAGGTGATGTCCGACAGCCTCTCCACCAATAGCTTTCAGGCCCCCTTAAATCCCAACGGGGCCAAACAGCTGGGCTGAAACATAAGTGGTTGATCTTTTGGTAGGTAGGTAGGTAAGTTTTATTATGTGTGGCCATTGGCCTTTACATATATACTAAATTTTTATAAATACAATCGCAATCATTATATCAACCAAACAAATACAGGCTGAGATCTCTAAAACAATCAACAAACAATAAACAACAAGCAAGTTTCACAGCATACAGACCATAGCCCCCTGATGGCGATTGACATTACTGAGGATATCATGACACCCCTTAACCAAGCATCCATAACAGATTCATAGGATCTTACTGTTGGATTATACAAAGCTCGATCTTCAGTTAGAGCAAAACAAAACAATTAGTACACAGCCTCTGGGTTGCATGCGGGGTCTAGAACCAATAAACAGGCCTGACGACCAGGGTTCATTGCTCCCAACCTAGAATCGGCCTATCTTTGCTTATACAAAATCATGCAGAAGCAAAAAGCGGCCACTGCTCTCGAGTGAGGAGAGTCAGTGCAATCAAGGAGATATTGGGCCAAGAGGGTATCATCCCAACCCTCGGATGCCAGCTCAACAAAAGGGCTGATGTATTTGTTGCGTAAAGATCTAAACTTTGGGCAAACCAGCAACATGTGTTTTCCCAGTTCAATCTCCATTAAAGCACAATGGGGACAAAGCCTCTCCTCCTTGGGGACTCTCCGATAACGGTCTTCGAGCACTGCAGAGGGAGAGACACCGCAGCGCATCTGAGCCAGAGCTTTTCGAAGGGACCATTCTGGCCACTGAATGGTATATGGCATAGGGCACCTTATAGAAGTCGAGAGTACATAATCCAGGGCCATTGATTGTGAAGTCAGGGCAGCTAGCTCTCTCTGCTGTTCCTGATCAAGTACCCGTCATTTGATCAGGGTGCTTGCCGCCTTGAGCCCAAGTGGGATCAGGGACCCTTTAGAGAACCCTAATCTAACCAGTTCTATACTCTCGGGCTCACTCCAAAAGTTACTGGCAGTAGAATCAGGGATAAAGGATAACAGAAGGGATGAGGGCAAAGGAAAGACTACCACCCTAAGCCAGAATTTCAAGATGGCCACCAAGGCCAAAGCTCTGATGGAAGGCATCACCACTTCAGCTCGCAAAAGAACCTGAGGGACACATGGGGGCAGTCCCAGGATTGAGCGCAGAAATCTATTCTGGGAGGTCTCCAACTGATCAAAAAAAGGGAGCCCCCAGCTTGCCACTGCATACAGCAACTGTGGAATTACCTTGGCCTTAAAAAGGCGCAATGCAGGATCCGCCAGCTTCCCTCCACCAGTATGAAAAAACCCTATGATAGAGTTTGTGGTTCTCTGAGCCTGCATTTAGCTGCCTCAACATGAGCGGACCACCGGCAAGAAGAGGAGAATAGTACCCCTAAGTATTTATAAACCCGGACCTGCTCAATGGAAGTATCATCAATTAACCATCTATACTGATGACGAGAGCGGTCCACGACCATTACTTTGGTCTTGCCGTAGTTAATACTCAAATGTTCCTGTTTGCAATAAGTTGCAAATTTGCTCATGCTGCGGCAAAGGCCAACCTGAGAGATTGAAAGCAGCACAGTGTCATCCGCGTATAGCAGTATGGGGAGTCTCCGGACACCAAGTTTGGGAGCATGCAAATTGTTCTCCAACATATACGGGATCAGATCATTAACATAAAAATTAAATAACGCAGGGGCTAGAATACAGCCCTGGCAAACTCCCCTACAGAGTGGAATATCATTAGGGACAAGAGTATTCCTAGTTGGGCGCACCTGCAAGGTATTGCTCTGGTGGAGCTTAATTATCAGAAATAGAAGGCGCCCATCAATGGAGGACCCGCTGACTTTCAAACCCAGAGATGCTCTCTGTCAACTGTATCAAACGCTGCTCTGAGATCTATGAAGCAACAGAATAATGAAGCCTTCTTCTGGGATGATACATATCTGGCAAACAGGTACTTAAGAGCATAGGCATGGTCCAACGTGGATCGGCCCACCCTAAAGCCTGCTTGCTCAGGATGAATAATCTGATTTGCATCCAATCAGGCCTGAAACTTAACAAGGAAATATTTTGCATACAACTTCCCAATCATAGATAGTAAACTGATTGGTCTGTAATTAGCAGGGTCGCTCGGGTCACCTTTTTTGTAAATTGGAACCACCAGGCTCTTGGTCCATGCCTTAGGGATAGAACCAGTTAGATTAATTGATGTAAAAAGTGGGGCCAACAAATCGGCCCACCAATTTATATCGTACCTTAGCAACTCCGGAGGAATATGATCCACTTCAGGGGCCTTGCCACTCTTCAAACTGTCAATGAGTTCACCAAGTTCCTCGGGGGTTACTGGCTGCCACTCCTGAAACCTATTGGGTGGGGGTGGAGAATAATATCCCCCGGCAGATCACTAGCCCTAGCATATAGAACCTTAAAGTGGGATTGCCAGCTTCCTACAGAAGGAGAATCTCGTTTGGCCGGCAAGTCCCCCAGCTTAATTCTTGCCATTAGGGACCAAAACCGGGCAGAATCATTACTCAAGACCGCCTGGTGTAATTGGTGCCATTTCTGTCTTTGATATTGAAGTCTCTTGTCTCTTATCAGTGCCCTGTACCTCCTTCTTTGTTTAGAGACTAAGGACCTATTTAACTCCGAGGGGCAGCTATATAACCTTTTAGAGGCCCTCCGCAGGGATCTACGCTCTCTAATGCAGATTTTATCAAACCACTGGGGGGAAGAGAAGCCACCAGACCCAAAGGACCTCTCAGCCACCAACAACGGGGAAAACATTGAGATCAGACTTTCAAACGCTTCCACCGAGCCCTCACTGATAGCCCGAACTTGCTCATACAAAAGCTGAGCCATTTTAGAGGAGGCTAAGGCCAAGAAGGCATTCCCCAATTCCGCAGACCACCATCTTTGAGCTGGACAAGATAACAAATTATCCTGGTCTTGCGAAAACATCGTGACCTGTGGGTCCAATAAGGCACCCCGGGGGTCTCGCAAGAGCAGGACTAGCGGCAAATGTTCTGTTTCAGCTGCCGTTAAGACCTTCAGTTCTAAGGTATTAAACAAATAACTAGTGGAAAGTAGTATGTAATCTATCACACTGGAGCCCAAGACTGAATGATACGTAAAATTACACTCCAGATCGCCTGGGAGAAGCCCATTTAGTACTACTATATCACTGTCAATAACTATTGATGGAGTCACCATCCTGCCTGTCCCCCAAGCCCGTAGCCTAGGCTTCATCTTTGACTCAGCCCTTTCTTTTAAACCCTACATTGACTCTGTTGCTAAATCCTGTCGCTTCTCCCTCCATAACATTGCTAAGATTCGCCCTTTTCTCTCTGTCTCGTCTGCCAAAACTCTTGTTCATGCTCTGGTCATCTCTCGCCTCGATTACTGTAACCTCCTTCTCACTGGCCTTCCCCGGTCTCACCTTTCTCCCCTCATCTCTGTCCAAAACTCTGCTGCCAGGGTCATCTACCTCGCCAGTCGCTTCGACCATGTGCAGCCCCTCCTCTCTTCGCTTCACTGGCTTCCCCTTCCTGAACGAATCCTGCACAAGCTCCTAGTCTTCACCTATAAAGCTCTTCACAACCTTGCTCCCCCCTACCTCTCTGCACTTATCGCCCTCCATACTCCAGCCCGTGCACTTCGCTCCTCCTCTGTCCCTTCTCTCACCCTTCCACGCCTTCCCTGCTCCCCTAAGCGCCTTCGTCCCTTCTCACTTGCTGCCCCCCATGCCTGGAACTCCCTCCCTGTCCACATCCGCCTTGCCCCCTCCCTTCATACCTTCAAATCTCTCCTTAAAACTCACCTCTTTCGCTCTGCTCTGTCTGACTCTTTATCCTGCTGAGCCACTATTCCTATACCTACGATCGGTTTACCCTTATCCTTGCAACATGGACCTGCCTGCTGTCATTCTCATCGTAACCAAGCCAAGTACGTGCACTTGAGACCTCGCATCTTCATGAATGTTAGACCCCTTGTCTCTCCCTCTGTTCCCCTTCCTAAGTCTCTCCCCCAGCTCCTGTCTCTCAGATTGTAAGCCCTAAGGGCAGGGACTGTGTCTATTTTATTACTTTGTAAAGTGCCAGGTACACTGCTGGCACTATATAAATGTTTGTTAATAATAATAATAATAATAATAGCGAGTCCTGGAGTTGTGCCATGCTAAACGCCCTACTACTTTTCACTTTGTCCCTGGAGGCACAAATATTATAAAGAGGGGGCATTATCGATTCTTCCAGTTCCAGAGATTCAAGGCCCTCAGTGGGATTTCCAGTGCGTATGTTAATATCCCCTCCCAAGAGGTTGATCTTTTGTCCCACCACAGAATACCAGATGTTCGCCCTCTTATCTTCAATGGCAAGTAGTGACAACCGGGTAGCCATTTCAAAAAAGAGGCATAACCAATAGGAAATAGCCCCCCTCCAAATCCTCTCAGAGAGTGGCAGTAAACCACATTCTAAGCCCAAGGCCAGGTTATTTACCCCAGGAGGAGCTGCGGGTAATGCCCTAATAAACCCTGCCTGTAGCTTTTCCAGTCCTTTCATTTTGTCGAGCGCCCATAAGGAAGCTGCATACAAGATTTTAATTTTAACTAGGTGACACCCCCCCCCCCGGACTTAAAAAAGGTCAGTAAGGCTTTGTTTGCCTGTCTAGCGTTATCCAAAGCAGCTTGACAGTGGACTGTCCAAGCTCCATTGGCTTGGAATAAGAGGCCCAAGTATTTATAGACATGAATTTGGGCAATTTCTTTGTTATCCATCCACGAAAGACAGATATCAAGGTCTTTCAAATGTGCTTTTAAAAATAATGCGCGAGCTGCAATTCCAATGATGCCCAGCAACTTCCGGTGTGTCTAAACACCCCGTGCAACTTTTCTCAAAGCGTGTTTTTCAACACACCAGATTGAGTCATTCATCTAAAAGCAGCCTTATTTATTCTCCAGGTGCTGTTAGGATCCACTGCTGATTCCCCTTTACCTTCTCCTCAAATTGCTTTTAAATTGATTTTATACTGTTTTATTGTATTTTATGTGAAGTGCTCCGAGTGTCATTTGGTGGGAAGGTGCTATAAAAATAAAATTTTATTTTAAGTATGTGGATTTTTTTTGTTTAATTCCATTTCAGAGTCTTTTAGGGGCATGATCCTCCAGGTGTTTATGGTGAGTGCTAGCACTCAGTACTAGAGCTGCAACAGATAGATCTGTTAAATTTACCCTATTCAACTCGTGTCTGGTAAAGTGGATATTAACCACTATTTGTTCCTGTTCCAGTGGATATTCCTTTTTGGTTGTTCTGGTTTGGTTATTGCATTTATTTTGGTATTTCAATTTGGTAATTTTGATACATCTGGCATTTTAGTTACTTCTTTTTGGTGTCATTAATGTTATTGCACATGCACAAAGGTTGTAATAAAATAACCAACATGCTGACATGAACAAAAATAATTGAACAGAAGTAACTAAAATACCAAAATAAATGAAGTAACCAGACCAGTGAATCCTGCAATCCCCTTGGTTCCTTTCCTGAATGAAGAGTGGATCACAGGATCCATACACTCCTCTGGAGGGGCTGGCCACATGCTGGTTTTGATCCCCGCTCCTTTCATTTCCCGGAGAGGATAGAAGAATATTCTATTTGAATAAGTGGGTGTGTGAATATCCATTTGTGTTGAGAATATCATTTGGATATTCAGAGAGCTATCTGAAAATACAAAAAACACCTATTCATTTCAGGTCTACTGTACCATCAGGAATCCCCACTGAAGTGAATAAGGTGGCATGTTATGTATTCAGCATCAATGGGCTTGTCCATATGAAGAACAGACTACCCTGGTGTACTTTTATCCTTTGGTTTAGAGAAATACAGGCTTGAAAGGGACCTCAAGGGTCCAACCCCCTATTTCCAGAAAGGATATGCTATACCTACAGCATCATGGACAGATTCTTGTTCAGCTGGTTTCTGAAATCAGAAAGCACACACATGAATCAGGGGCAAGTACTGAACAAAAAGGGTGTTAACACATGGGAAGGGGGGACGGCTGGAACCCGTGTTCAGTTTATGGAGTCCCTGTAATAGGGTGGCTCCTCTGAGCTGGTAGGAGACCTATTACTGGGCTGCCTAGCGGCTATATAGCTAGGCATCAAGCTTGGAGCATGCCCAGTTGAGACTCTAAAGCCCTCTAGAGTCTAAGTCCTGGCCATGCTCAGTAGAGCCCTAGAAAGCCTTCTGAGCTCTAAGTCTGCAGACATGCTCAGTACGGCCAGTTGGAACTGAGCATGTGTAACCCAGCTATATTGGGGGAAATGCCTCTTTAAGAGGCGGGGTTAATCCTAGAAAGGGGCAGTGTGATTCATCTCTGGGTTGCACATGCCCAGAAAGGAGCAGCTTCAGAAAGTTCTAGTACTCCTTTGATCACTATGACAACTAGTTACAGGGAGCCATTTTGAGTGTTTCAATTGAGGCCACAGGATCACTAAGTTGGAAGCTGTGGTGGAGAGAAGTAGACTGCTGCTGGTTTTCCTGTTCTTTCCTTTATTAGGCCCAGAACAATTTGCTTCAGGTTAGTTTATACTGCAAGGGACAATCTAGAGTGGTTAATTGTATTCCAGACAGTGTACCAGGTAATTTAATTTGGTAAATGGAAAGGGAAGGAGGGGATTTTGAATTGTATATTATTGTACTGTTCTGTGTTGCATGCAGGGTTTTCTTTCTGGATTTTCCTCTTCAGGAATAGGTGGGAAAGAGTGTCTGTGCCTGGGACTACAACCACCAAGAGAGAGACCAGAAGAACTATGTGATCCTCTGAGAGTTGGACTAAGCTATGTGGACATTTTAAATCCCATTGTTCTGAAACATTTCTGTATACAAGGAAATAGAGTGTGGTGGAGAGGCAGTTAATGGCAGTTAGCTATTAACAGGACTATAAAGTTCTATAACTCAGTTCTATAAAGGTCATATGGATTGTCAAATATAAGTTTATATGCCTATTGCAATTTGTGTGAAGTTTGTCTCTGGAATTGTTTTCTTATATAAGTCCCACAAATATGAAGCCAAGAAGAGTTACAGAAAATTGGTGCTCAAACAGGGACTTGAAGAGTATACAAAGCCAAGCTAGGATTAGGAAGCCTGTAGAAAATTGATTGAAATTAAAATGGACACTTGTAAGAAGCCTGGGCTGGATCCCTATAAGACGGTGTTGATTAGTAATGTGTCCCCTGTAGAGAGTACAACTGAAATTAGGAACGTTGTTGGAACATTTGGGCATGTATCTAATATACAGAGAATAAATGGGGATCTGCAAGATATGATTCTCTGTGAATTTGAGGAAGGTGCTGCTGTTTTGTACAGGGGAAGAAGGTTTGCTTTATAAAAACTTAAACAGAAATGGGGAGTAACTCCAGTACATGATGATGTTTTGCACAGGGTGGCTGTGGATGGTGTCACTGGACTCCCTCACTATGAGGAACAGCTGTATTCTTCAGATTTTGATGGGGAGTCTGAGTTTGGTAGGGATGTGCGAACTCGGTTCGGAAGTTTGGGGTTCGGTCCGAACTCTGGGTGTTTGGCCCATTCGCGAACACCCCGAATCCGAACCGACCCCCGCCCGAACTGGCCAAAGTTCAGGTTCCAAATGCATTCGGGAGGGGGGCAGGGAGGAACCCAGTTTTCCCTCCCCCTCCAGACTGCGCGGGTGGAAGCACCTCCCCCCCCACCCTGGGAATATTTTTAACCCACCCCACCCCTGGGATTGCCCAACCTGGTGGTGCCAGGGCTCCGGCCCTGGGTCTGGTGGCGGCAGCAGTGGTGGGTGTGGCGGCGGCAGCAGCGGCGGCACCAACAGTGGAAGTGCTCCAGAGTGCCGCCGCCACCAGACCTGCTGCCGCCGGCGGACCCAGGGCCAGGGTTCTGGCACCACCAGGTAGGTCAGGGTCCAGGTCTGGCAGTGGTGGGGGCAGCAATGGTAGGTCTGCCGGTGGTGGCGTTCCGGAGCACCGTCACCAGACCCGCCGCTGCTGCCGCCGCCGCCACCACCCAACCCCCTGGGGTGGGGGATTAAACAAAAATAAATCCTGAGGCTGGGCAGGGCAGGGGGGAGGTGCTCCCCGGGACCCCTTCCACCCATGCAGCCTGGAGGGGGGAAGGAAAACCGCCCCCCCCTGCCCAAACGGGTTTGGCCCCCCCTGAACTGGTTCAGCCCAAATGGGCCGAATCAAATGGTTTCGGGTTTGGCCGAACCCGAACCCCCAGAGGTTTGCAAATTCCTAGAGTTTGGAGTGAAGGAGACAATTGCTCCTGAGGTTAGGAGGCAGAGAAGAGTGATAATAATAGATAATACACCTTTCTCCGGTAAAGGCCCAGTGGAAACTTCCACTCCTGTTTCAGGCCTTTCTATGGAGATACAGCAGAAATTATTAGAGCATGTTTTGGGAACTGTTAACCAAAATAAATCAGTCACTGAGGTAAAATTCAAATTAAAGTGTTTCTCAGGCAGCTCAACTAAAGTCAGTGGAGAAGCTGATTATTTCACTTGGCGAGCTCAGGCCAGGGAATTAGTGAATGATGTAGATATACCTAACAAAATTAAGAGGAGGAAGATAGTTGAGAGTCTGTTACCTCCAGCATTGCATGTGGCTTTAGGGGCAGGCAGTCAGGCAACTGCTGTAAAGTGTTTTGAGATTCTGGAAAAGGCATATGGGAGTGTCGTGAGTGTATCTGAACTTAAGGCTCAGTTTTCAGAGACTCACCAAATCACTAGAGAACAACCCTCTGCTTATCTGAGTTGTTTGCACCTGCTGGCTCAGGAGATACTAGAAGCTGGTGGGATTAGAGATGCTGATCTGGATAAGTACATACGAGACCAGTTCTTCAGAGAATGCTGGCATGAATCTTTGTTGACTGCACTTAAATTTAAGGCTATTGATTCTGGGAGCAATCTAAGAAGTGTTCCTTATGCAGAACTGCTTTTCACAGTAAGGTCCAATGAGAGAGAGCAATCAGACCGCAAAAGAGAAAGCTTAGACAGGAGTTAGAGGAGAAAGGGAAGCCATTAAGTAGAAATAGTGTGCAATTAGTAAGTGAAGCAAGCTCAACTTTTAAGCCTTGTGAGGAAGATCTGAGGATAAACTGGAAGGAGAAGTATCTACAGGCTGAACAGAAATTAGGTCAAATTGCAAATGAATAAGCAAACACCTGAGGTTCTTTACATAGACAAGCAGCAGGGATGGGCGAACAGAACACGGTTCAGATGTTTTGATGTTTGGTCGTTCGGTTTGAAACCCAAGTTGGGGTTCGATGGTTTGGTTTAGACAAGTTCGGTTTGGCCGACCTTGGCCAAACAGTCAAAAATAGTGAAATCAAAACCAAAACTGAAACCAAAACCTGGTTTTCAGCCCTGGAAAGACGTTTTTCCTGTCTCCAAACTCATCCGAACTCATCCGAACATGATCGAACTGTTCGGTCGTTCGAGAGTTCAGGTCAGACGTCCGAACAGACCGAGTTCGGTCTGAACTCCGAACATCTGAATCGCGTTTGCCCATCCTTAACAAGCAGTCCAATTCACAAAGATTTAAAACAAAAATGCCCCAGGACAACAGGAGAGACCCCTTGTGTTTTAATTGCAGGCAGCTAGGACATTTTAAAGGGGATTGTAAGGACCCTCCTAACCCCACTCTATTACACCAAAGACTAACTGGCAAATAAACAGACAAGAGCAAAAGTGGAGTTGTGTAAACAGAACTGCGTGAATCCCAAAGTAAGATTGCTGGTCAATGGATTAAAGAGGAGGCCATTGCTAAAACAGATACCAAGGGAGTGATTGAAAAGCTAGTAGGACCTGTTTGTTGTAGCTATGTTTATTTGGATGGAGTGAAAAGCACTTGTCTGCTGGACACAGGCTCCCAAATAACTTGCATTTGCGAAACCTTCTACTGAAAGCATATCTCTCATAGGCAGTTACAGTCCATCGGCAATATACCCCAGGTTGAAGGGGCTGGAGGACAAATTGTTCCATACCTCGGGTACATAGCCTTAAAGATACAAACCCCAAAGAGTTGTGGTGGGGCTAACAAGAAGCATGAGGCCGTAGTTTTGGTTTGTCCAGATCAGCGTATGAATGAGCAAGTATCAGCTTTAATTGGAACAAATGTCCTGAGGTATCTAGTAGAAGACTGTGTGAAGGAATGGGGCACTGATTTCTTGAAGAAAGTTACATTACCCACACCATGGAGGGAGGCTTACAGTCAATTTTTACTTAGCGGTTGACACGAGAAACTGAACAGGGAAGTGATGTAATTCTAAGGGGAAGGAAGTTGGTGAGCATTCCCCCTAGAACATCAGAGACTGTCCCTGGAATGCTGCAATTTTTAACTAAAGAACAGGAGACTACTGTGATGCTGGAAGACTCAGGTGTCACTGCTGGACCTGGGGGACTAGCAGTTTTTCCTCAGTTTGTAAAAATTACTGGTTCAAATATGAGAATTGGAGTACGGGTCAAGAACTTGACTGAAAGGCCTGTGGTACTGCGACCCCATCAGGTCATTGCTAAAGGACAAGCTGTCGAATGGTAAAACCAATGTCAATTCCAACTTCAGTACCTATGACTGTAGAAGACGGGGCCAGGTTGCTTCTTGATTTCTTAATGCTGATGAGAGGAAGAGAATCTCAGAGATAATTCGCAATGAAACTCCAAAAGGCTTCGCTGTTCATGATTTAGATTTTGGGAGAGTTTCAGGAGTGACTCATCGAATTGAGCTCACGAGTGATGTACCCTTTAAGGAAAGAACTAGGAGGGTTTCACCTGCAGATTTTGAAGTTCTTCATCAACACCTATATGAGTTGGTAGCGCTTGGGGTGATTGAGGAGACGTGTAGTCCGTATGTCTTGCCTGTGGTGTTGGTGTGGAAGAAATCTGGGGCACTTAGAATGGTAGTAGACTATAGAAAGCTGAATAGCATTACAAAGAAAGATGCTTACCCCCAACCCAGAATCGAAGAAACTTTGGCTCTGTTGGCAGGATCCAGATGGTTTTCTGTATTGGACTTGAAGAGTGGGTATTACCAAGTTCCATTAGAATCCAATGATTGTCCAAAAACTGCTTTCACTACGCCATTTTGCAACTGGCAATTCAAGATGATGCCACAGGGTCTGACAAATGCTCCAGCTACTTTCCAGAGGATGATGGAATGTGTCATGTCTGGTCTGAATCTCATGGAAGTTCTTGCGTTTTTGGATGATTTAATAATTTTCTCCGCCACAAAAGAAGAGCATGAGGAACGACTCCTAAAAGTTTTGAAAAGGCTTCAGGACTATGGATTAAAACTTGCACCTTCAAAATGCAAATTATTTCAAACTTCTGTAAAATACCTTGGACATATAATTTTCCACAAGATGGAATCCGTCCAGAGAAAGTAGATGATGTAATCACATGGCCGGTACCCACCACCATTAGAGAACTCAGGCAATTTTTTGGGTTTGTAGGATATTTCAAAAAGTATGTAGAAAGGTATTCCCTTATCACAAAACCTCTAAACTCTCTTCTGGCTGGTAGCAGTAAAGGTAGTACGTGGAGTGGAAGGCAGTCACTTGAGGGTAGGTGGGATATAGTTTGTCAAGAGACTTTTGAAAACTTAAAGCAGAAATTGACTACTGCACTAGTTCTTGGATTTGCGGATTGGAGATTGCCGTATGTCATTCACACTGACGCCAGTACTAGTGGTCATGGGGCAGCCCTATACCAACTACAAGATGGAAAACCAAGAGTTACCACCTATGCTAGTAGAGGACTGAGTCGGAGTGAATAAAACTATCCTGTACATAAACTAGAATTTTTAGCCTTGAAATGGGCTGTCTGTGACAAGTTCCATGATTTTCTATATGGTGTGGAGTTTAAGGTCATGACTGATAACAATCCTCTCACATACGTGTTATCGACTGCAAAGTTAGATGCAGCTGGCCATAGATGGGTGGCAGCTTTGTCACTGTACAATTTTTATATAATTTATAAATCTGGCAAAGTCAATGTAGATGCAGACACCCTTTCCAGGAGACCTCACAGCATCCCAGAGGAAGGGGTGGAAGAGATGAGGGAGACGGAGAAGATTTCCAAGATATTTTCACGAGTTCAATCAAATCCTGAGGAGTGGAACACTTGGAACAGTTAAATCTGCAAAGCAGTAAGTAAGTACTAATACAAGTTCATGTGGCACACCATGATTCATCAGAAGATGATCCAGGGAATGAAAGGGAAGAGTTAACACCTGAAGTATGGGATTTGTAGAAACGTTGCCGGCTACTGAGGACAGTATACCTCACGAATTCCAAAATCCTGGATTTTGGTTCAGCGAATCACATGCTCCTGATTTTAACCCTATTAACTGGAAAGTGTTACAGAAGCGTGATAAATATATGGCCCATGTAATTTACTTTTTGGAGTTTGGCCATAGGCCAAGCTTGGAGGAAATGAAGAGGGAGGAGTATGAGACTCAGCTGTTCTTGTGGGGGTGGCCAAAACTTTTCCTTTTAAATGGAGTTCTATACAAAAAGGTACAACGAAGAGGTGAGGGTGTGGATCAACTGGTGATTCCCTACACTCATAGGAGTAGAGCCCTTGAAGGAATTCATGATGAGATGGGTCATCTGGGAGTTGAGAGGACATTAGAGTTGGCTAGAGACCGGTCTTATTGACCAAAATTGACCAGAGATGTCAAGAGAAAATGCCAAACTTGTAAACGCTGCATTAGGAGGAAAGCTCAAGTGGAGAGGGCAGCTAAACTTGTGAACATTAAAGCATATGCACCACTTGAATTAGTCTGTATAGATTTTTTAACCCTTAAGCCTGATGTTTCAGACACTCAAAATATACTGGTGGTAACAGATCATTTTACCAAATACGCACAGGCGTACCCAACAAAGGATCAGACTGCTAAAACAGTTGCCAGTATGCTGTGGGAGAATTTCATTAGTCACTATGGTTTTCCAAAAAGAATACATAGTGATCAAGGTGCTAACTTTAATCTGCTTTAATAACCGAATTAAGCAAGATTGCTGGGGTGAAATCCTGTACAACCCCTTATCATCCAAGAGGAAATCCAGCTGAGAGATTCAATTGCACTTTATTTAACATGTTGGGTACCTTTGAGGACATAAGAAACCCAACTGGAGGAAGTATGTTAGACCGTTAGTTCATGTATATAATTGTACCAGGCATGATACAACTGGAGAGTCCCCATATTTTTTGATGTTTGGGAGACAACCCTTACTACCCATCGATTTGTGTTTTGGAATTAAACCAAGAGGGTGGTGTGAAGCAACCCACCAAGAATACGTAAGAGATCTGCGTCATCGGTTGCGCTATGCTTATGATCTTGCTGTTAAAGAGAGTGAAAAAAAGCCAAATGGCTAACAAACGACGATGGGATGTTAAGGTGGTCATGTCAGTTATAAAGCCTGGAGATAGAGTTCTTGTTCGTAATTTGACTCCAAGAGGAAAGCATAAATTGGCAGATTGATGGGAACCCTCAGTTCATGTGGTATTAGAGCAACTTGAAGATTTATCTGTTTACAAGACACAAGTTGAGTCTGGAGAGGGTCCTGTAAGAACTCTCCACAGAGATATGAGGTGGCCGTGTGGATTTATTTCTGCTGACGACTCTGTCAAAATTCCATCCCTAAAAGAAGTCCCTATAAGTGCTAGGACCAGGCAGAGAACTGCTGAAGTCATCCATCAAGGAGAAAATGGAGAAGAATTTACACTAGATGCTGTGCAATCAGAACTCAACTCTTCAGCCAGGGAGTTTGACCCATGCTTTCAGAATACTTTTCAAATAGAAGCAGAGGAAAGGAGGCAAGGCAGTTCATCAGATAAATTCTCAGCTGAAATGATTGTAAATCCACCCGACCCCACAACATCTACAGAATTGCTTGCAGAACCTCGAAGAACAAGTAGAGTTAGCAACTGGCCTGTCAAGTATCAGGATTATGTTCTGGACTGCTCAGCTATCTTGCAGATGAGTGACCCTCAGATGCTACAAGCGCACTGTGTATACTTAACCAGATTGTTGGAATGTGCAAACCTTCAATTGTATAATATAGCAGCAGGTTATGTCCATATGGTCACTGTCGGGACATCAGTGGTTTAAGCAGGGGAGAATGTAACCCAGCTATATTGGGGGAAATGCCTCTTTAAGAGGCTGGGTTAATCCTAGAAAGGGAAGTTGTGATTCATCTCAGGGTTGCACATGCCCGGAAAGGAGTAGCTTCAGAAAGTTTTAGTACACCTTTGATCACTATGGCAACTAGTTACAGGGAGCCATTTTGAGTGTTTCAATCGGGGCCACAGGATCACTAAGTTGGAAGCTGTGGTGGAGACAAGAAGTAGACTGCTGCTGGTTTTCCTGTTCTTTCCTTTGTTAGGTCCTGAACAGTTTGCTTCAGGTTAGTTTATACTGCAAGGGGCAATCTAGAGTGGTTAACTGTATTCCAGTGTACCAGGTAATTTAAACTGGTAAATGGAAAGGGAAGGAGGGAATTTTGAATTGTATATTATTGTACTGTTCTATGTTGCATGCAGGGTTTTCTTTCTGGATTTTCCTCTTCAGGAATAGATGGGAAAGAGTGGCTGTGCCTGGGACTACAACCACCAAGAGAGAGACCAAAAGAATGGTATGATCCTCTGAGAGTTGGACTAAGCTATGCGGACATTTTAAATCCCATTGTTAATGGCAGTTAGCTATTAACAGGACATAGTTCTATAAAGGTCATATGGATTGTCAAATATAAGTTTATATGCCTATTGCAATTTGTGTGAAGTTTGTCTCTGGAATTGTTTTCTTATATAAGTCCCACAAATTTGAACCCAAGATGAGTTAGACATGCTCAAGGTCTATAAAGGGCCTGAGCTCAGTCTGCTGGGTGTGGCCTTAGGAGAAGGAGCTTACTGCTGTAGCTCCCTCCTCCTCATTACTGGAGCTTCTCCAGTGAGACCCCCCTGGACCCTCGTCTGCTGAACCTGTTGGCAGAACAGGAGACGGACCAGTTCAGGTGGGATCTGCCTAATATAGGCCGCCCAGAGTAACTATAAATTCTGAGGATCTCAGACCTTGTGAGGCTGAACCCCACTAAAGAGACTGGTCTGAGGACCCTACAGGGCATAAGCCCTCTATGAATATGCTGTTGGTGGTGTAGGCCTTGGCTATAAGGGGAGGTTGAAGGCCAAGGGTGGGACCCCTACAGGAGAACCCCACATAGCATACCCCCTCCTTAGGGAGGATACAGCCTGACCGAGGGCTGACTAGGCATGGCAGTGGGGTGTTGCTAGTTCCCCTAAAAAGCTACCCAGCGCCCTGTGCGGCCCTGGAAGATACACACACACACCTGCTACAGCACGTGGTGGAGAATGTAGGCATAGCACCACTCGCTGGTGTCTACTAGAACTGCATTCATTTCAGCAGCCATTTTTGTGACAAGACGCAATTTTGTTTTCTTCTGGATTGTGCCTAATGGAGCAGTGATTGTGTGTTAGGAAGCCCCTCAGAGTGGTTCGCAACATGGAGGGGGGCCCTGGGAGAGCGGAGGCAGACCTGGCCCTATCTGTACAGAATCTGCTGGAACTGGTAGTAAAACAACAAAACACTATGTTGACCTACATTCAACAGCAACAGCAGACTCAAGCCTAGATAGTGGCCCATCAGCAGCAAGCTCAAGGCTACCAAGATCAATTGCTGCATACGCTCTCCTCTAACTTGAAAACCGGCCCTAGTATACCAGAGGCTGCCATTAACTAAGATGACTGCCTCAGATGACCCAGATGCATATTTGGTGACTTTTGAAAGGGTAGCTATCACAGCTAGGTGGCCCAAAACTACATGGACAGTGAAACTGGCCCCATACTTAGGTGGAGAGGCACAAGCAGCCTACCAGTCCCTGGACGAACAAGCGGCCTCTGATTATGACAGGTTAAAAGCAACTATCTTGCATAGATATGGTATCTCCGAGGGGACCTATCGAGCTCGGTTCAGATGGTATACTTTTACTAGGGAGCAGCATCCAAAGGTTATAGTAGCTAAATTGAAAAACTTGGCAAGGAAATGGTTTAAACCTGAGCAGAAAAGTGCTGAGCAGATACTGGAGCAAGTGGTCTTGGACCAGTATCTGAGTACTCTGCCTTCCGATTTACAGGTGTGGGTATGTCAGCAACAGCCAGACGATGTAGATGAAGCTGTTGAAGCTACAGAGACTTTTTTGCTGACAGAAAACCTTAGCTACTCCACAAACCACTCTGGGGTAGGTCCCCCAAGGGAAAAAGGTGGAGGGCAGGACAAACATTCCTGGTACCCACAAAAAGGGAAAAAGGAGAGTAGACAGGGTTACCCCTGGAAGGGCCCCCCTCCCAAATAAATCAGCAAAAAGAACCATCAGGCCACTGGATCTGGGCCTGAGATAGAGGGTCCTGGGGATTCGGACAGATACCTGGGAGATGTTAATAGAATGACGTCTAGGGTTAGATGTTTCAGGTGTGGTGAGCTGTGTCACATTCAAAGGGAGTGTCCTCTTATGGAAACTGACCTCATTTGGGGTCTGTATGGGTTGACAGCTCAAACAGCCACCCCTAAGGATGAACCAGACAGGTATACTAACCAAGTATACCTGTACCGTAACCGTAACCGTATACGTAACCGTATACCGTAACCAAGCCAAGTACGTGCACTTGAGACCTCGCATCTTCATGAATGTTAAACCCCTTGTCTCTCCCTCTGTTCCCCTTCCTAAGTCTCTCCCCCAGCTCCTGTCTCTCAGATTGTAAGCCCTAGGGGCAGGGACCCTGTCTATTTTATTACTTTGTAAAGTGCCAGGTACACTGCTGGCGCTATATAAATGTTTGTTAATAATAAATAATAATAATACTACGTGGCTTACTATAGGCAACCATGCGATGAGGGCTCTCCTTGATTCCGAGTCTAATCAAACCCTCGTTAGAGCAGTCTTAATACAACCTCACTGGATAAATCCCGCAGATAGTCTGAAGCTACAATGTGTCCATGGAAAAGTATATGGCTGTGCATGATGTGATTGCGATGTTACAACAACATCCCGGGGGAGGGACTTCAAGTGATACCTTTGTGACACTTGTGGCTGGACTCCAGGCAAGCTGGAGCTGGAGCTCCAGGCAAGCTGAACCCAACACCCTCAGACGCGTAACCCAAATCAAGACTCCGTGAAGGGATGAAAGAAATCCCATAAAAAGGGACATTGAAGGACTCTGTTGGAACCTGTTTGTTAAAGCCTGGGAATTCTTGTGTTTGTTGACCTTCTAGGGGTCGTCCTAAAGGCTTGTATGGGTCCCAGGGCTGGGGTCTTGGTACAGAGGGTGGGACCGGACCCCACTCCTTCCCTTTTCTAGGTTTTGTAGATGCAAGGCCACTCCCCGTGCCTTTGTTTTCTAAAAAGGGTGTGTGTGTAATAGGGTGGCTCCTCTGAGCTGGTAGGAGCCCTATTACTGGACTGCCTAGTGGCTATATAGCTAGGCATCAAGCTTGGAGCATGCCCAGTTGAGACTCTAAAGCCATCTGGAGTCTAAGTCCTGGGGCATGCTCAGTAGAGTCCTAGAAAGCCTTCTGAGCGCTAAGTCTATAAAGGGCCTGAGCTCAGTCTGCTGGGTATGGGCTTAGGAGAAGGAGCTTACTGCTGTAGCGCCCTCCTCCTCATCACTGGAGCTTCTCCAGTGAGACCTCCCTCCCCCAGACCCTCATCTGCTGAACCTATTGGCAGAACCGGAGATGGACCAGTTCAGGTGAGATCTGCCTAATATAGGCCACCTGGAGTAACTATCAATTCTGAGGGTCTCAGACCTTGTGAGGCTGAATCCCACTAAAGAGACTGGTCTGAGGACCCTACAGGGCATAAGCTCTCTATGAATAAGCTATTGGTGGTGTAGGCGCTGGCTACAAGGGGAGGTTGGAGGCTAAGGGTGGGACCCCTACAGGGGAACCCTACATAGCGTACCCCCTCCTTAGGGAGGATACAGCCTGACCGAGGGCTGACTAAGCGTGGCAGTGGGGTGTTGCTAGTTCCCTCCAAAAGCTACCCAGCGCCCTGTGCGGCCCTGGAAGACCCCCCCCCTGCTACAGTCCCCATGCCACTACCACCCCTGTGGGGAGTGTTGGGAACCCTTTAAATGGGCAACCCCCTGCCTGCAGTTCATGGGCTTGCACCAGCCACCACAGATGACGCTAGCACACTTCCCCCTGCCCCTCTCGGGGCTGTCTGATAGCTGGGCAGCTGCTCCAGTGATCTCACTGTCCCTGGGCGGTCCAGGAACAGCAAGATCACTGGCACTCGCCCCCCCCCCCCCAACTGTTAGGCAGCCCACAGGGACAGTGCAATCGCTCGCACTCCTCTCCCTCTCCCCCACTGGCTGATAGATGAGAGGGGTGCACTAACACTGGCTCTGATTAAAGGGGGCGGCATGGCCAGAGAACCGTCCCTCTATGCCTGCAGCTCCAATTTTTGGTGGGCAATGAGAGGAGTGGGGATCAAAGCCAGCACGTGGCCCTTCTGCAGGAGTTGTATGTATTGTGAGATCCCCTCTCCAGGAAAAGAACTGAGGGAATTGCAGAATCCGTGCAGCTCCTCCTGACACACTGGTTTTGATCCCCGCTCCTCTTGTTTCTCAGTAGGAAAGGAGAGCAGTGGGCATGGAAAGGGGAGGGGGGTCATGTCCAGGGGAAAAACCTTCCCTGGCTGTGCTCCCCCCTCCCCCTCTTCATCGGAGCCAGTGCTAGTTGGGTTAACCTGCACTGTGTGCTATGCATTTGTGGGAACAACATAGCACAAGGCTGCTCTGTCATGGCCCCTGCGATTGGCCAGGCGCACCCTGCTGTGGATTACATCCGTTACGGTTGTCGCCGGGACAGAGGGGTGTTCTCAGTAGCTGCCCCATTCTTTAGAACTACCTTCCACTGGAGGGTCGCTTGAGCCCAAGCATCTTGCAGAAGGGTGCCCCCGGCCAACCGCAGGGGCCGATACAGGACCTGGGGAGTGAGGCAGTGTAGCAGGGCCCCACTTAACTGTGGGGTAAGTGTTTTCAAGATCAGGTCCCAACAAGAGACGCACGGGCTTGCAGCATAAGATACAGTTTATTTATCACAAAGTTATTTCCTAGGCCAGGCACCAAGCCTCTCACCACGGTCCAACCACTAGAGCCTAGCCACAGTCCCAGGCTAGCTCTTTCCAGGCAGCTGCTGGCAGAGATGTGTATTCCTCAGCTGTCAGGAGCAAAAAACTGTCCCCTACTTTCAGTTTCCTCTTTCTTTATACTTCTAGCCACGCCCCAGACTTAGCCACATCCTGTGGTGGCCATTTTAGATAGTCCTCTTCAGGGCAGGCACCATTTTGTGGTCTAGCCCTGCCACACACCTTCACTGACAGGTGAGTCCATCTGATAATTATACAGCTTTTCCACAATCACCTCCAATATCAATCATAAAGCTTTCCTTCAAGCATTTACCCAGTCACCAATAAACACACTTCTTCAGGGGTCTATCACCCCGAAATAGACTTTAACATCCCCTGGCCTCCACATTGCCCCTTTTAACTAGGCCCATACCAACGTTTTGTTTTTTTTGTAGTTTTCTTCAACTCATTTGACCTCTGCAGGGGAGGTAGTCCGCTACCCGGCTCACAATCTTTAAAGGCTTCCTGCAGTCTCATTCGTTCAGCTACCACTCATGGGTTGGGAGGCCAGTCCACACAACCATTCCAGTAGGGATGGGCGAACAGATCGCGGTTTGGGTTCAGCCGTTGGTTCGGCTGCGTTTGGTTTGGCCGTTTGATTTGGCTGCGTTCGGTTTGGCCGTTTGGTTAGTTCTCCGAGTTCGGGTTCGGCTGTTCGGTTCGGTCGTCCGAACAGGCCATTCGGTTCGGCCGTTCAGTTCGGCCCTTTGGCTGTTCGGTTCGGCCCTTCGGGAAATGTTGTTATGGGCGGTTTTTTATTTTTTATATGTTTTTTGGTTTTTTATTGGGTTTTATATGGTTTTCTTTTGTTTTTTATTTAATCTAATATTATATGTATCTATCTACACTAAATCTAACTGCTATTAACTATTCTAAATGCTATGAACTAAATGGATTATCTAATAAGTACACAGGCCTATTCCTACAAACACTAAAACTAAATCACTAACGCTATCTCTATCGCTAAGCTAACTCCTACAACTCTCTACATCTAATCTAATCTATCTATCTATCTATCTTTCCCCCCCATCCCATATCCATATCCATACATATATATGGATATATATATATATATATATGGATATATATATCCATATATCCATATATATGGATATATATATATATATATGGATATATATACATCCCATATATATGGGATGGGGGGGAATCACAAACAGAAGAGGAGTCTGTAGTGAACTGAATACATACATACTCAATGAGTCTGTACAGTGAAATGCATAACACAAGGTTTCAGTTTTTAAGTTTCATTTCAGTACAAAACTGAAATGAAACTTAAAGCAATCTAAAAATCCTACTCAACGCCGGCTGTTCAGGAACAGTGACTAGCTCAGAAGGTGTTGGGAAGCGGGGGGGCAGATAATTAGTTTCGTTTCTTGCAACCCTCTCCTCCCCTGATGCCTGGAAGTCTGCTCCTCAGTGACTGACACCTCCCTGTCATGTTTGACCTTCCAGTGAACCTTTTTTTGCCACCCAAACTCACCCGAACGTGATCCGAACTGACCGAACTGTTCGGCCATTTCGCCGTTTGGTGTTCGCTTCGTTTGGTATGTTTGCATTCGTGTTCGTGTTCTGTCATCTGAACAAGCCGAGTTCGGGCCGAACTCCGAACTTCCGAACCGCGTTCGCCCATCCCTACATTCCAGACACTCCCGTCCTGGGACCCTGATGACCCGGTCTGGTCAGTATAATATGTACACTATAGAGACATCATCCCCTTCCCAGGGGTTACATTGCCATACTTTATCAGGGAGGAATCCTCCACCTGATGCATATCTTTATTTTCTCTGGCAGTGGGATTTTCCACAGCATCTAGAGGCACTATTTGAGTCTATTCTTTTTTTATAGGCTTCCTTCAGCCTTTAGTCTTAATTACCAGGTAGGACTAGGGTTAGAGTTAGGGTTCAGCCTCTATTATCCCTTGCCCCGGTAGTCCTCCTCCTGGCTTACATTCTTTAGTTACACAACCCAAAGTCAAACAAGAGCTTCCTGCAGCTCCTTTTAACATTATTATAAAGACATCCCCCATTCTGGGGTGGGAGGCAGGCCCACCCTTCACTCCATACCTCCCAGCCCCGGGACCCTTAAAGCAGGGTTACTCCCTGCAACATAATTCCAGTATCTCAACACTTAATTAAATATAAAAACATACCATTTCATTTCCCAGGGCTTGTCATTTGCACTTTTAAGGTTTCCTGTAGCCTTTTACCACTATCATATCCTGTCCTTCTAGTTAGGCTTTTTCTCATCTGACCTCATTTACCACTCTGCTAGCAGAATCCCAGCTACTGCAATTAGCTACCTTCAGCTTTTACACCTAGCCTCTCCTGGCTTGCTTCAGCCTGAAGTGGGGTGTGGGCCCTCCCAGCCCTTCAAGCCTTTGAAGGCCATGTAAGTTAGCCTTTTACTTCTTTGCTTTCTCCCAGGGTTTCAATATCTTCACCCTTTTCCTTTCAATTTCCCTCCTTGTTTTGGAGATTTTCCAACTCCTGTTCCCTGCCACTGGCACTCCTTACACCCATTTGGTCTTGGCCCAAGCTCTTTTACATATGGTCCTCAATCCATTTTGCAGTGTTTACAGGGTTTGGGTGACAGAGCCAACACCTCCTCTAATGAAAACCCTTGAGGTTGGTCGAATCTCTCTTTGCCACAGTTTCCCATCTACACAGTTGCATTACTATTAACTAGGTGGTCCTCGACCTCAGCAGGGTTCCTTCTTTCCACCCATCTTGCAGATCTATATCATATACTAACTTAGTCATCCTCGCTTTCTGAGCCTGTGACATCCAGTCAGTCCATCTCGCCTGGCTAACTGTATATTCTAAATCTGGCCCAGCCTGTACAACCCCTCCAAAAGCTCCCTCTCCACTAATTGGATCCATGCTCCTTGGAACCAGTGGTTTGGGTCACTGCATTTAGACAAGTCCAGTTGTACTCCCAGTGGGTTGCAGTAGCCTTGTCCTGGACTGTAGTCTGTATCTGCGCATTTAAGCACTTTGCTTTGGGGCTTAGCTCTGTCTGTATTTCTAGTGCTCTCATCTGCTTTGATTGTGGCTTCAGGTTAAGGTCCCCTTTCACCTCTTTTAAATTTACATTCTCTTGAATCAATCCATCATTCTCTTTCCTAAGCCTTTCTACCTGCTCCCATGTAGGCTACCTGCTGCCTTTCCCAATGCCCTCTAGTCTTTCCCCTTGCTCTTACTGTCAGCCCTCCCCTGCTGACTGCTGCTACCGACCACCTTGTAACCAAGCCAAGTACACGCACCTGAGACTTCGCATCCGCCTGAATGTTTGTTTGTCTTCTCCCATGTCTCTCCCGCTGTCCCCTCTCCTTGTCTCCCCCTCCTTGTCTTTTAGATTGTAAGCCACAGGTAGGGACCGCAGCTGATTATATGTTCTGTACAGCGCCAGGTTGTTACTGGCGCTTTATAAATGTTTAATAATAATAATAATAATGTCAGCCCAGTCTGTGTACTCTGGTCTATTTTATCAGGGAGATACTTAGTACTGCTCTTCACTATATTTCTCTATTTCTCCAGAGTGTCTAATGCTAAGCCTGTCTGTATTTCCTTATTTTCTATTTTCCTTTTCCTCTGTCTTTCTCTAGAGGACTTTTGCTTCTCTGGGCAACCTCTCTTCAAATGTCCCTCTTTATTACAAGCCCAACATGTTTTTCTCTGGGGTTTCTTCTCCCCGTCTTTAGATTGTAAGCTCTTGAGCAGGGACCATGTCTATCTTATTCTTTGTAAGCGCCAGATACATCGCTTGCGCTATATAAATGCTTATAATAATAATAATAATAATAAATTAATTTAGGGTGGGGAACCTCAGGCCTAGGGGCCAAATGCAGCATACGGCAAGTTTTTATGTGGTCCCTTTCCACTTCCTGGATCTGGCCCTAGGATCCCGTTCTTGCCTCCAATCACTGAAAAACTAAGCTCAAGGGAAGGAAGCAGAGATGAGGATATTCAGACAAGGATAGGGACAGTTCCATGCCACAGATCCATGATTTGGGCCCTCTTTCCTTAAATGAATCCCTTAAGTACCCCCACCCCAACTTTGTGCACCCCTCGGGCCTTGTTCAACTTGCAAGTGTAACCCTGTCTGGTCTGGCACGGTTGGGGTTTAGAACTGATTACCTCAGCTCCATCTGTATGAACCTCTATCCTCTAAGCCAAAAGACCCAAGTCTCTCAGCTCTGAGAATAGCAGGCTCATGAACCTGTGAGTGATTAGTCACCACTCACACCACTAGAGGGGGCCTCTGCACCAACCCTGTCTGGGGCTATACAAGCTTTCAAACTGGTCCCCGGGAGGGAAAAGATTCCCCACCCCTGCTTTAGGGAATTCACCTCCCATCAATGTCTCCACTGCTGAACCATACAGGGTTCTCCTTTCCAGGTTATCCCCCTGTGTTTTCCTGGCCCTTTTCCCCAGCCTCTTGGCTTTCCATTTCTGGGCAGTCATTCCTCAAGTGGCCTGGCTTGTTGCAGTCCCAACAAAGCCTTCTTTTTACAGTGGGGCAGTACCTCCTTACATGGCCCTCTTGCCCACATATATAGCAGTCTCAAGGGTTTCCACCTCTGATAACTCCCTGCAGTTAGAGAGGAGCACCCTCCATACAAATGCCACTGCCCACAACAGTAGCACTCTTTCAGTGTTCCCCAAGTGGGTGCACCCCGGTACTCGATTTCCCATGCTGCCTGTTTCCAGCGCGGTTTCCTCCATGTGCGTGGGGCACACTGCTCCCGAAAGTCACCAGCCTGCTTCTGCAGTTCTGGCTCTACCCAATTCCATATGGTCTTGGCTTGCCTCTGATGAGGGTGCATCTTCCTCTTGCCATTTTGTTGCTCTAAGGGATCCACATCCTGCTGTTGGGTTGGGGTGAACCTCCAGGCTCAAGCCCTGCTCAAACATCTGTCTTTGGGCATTACCTTATGGTCTCGCAATCCTCCCTTCACTGGTGGGGTCAATCCTCTGTTGGCTCTTGCAATTCTCCACTGTTCCGTTCCAGGCACTTTCTCAGACACAAACCGCTGCAACACTCTCTGCACCAAGACCTACCACCTTGGGGAAACGCTGGTATAACCAGCAAGGCATGCCTGTATTCTCTTGAGTTTGTCCCTGGGAGCCTTTTTTGAGGTTCCCCGGGCAAGGCACCTGGCCACCAATGTTAGATCTCTTTCGGTGGCCGCCCCTGTACTGTGAAACTCACTCCCGGAGGAGACTTGGCTAGCTCCCACTCTCCTGTCATTTCGGCATTTATGTAAGACCTGGCTGTTTCACCAGGCTTTTGGTGGTGGGGGTGGTGGGTGTCTTTGTTGTATTGTATATTTTTAACGGTTTAAAATTGTTTGCCACCCCGGGCTGCCCTGTGGGGGCGGGATATACATTTTATATAAATAAATACATAAATAAATAAATACAAGGAAATCAGAGATCGATTGCTATTCCCACTCCCCATCCATCTTTCCATTATCTCTAACCATGAGAAATTAATTTGGATCCTTCAACAACAGAATGAATTCTCTTTGTTTAGACTTGCAGTCTTTGCTTTATGAGCAGAAGAATTAAGGCATAGGTTCTTGGTTAATCAGAAATATAATTACTGTATTTTATCTTGTATGTTTTATATGATCAATTTTTTTGTACTGGATTATGGCAAAAGCTAGCATCTTAATAAATTAACTAATTAAAAAAACAACAAGAAGAAAAATGCATCTCTGCAAGTCCTTGTTGTACAAAATGTACAGACCAAGAGAGCAATCCAACGGCCAACATACGCCGATTGTGGGCACCGTGCTTCAGCCAGAATATGCACACACAGGTGTGCATTCGTGCTGCATGCGCAGCGCAGCAGGCCAGGACTCCGCGCACGGCATGCGTGCGCACATGAGCGCATGCGTTCTGACCATGCGCGGGGATCGGCATATGTAGGCCAGTGTACATGCAAGAGGGTGCTCCTGGTTGACCTCAGAAGTCATGATGAGAAGTAAAGGAGGAGGTGGTCTGATATGACGCCCAGGCTGTTTAGGGTTTTATATTTCAAAACCAGCACCTTGAATTGTGTCCGGAACTTGGGGTGGGAAGTGTGGATTCAGATTAATCCATACTGCACGGAACAGGCTGTTATGGATTAATCTGAACCGAACTGGAATAGCACAACAAGCCTGTTTCAGTTCAGTTCTAAAGTAAAAAAATTTTTTTAAATTGCAGTGCATGCACAAAATGGCCACCACACCATTCTTCAAATGCGCAGTGGCCAATTTGTGCATGTGCAGACCAAGTGCTATTTTTCAAAATGGCGGAGATGCTTCTGCAGCCATTTTGAAAAAGGTAGTGTATATGCAGAACGGTCTAGCAGTCATTTGCGCATGCAAAGTAATTTTTTAGATTCTTTTTAAAATTGATTTAAATACGGATCCATAATAAAAATCCACATTTAAATATGATAACTTTGGGGAAACAAAATGAAACAAATTTTCATCCAAAGGGACCACCCCTCCCCAACGAAGCATTACCCTTCTCTTATGCTATAATCAGCCAATGAGAGCTTTGTTCTGGTGATGCAGCCAATGGAAATTGATATCCACCTGATGATCATTTGGAGATGGAATTTCTCTAGAACCAACCTGTGATCTCTATTTTGCTAATGTAAATTAAACTCAGTTGTTTCTTATACTCTTAGAAGTAGTGTCTGAGTCTTCTTATGTTTCTGCCATATCTAGCATAATGAGATGCTTTTTGATCTTAATTGGAGCCCTTGGGCACTACTGTCATATAACAACTAGTAATTATTATTGCCAATTCACCTCGAAACTCATAATTACTATTACCCCCCATACCAATATTTACAGCCCACAGGTGCAAAGATTTATTTGTGTCTTTAATTTAATGCACTATGGGTAGTTCTGTTGAGTTTAGTGGAACTACTGATAGTATGTGAAATTAAGTGTGTATTAAGGCTTTGCAGAATTACAGGTATCAGTCCATCAAAGCTCCACTCAATTAGATATGACTTATAACTCTAGCGCTACTTCAACTTAAGGTTTTTATTTGTTAAAAAGGGTCCACTTTGCACTTTGTTTAGACTATGGTTTCTAGGGACAGGACTTTTGGTATTGCTGAGAACCAAAAGTACCTGATAATGGCTCTGATTGATCTGATATTTTGGTTCTTTGCTTGGTATCAGCGGTATTGGATCTTCTTCATTGGTTTATCATCAGATTTTTAACATTACGGTTTTAAACCGCAATGTTAAAAATCCAATACTGAGAGAACCGAGAACCAATAGGAGAACTGGTAGACAGAGATCAGATACCAATAGAAACCAAGAAAAAGATTTTGTCCAAGTCCCACCCCTAATCCATGTTGGCCTCCAATAAGACAGAGACAAGAGGCAAAGTACTTAAGTCGGTACTTTTTTATTGGACCATCTTCTAGGTTCTGTGTGGCTGGGAAAAGATGGCTACAAAAAAGACATTGTCTTAACTACTTTGGCTTCAGACCACATACCACTTACTCCAAAATAAGTGGTTTGTGGTTCATGGCCTTTGTTTCTTTGGACCCCCACTGAATTTATTGTATAAAAAGAAATGTTGATGTGTTCTAATAAAACAATTTGGGAAATGATTTTTTTAATCCCATTTTTTTTTACTAAACTAACCAAAATTCACTTCATATTTCAATAGTGAGAAATAGTACTGAATAATTTCAATAGGAATAAAAAAGCTTCAAATGATTTAGAAACTTTCAATAAAGTTTGGTAAAACTTATTTTCATTTTCCACCCAGCCCCAGAGGCCTTTTCTATAGAGGCAAGTTGCACTGGTTGACAGTCTGATCCTCAAAGCGTTCTCCAGTGCAAGTTCAATTGAAATGCATGGGCCTCTCCACTGCAAGCCCAATTGAAATGCATGGGTCTCTCCACTGCAAGCCCAATTGAAATGCATGGGTCTTGTGCCAGTAAGGATCAGAGCCTAAGTTAAATCACCATAGGCCCCTTGTGTGGTCACTTTTCAATTAGTTTAAGGGTGCTTGTATTTATTTAACTGCTGTTAGAAGAAATCGACATAAGTTAAATCAGTTTAAAGAGTGCCTATGTAAGGAGGCTGTAATGATTTTGTTTTCTTGATTTACATTGGTGTAAATAAATTGTGCGTATATTAGCAAGGCCCAAATTGCATCTGTCAAAGTGGCAGCAGGCAGAGCTCAGTGCAAGGTAACAGTCATTTTGGTTATTAATATCCAGATCCTGAATATACTTAACATTAAGCATATGAGAAGCAGAGCCCAAACCTTATAATACCTCTTAAACAAAAGAGAACACAGTGCTGCCCATTTTCCAGCATCAGCTCCTTTCATTTCTCCACTCCCAATTAAAAATGTCACAGATTTCTTCTGTGATACATAGGAACAAAATCAGCTATATTCCAGCCAGCGACAGTACAGTGTATAACAGGTTTTGGGAGGTGTGATCGGTGCAATGTCCAAAAATGGATCCCTTTAGTGTTGGCACCTTTTTCTGAGCTTAAGCAAACAATGAGCAGTTTAGTTCCTTTAGGAGGTCAAGTGTCAATGAAGTAAGAAACAAGCTTTTCAGAAGATCTTGACAAGGGAAGAGAGACCACGGTTGCAAATCTGATTGCAGTTACTCCAGCGTAATCTCCAGGGAAACACAACACACTCCAGTCCTGTTTGTGCAAACCATATTTGCTTGTTTGTGTTCTCCTCCCAGCCCTGATTCTTGGTCTCTACCTTAGGGTTGCTACAGATCCAGTTTTCATCTGGATAGTCTGGGAATTGGGGGGCTTTGTCAAATGTCTGGGTTGATGCCTAATGTCCATAGAGTAGTCTTTTAGGGTGTTTCTACTACAGTGCTTTTGGGCTTGGAAATAAGGCTTTTTTCCTTTCTCACAGCCTCAGTGTGGGACATGGGGTTATTTAAAATGTGCACAAACATATGCATATTTATCCTAATTAATATCACCTGGCTTTCTTTCCTGAGACAAGTGGCAACTCTATCTTTTTGCTGCAGTCGAGTCATCATCCTACGCCTCAGGTAGCATGAACTTGAAGAAGCCTGCCGTGAACAGGCAAGACCCCATGGGTCTCAAACCCAAGCCTCCAGGAAAATGTGCAACCAGCAAACAGCTGCTTGCAGACCAGACTCCTCAGGAGTAGTACTGTTTCACCCCAATGGTCCTGGTGCCCGATTGCCTGGCATAAACAGGAATCAGAAAACATCTGTGCAACATAATGGCTACCTGGAGTGTAGAAGAACTCTATATGCGTTTCCAGCCTTGCTTCAGCTCAGGTTACCTCCACTCCAAGCTTGGGTTTTAAGCCATCAGTTATAATTTCTTGGGTACCTGGAGCACCTGGATAAACCAGAAAAATTGTGACTTCCAGTGTGGCCCTGTCCCCTCCAGGTCAAATTCTATGGGAAAGTGGCAACCCTACCATCAACCCACTCTGCCCCATTACCCAGCTTTGGGCCTACCTACCACAACTATTGACAGGGGCGTAGCTAGCTACCATGGTGCGGGGGGGGCAGCTCAGTTATGCCCGGGCCTGTGCCTGTGGGGGCCCAGAGCCAACTGAGGCATCATGGCCCCGTAGCGAGGGGGCCCGATCACTGCCGCCACTGTGCGGAGTCGGTACTTGGAAAACTCACTGTGCCCAGGGTCCAGGGAGCTGCGTCCCCACTCCACGCGGCGACAGGGGTGCCCCTCGCCGGGGGGGGCATGATGCCTCGGGCTGGCCCTCCCTGCCACGCCACCCTTGCTGCCTGTGCCTGCCGCTTCCCCCCCTCTGCCTCCTAGGTATCGCAAGCCCGAGCCGCAAGGAACAAAGGAAACTTTTTTTCCCTTTTAAATTGCCTG
>QEPC01010507.1:816939-829866 GCA_003113815.1 Sphenodon punctatus | reverse complement strand
GGTAGGCGATCCCTGGGTGGGGAGGTAGGGTGATCCCTGGGGTGGGGGGGTGTTAAACCACCCCCCACCCCAGGGATCACCCTAGTCCCTGCTGGTGCAGGCTCCGGGTTGCCGGCAGCAGCCCGGAGCCCGCACTAGCAGGAACTTAGAGAATTTTAAAAAAAAAAAAATCCAGGCTGGGCAGGGTGGGTGGGGGGTGCCCTCCCTTCCACCCGCACAGCCTGGGAGGGGGAGGGGGGAGGAATTTTTTTTTTATTCCATTGATTTCAATGGGGACAGTTCCCCATTGAAATCAATGGAATAAATCCAGGTTTTTTGAAAACCGGTAACCGGTAAATCCGGTAGCCGGTAATTGCCCTGGTGTCCCACCCCTAGTTGTTAAGAGACCAAAATTTAGCTACAGCAGCTAGATCCTCCTGTCTGTCCACATCCTCCAATCGCAACATAATTTCGGACTTAGCTGTGGCAAAAGGCTGATCAACAAAGTAAGCCGCAGAAAAATCCAGATGAAGCAGAAGCTGTGAGGAAAAACTCCTCCAGGGGCTGATATAGGTATCCTGCTGAAAAAATTCTAGCAGGCCTCCTGGGGAGGTCTCTCAGTCTTGAGTCACAAGTGCAAAATTTGTTTCTGTATCAAACATTTTGTTGACAATTGGCCCAATTCCAATCTGAGGGCCACCGTAGGTATGCAATGAATAGCTTTGAGCAAGGACCAGAAAAATTTTGCTTGAACTACCCCAAGTTTGCATTCCAGGGAGAAGACCCAAGGCGCTTTTAAATGATCTCGCTCACAAGCAAGATCATTCATTATGCCGCATCTCCCCCTCCCCCCCCTTCCTCTCTACACCATGTCTGATGTTCAGAAGAGCATCAGACATGACGTAGAGAGTATGTGCACATGCGCATCCTTCTGTGCATGCGCACTCTGCCAGGGAACCCGGAAGTGCGGGTTAAAGCCGGCACATCGGTGATCCGCCTTGAAGGGGGCAGGATCGCTGGGCCGGCTTGACACGGGTGAGACTCGGCTGCACTCCACGTTGGGCATTTAAACGGACGGTCTCAATGGCGGCTGTTAAAGGGCTCAGCCGCCATTTCTGTCTCGTTTAAAAGCACCCCCAGACTTCAGCCCTATAAAATAACTGAACCAGCACCTTAGAGTTAAATACCCTTAACTGCAGGAAGAAAAGCTCCTTTCTTACATCTGTAGAAAAAATGGAGGATAGCAGCTGAAGGGCCCTTAGATCTTGACAAAGCAAACTGCAAACTGCCCTTTAGAGCAAAAGATCAAACCGAGGTATTTATACTTAGTGACTTGTTCAACCAGATGGTCCTCAATATACCACTGAAATTTCGGAGAGGCTTTTGCAAAAACCACTACCTTAGATTTATCGTGATTAATCAGCAGATGATTGCTTCCGCAATACATGGCCAAAGCCTTCAGCTGCCTCTTTAGCCCCACCCTTGTTTGAGACAGCAATACTGCATCATCGGCATATAGCATACAGCCTATATGGTGTGAGGCCAATTTAGGTGGGAAAAATCTTGGTGTGGCCATTATGGGGATAAGATCATTTACAAACATATTAAATAAAGAGGGGGCCAAAACACAGCCCTGTCTAACCCCAGATGTTGAACAAATTTCAGATGTCAGGTGACCAGAGTTGTTAAATCTAATGGCCATCTGGGTATTGGAATACAAAGCTTTGATCAGAAAGAGCAGCCGGCAATCGATGTGCGCCCTTTCTAGCTTTCCCCATAATAAGCTTCTGTCAATCGAATCAAAGGCAGATCGTAAATCTATAAATGCCACTAATAGTTTTTGATTCTGTTGAATATACTTATTCTCTTTATTGCTTGAAAATCTGGCCCTTTATTTCTCAAGCTGGTGCAAGCCCTAAGGGGGAATAATATTAAGCAGAAACCTCCCATTATTGGTGGGGATATTTAGCACAATGCACATAGCTTGTCACCTGCAGTCAGATGACACACTGCCACGTCACAGGGCAGAGGAATATCATGGAATTTAATCTTTACATGTGATGGAAAGACGCCAATCATAATTCATGATTAGCTTTTTAGCTATATTGCAATGACACCCAGAGGCTATGGTCAAGACTGAACTACTGGGAGGAGGAGCACCAGCAGCACAAGACTGGAATTCCAGGCTGTAGGCTAGGCATAGGCAACATTGTGACCACTTAGTGGCTGAAGGGGCCCTGCAGCTACTCAAGACAATACTGAAAAATGAAATGGCGCATACTGTTAGGACACGGACCCACTTCATGAGTTAATGTCCAAATGACCTCTTAAATTTAGGGGGATTTAGCCAAATTTATTCAAAGTAAAAGAAAGGGTCCGCACGTGTCCACTGGGATCAGTCCACTGGGATCTGACGTGATGCACTGGCAGCTGGCTGGAATTTCCCTCCCACACCCCAACACAGAAAGGAGATACTCCGATAAAAATGAGGGAGATTTATTGACACAGAATTAAGTATGATACATAAACAGTTCACCCATGGGCCAATTAGGATGCTACAAGTAATTTTCTATACCCTCCCCCCAAGCACAGTTGATATACGTACACAATAATTCACATAGAGAAACCCTCTGGTCTGGTTATCCTGGTGTAAGTGGACATTGCGAGAGGGAGAGGGAGGAAAGGGGAGGGGAACCAATATTACCTATCCAGTCCTGTTGAAAAGGGACAGGTGACCCTGTAGCTCCAGTGGCGTTCGCGGGCGGTGGGGGGAGAAGCTGGACAGACCAGGGGTGGTGGTGGTGATCTGGAAGAGATCCTTGAGGCAAGCATGCACAGAGTAACCTGCTTGTGTCTGCGTTCAAGAATAACCCAATTTTCTCATGGGGGCAAGGGCAGTTATAGGGTCCTTAGAGGAGGGGCAGAAGGACTTGCACAAAAGGGGGTGTCAAAGGTGCCTAGGAACCGTTGCACAAAAGGGATCCAAGGGGTATTCAGGAATGCTAGGGCTGAAAAAGAAACCTTTGCGTAAGGTTTTGGGGAGAACGGAGCTTTAGAGAATTTCAATGGGGAGGCATGGCCGGATGAACAAGAGGTCAAAAGGGAGTTTCTATAGACAGGGGAAGAAGGCTATTTTTAAACAGGCGTGGAGCTATCATCCTAACGATCAATCTATTGCTTGCTCAGAGTTTTAGGGGGCCATGGAGGGATCATCTCAAGAGGGAAGTCACCTGTTTTTGGCTGCTCCATTGTTTACCCAGGAGTCTCCCTTGTTCTATTCTCTTATCTCTTCTGACCAGACCGGTTTTGCATGGGACTTTTCTTTCCTTTTTCTTCTTCTTCTTCCTCCTCCTTCTCTTCCCCCTTCTGTTCCCCAGCACTCTTTGACCTGTGTCTCGTGGAGTGCTATCGGAGGGGGGGGGTCTATGGTTTGGGGGGGGGAAATGGTGTCTCTCCTAATAGTACACACACTGCTATGCCATGATGACAGTCTTGGTGAAAACAGACATAACGCTAACTCCAGTTTAACACTGCTTTATCATTTCTTATGCATGTTGCAGGGCTGAATAGGGCACTAATAGGCATGAGGGGGCGGCTAAGAAATATAAATAAATAAATAAATAAATAAAATACAGCCCTAAAATGTGAACAACAAATGTCTAAGTGGTGTTAAAGTGGAGTTAGCATTATGTCTGTTTTCACCCAATGTTCGAGTCAGAGCCACCTACCCCAGTACAGGAGCAGTCCACCCCCCCCGCCCTGCTGCCAGGTATATATGTGTGAGAGTGTGTGAGTGTGGCTGTGTGTATGTGAGCATGTGAACGTGAGCTCATGCATATGTCTGCATGCATGTATGCATGCTTGCAGGGGGGAGGGAGAGAGCAGGGTTTATTGACTGAGGGGGTGGGGCTTATGTCCCTCTTTGGCCACTTTAAATGTTGGGAGGTGTGTACTATGTACTACTGCTCCCTAGAGCAGTATTATTGCATCTGTTAACTTTGGTCTTAAAATCTCTCTGTAAATTTCCCATCTATTGTCAGGGAGCTACACTGGCCCTTGAGTTCCTGCCCATGCAGGAAATATTGCAACCAGTCCTTTGTTTAATGACCCACTTCCTCTAAATCTTGTTTTTTTTTTAAAATCACTTCCCCTTCCCTTCCTTTAATCTCTTCCCCACAGTGCTCATTGCTAGTAGCACAATCAAGGGAAGCTACGGTAGTGCATGATTCCTATGAGCAAGCGTTGTTGTCATGTGATGCAACCACAGCTCTCCATTCTCTACATTGGAAAGGCAGAAAAATCCTGCCTTACATCAGAGGCTGAACTATGATGAGAGGAGCAGCAGAGCCTGCCCATTCCAGGAGCTTAACAGCTGGGATTACATCTGTCCATATGAAACAGGGTCCTGGATGGTGTTCCTTGGTTCTGCCTGTGACACTTCCTTGTCCCTTTCACATCTGCTGCAGCCAGTTTCAGTCTCCTTGACATTACAGAAATATCATGCTGCACATTGGAAGTAGCCACCAGCCTGCTGTTTCCCACAGATGCCACATCAGCCCTGATACCATACAAATGTATTGAAGGAGAAAAACAGAGGGGAGGAAATGGGCCTTTTAACTTCCTGTGCACAAGTACTGCAGGACACTCTGTGGAAGGACAGGCAAAAATCAGACATGGAAACAAACAGCCAAATTCAGATTGTGAGGCTTTATACAATTCAGGATTAACTAAATCCAGTGTGATCATTTGGGCCCATTTCTATCAGAAGAAAAACGAATCTGGGTGGATGATGCAAGGCTTCACCACTCTCTGTGTGATGGGGAATCTTTGGGACCAAAGGACCGTTCTTCATGTTTGAAAGAATGCAGTTTCCAACTGTGGATGCAGTTCAGTTCCCAACCATGTTGAGGAGTCACAGCTCAGTAGAAAGAGCTATCTACAAACCTGCTTAGGTAACCCCAATATCAGACCACCTGTCCAAAAGAAGTTACTTCCTCACAGACCCACATCCATTGCTGAGCCAGTCTGCCTTGTGAAAAGGGCTACTATCACCACCACCACATACTCAGTCTGTCACTTGCTACCTCTGTAAGTGGAATTCAAAGACATTGGGCCTGATTCTCTTTGACAATGTCCTTTATGCTGCTGTGAACGTGTCAAGGACCCTTAAAGCAGGGGCACAAATGACGGAAACGGCCAAACTCCTTTAGTCATGCCCTTCCTCGATCCCCCAAAGCACATTTCCTTCGTCTCCGGCCCGGACCTGGCCTCCCTCATCCATGCCTTCGTCACCTCGAGGCTGGACTACTGCAATGCGCTCTACGTGGGGCTTCCCTTGTTCCTGGTTCGGAGGCTGCAGCTAGTGCAAAATGCGGCGGCTCGTCTCCTTACGGGGACGGGTCGTCGAGAGCACATTACACCTGTGCTCCGGACTCTGCACTGGTTGCCAGTAGCGTGTTGAGCTAGGTTCAAGGTTTTAGTGTTGATCTATAGGCCCTTCACGGTCTGGGCCCCTCGTACCTACCTCAGGGACCGCCTCATCTTCTGCGCTCCAGAGTGGCTCCTTCGGTCGGCCGGGGGTGCCTTCCTGGAGGTCCCCCGCGTAAAGCGGGGGGCCATAATGGAGAGGGCATTCTTGGTGCCCGAGCCGCGCCTTTGGAACTCCCTTCTGGAGGAAGCTCGCCTGGCCCCAAGCCTGTTGACATTCCGGCAGTGTTGTAAAACCTGGCTGTTCGCCCAGGCCTTTGGGGTAGGGGGGGAGGGTGAGTTAGGGCTTGTTATCTCCCCTACCCTGTTTATTATTTTTATGCTAAATTGTATCCCGGGGCTCTGTTTTAAAACATTTAAATTGTTTTGATTTGTTTTAAATTGTTTTATATCTGTTTTTATATGTATTTTTTATTATTGTTGGAAGCCGCCCTGAGCTGTATTCAGGAGGGGCGGGGTATAAATTTAGTAAATAAATAAATAAATAAAATATCCCACACCTTTCTAAGTTCAGTTTCCATTCTGGAAGAAGTGATGTGCACCACCGGGAAATGGACAGGGAGTGTAAGGCACATGGTGGGGAGAGATGGGGAGCATGTGGTCTGGAGCAGGGACAGCGTATGACCAAGTGGGAGGGGTGAGGGCATGCCTCTGTTTTGCAGAGACGGCATAACTAGGTTGGAATGAGCCCCAGTGCAGAAGGGTCCCCTGTCCCAGTGGCAGGGGACACAACTGCACCAGTGCGTGGGCCCCTCAGACTCATTGGTCCTTGTGCAACTGCATTACGTGTCCCTATTATAGCTATGTCCTTGCTATCCTGATTGTGTCCATCCCTTAAAGGGGGCATAAATAGATACTTCAAATTGGATAAAGCGAGCTCTTGGACAGTGAAAGACCACCTGTTGTTAGAATCCCATTCTAGGTCTCATTTTGTATCTGACCCTCGCGGTCCCCGAGGTCAGCCGGGAGCACCCTTTTGCTGGTGCCATCTCTCCAAGATGTTTTTACAGCCTGGGCACACAGGGAAGTGTTCTCAATAGCTGATCCAAGAGTATGGAGCTCCCTCCCCCTAGGGGATCCGCCTAAACCTTAGCCGGTTCATCTTCCGTAAACAATGCAAGACCTTTCTATTTGCCCAAGCATTCAGCAGGCTGTGATAGGATGGGGGGTGTAGGGCAGGGTTCGGTGTGATATTAAGGGGATTTTATCATCATCATCATCATCATCATTAGTTTTTATTATTTTAAGCCACCCTGAGCCTTTCTGGGAAGGGCGGCATATAAATTCCACTAAATCAATCAATCTGTACAATGAGATCTGAACACCTAGATATTTCAGCATTCTCAGAGGACTCCACCTGTACAGTGAAATGGCTTGCTGGCCAGTGACCATGTTCTGAGATGTACTTGATTTACTGTCGTAGAACTGGGAAAGCTGTAGAGACGGTCAATAAAAATGATCAACGGTATGGAACAGCCTCCATATGAGGAGATAATCAACAAGTTAGGGCTTTTCAGCTTGAAGAAGAGTTGACAGAGGGGATATGATAGACACTTACAAAATCATGAGTGGTGTGGAATACATACTAGGAGGTGCTATTTACCCTCTCTAATAATACTAGAACTA
Source organism: Sphenodon punctatus (assembly GCA_003113815.1). Taxonomy (NCBI): domain Eukaryota; kingdom Metazoa; phylum Chordata; class Lepidosauria; order Sphenodontia; family Sphenodontidae; genus Sphenodon; species Sphenodon punctatus. The sequence goes on along the minus strand of QEPC01010507.1, from coordinate 822,774 downwards.
GGGGACACTCTGTGGAACTAACTGGCAGTAAATTTAAAACTAGCAAAAGGAAGTATTTTTTCACTCAATGTACAATTAACTTGCAGAACTTGTTGCCAGAGGATGTTGTTACGGCCAATAACACAGTTGAGGGAAGTAGCATAACTGTGTTTAAAAGGGATTGGCTAAATTCTTAAGAGGATAGATCCATAGATAGTTATTAGTCAAATTGGTTGGGGAATGTAACATCTGACTGTTGAGAGCTGGGAGTAGATAGCAGGGAATGGATCACTCCATTGTGACCTGTTGGGTACTTTTCTGAAGTGACCAAAGGCCTGGATGGACCATTGGTCTGACCAGAATGGCACTTCTTACGTTTTTATGTTCTTATCTGCAATCAGAGACAGGATGCTGGGCCACTATCAGAGACAGGATGCTGGACTAGATGGAACACTGATCTGACTCAGTGTAACACTTATGTTCTTATACAGTCACATGCCTTAGCTCTGTGGTATGACAGCATCTCTGCCTCGGACTCTATTATTTTGGGTACAAGAAGTAGCTGTAAGCCCCACTTCTTGTCTCTTTGTTCCCCATGAGTGAAGCCTCCCAGGGCAGTTCATTAATAGTTTTTCCCTGCCATTCTAATACTCAATAATTGTGCTGGTTTGACTAAGTCTCTTTAATATCACTCCTTTAAGTTACACTGACAACTTCTCTAAGCAAACAAAAAGTAACAAGCCAGATCCACATCAGGATAATAGGAAGCAGCATAAACTGGCAAGTTAAATACAGAACAATAATAAAGCAGGCCAAGAATGAGTTTAGGGAGGAACTTGCCAAAGATGCAAACGCTAATAATAAATTTCAGTACATCAGAAGCAGGAAACTTGCCAGAGAGTCACTGAGGCCATTAGACGTTCAAGGTGTAAAACAAACATTCCGGGAAGATAAGGCCACTGCAGAGAAACTAAATGAATTCTTTGCAGCAGCCATCATTGCAGAAGATGCTGAAGAGATACCCACAACAGAGCTATTCTTTTTGGTGATGAATCTGAAGAACAGTCTCAAATTTATGAGACAATAGAAGAGATTTCAGAGCATACTGATTAACTGCTATAGTTGCCAGGACCAGATGGCATTCACCCAAGAGTTCTGAAAGAACTCCAATGCAAAGCTACAGAACTACTAACAGTGATATGCAACTTAGCATGGAAATTAGCTTCCGTGCCAGAGAACTGGAAAGTAGTTAATGTAAAAACAATTTTAAAGATAGGTTCTGGAAGAGATTGTGGAAACTACAATTTCCAAAAGCCTAATTGTGAGCCTAATTTTAGTATCAGACAGATTGGTAGACAAAGTAAACAGAAGGGTCATATGCATTGATAATCACTATATATGGGAAAAGACTCAATATTGGTGTTGTAAAGGGAAGTCATGCCTCACCAATCTATTAGAATTCTTTAAGGATGTCAAGAAGAACTTGGACAAGGATGATGCAGCTGATATAGTTTACTTAGCTGATATAGTTTACTTAGATTTGCAGAAAGCCTTTGACAAGATTCTTCAAATTAAGAAAATTAAGTAGTCATAGGATAACAGGAAGGATTCTTTCATTGATCAGTAACTGATTAAAAGACAAAAGGAAAAGAGCAAAGAGCAAAGGATGGGAATAAATGGTCTTTCACAATGAAGAGAAGTAAACATGAGTTGCTCCCAAGAATCTATTTCTGTTTATTAATGATCTTTGGACACTGACAAAAACCAACAACCTAAGCTATTGACATTAATGATCTGGAAAAGGGGGTGAACAGAAAGGTTGCAAAACTTGTATGCGTCACAAAATTATTCAAGACTATTAAGAGCATAAGAACATGAAGGTGCCATACTGGGTCATACCAATGGTCCATCAAGCTCAGCATTCTGTCTCTGACAGTAGCCATTCTCGGTCACTTCAGAGTGCCACCCAACTGGTCATAATAGAGTGGTCCTTCCCTTGCTGTTCACTCCCAGCTCTCAATAGTCAGAGGTTACATCCCACAGCCTAGTTGGCTAGGAACCTATCCTCCAAGAACTTATCCAATCATTTTTTAAACCCAGATATGCTGCTGTGTAACAGGGCAGCTAGGAAGTGCCCTGTCCCTTTAACAGAGCCAGGGGTAGGAGAGATACGGCCCCTTTAAAAAGGGCCACCCGGAAAGATCGGCAGCAACAGGAGATCTTGCAACGCAGATGCGGGGAGAACACACCTTTGAGGTAGAAAGTCAGCAAAGGCTGGCTGGGAAGGTACCAGTGCCGGCAGGAGTGCTGTGAGAGCAGAGCAGTGGACAGGAATGCAGGAGCTCGCCCAGGAGGACTAGAATTGAGTCGGCCCCAGAGGAGCATTGGCTCTAACCCCGCCAAGGGATGGAACTGCTTCCGTAAGAGGAGAGGCTCAAAAGTTCAACTAATTTCTAAGGTCTGTTGGGAAGGCCAACGGTATAACATGATTCAAAATAGGGTTAGGTAAGTTCATGAAGGGTAGGTCTATTAATGTCTATTTGACAATATGGTCAGAAGATGAAAACCGCTGGCTGCTGCAAGCTGAGTAAACACAATGGGACTGATCGCAGAATAACTGTGCCGTTGTTGCACTCTTCCCTGAAGCCTCAGGTGGTGACACCCAGCTAAAGGGACCACTAGTTTGGCACAATATGGCAGCAGAGAGGAACCGATAAAACCAGCAATGTAAGGCCATTTGAGAACAATAGGGTCTTGCTGTCAAATGGACAAAGATTACATAAAGCTTCACTGGGTACAGCCACAGGAGAGGTTACCTCAAGTTGGGCAGCCTTACCCCAGTTTGGGCACCCTTGTCACACAATGCAGTGGCTCGTGTACCCGGCAGCTGCCAGATATTCACCCTGCCTCAGGGCAGAGAGCTGGCTGCACCGCCCCGTGTCCTTGGAAAAAGGCCGAGGATACGAGGCGTAGCAGCCTTATCTACACTGGTGTACGGCTGCCCACCTCAAGGTAGTCCACTGCCACTCGTGGGCCCAGTCCCTGTCTGACTCGCCCCACAGCAAGGTCCACTGCAGGGCTTTGAGTGGCAGGTGCTGGTGCCATTCCCACATGGCCACATCACAGCCAGGGCAGGACAGCGGGCAGGGCAGGCCTGGGCACCCACGTTTGACCAATGTCTTAGCCTGCCCCAGGACATGGCCAGACGGTTGACAGCAGCCCGCATGCCTGGTTTCCACATGGAGGGGATGGCTGTCTGCCCTGCTCTCCATGATGGCCCCACAATGCGGTGGTTGAAATTGCCCACCTCGGGCCATGCAGGGATCAGTTCTGGATGGGCTCATCTGGTTGCACCCATTGAAAAAAGCAATTAACTTCAATTAGCAACACTACAGACAGGTCCATGTTAATCTGTTATATTCTATGGACCTGCAAGACTCTGAAATAAAGGATGCTGCCCTATAGAGCCAGAGGAAATAAGTGATGCCCTCTATTGTGCCGTATAGAATTTAGAAGATGTCCATTATGTTCTATTCAGCTGCAGGTTCTGAAATAAGGGACATTTGGCAACCCCTATCAGAGACACAGGTGGGCAAGAATAGGGCTCACTATAAAGAGCTATAGAAAAATCACTCCTCTGAGGGAACACGACAAAGAAGAGGAACTGTGCTCCTGTGAGGTACAATTCTTTCCCTTCCTAGCACAGTGAAGCTATGTAACTACTCTTTACATAGGGTGGAGACAAGAGACTCAATCTTTTCATAGTGATGAAAAAAACTTTTTGGTTGCCCCCAAAGGGCATGTTTCCTGTAAACCAAAGTTCCTGCATAAAGTGTGCAGGGCTCCTTAGGGTGCTGCATTTCAAGTGGTAACAGCGTGTCAAAAGCAACAGAAAGCCCTGTGTAGTGATTCACCACGGATTGATCTGTAACATCTCTTCCATGGATCCCTACCGGGTGGAAGCGTTCACACATAACAAATCTGAGGTGCATTATCACACAGTGGTGTTACCACTTTCAACAGGAAAACAGAAACACCCTTGGAGGAACAGCGGAGCAATCCCACCTCTCCAAGTTCCAGAGATAGCTCTGTTCTGAAGATTCTCCCAGAGAAACAATCTTTTTTTTTCATTTTTATTTGAGGATCTGCATATCATTCACATTTTTATACAACTCTATATCTCCGGCCTTATTACAGAAATGAGATAAAGGAAGAAAAAACAAAACACACACAAAAAATCTATAGAGATTCCCTCTTTTAGCTGGATAAAAAGTCACTGACAACCTCTTTACAACCAAACTTATACCTTTCCTCCCCCCTCCCCAGGAGATTGGTGTGCTGTGTGACTTTTAATGATTACGGTTCCTCCATTAGACAGAGTATCTTGAGACATTGGAACATACTGGATGTGATGCCTGTCTTTCACCAGCGACCTCTATTTGCCTACAAAAGAACCAAAAATATCAAGGATTACTTGGTTCATGTTACATCAGGACAAGATTTGCAGGTATCACAACAAACCACTGCACAAAGTAAATCCAAGTGTCATTTTCCCTGTGGCACGGGTTTGTTGCAAACGAACAGTTCTTTACAAATTCTAGAGATGAGAAGATTTATCTTCAATTATTTCACCACTTGTGCTTCCACACATGTGGTTTATATCATTCAGTGCCCATGCAAGAAATTGTATGTGGGTAAAACCACTAGAAAGTTGAAATTTAGAATCCTATCTTCAGGTCTTGCCGACCTATTATGAACACCCCTGGGCATCCCTACCCCGATACACTGCTGCTAAAGTACTAGTTGAAGACTAATCTTGCCTACCCCATTTCAGTCAACCTGCTGCTTCTCCATCTCCTGGCCCATTCAGTTAGATGGAAAACAAGGGCTTCTGATTAGTAGCCTGCATACACAGCTCTGAGGGATACCCATAGAAACCCCAACGCTCCAAAACTGCTCATCAGCGAGTAGGGGGTTGCCACCTTCCCCGAGGCTTTCACCCAGAGGAGGCAGGGCCATGTCAAATGAAGGCAAGGCAAAGGACTCACCTACCCTTTTTGTGTGGTCATGTCACTCAGAGCATTATGATGTCACAAGGGTCCATGTCAGGAAAGAGATGGGAGAGCCTCTTTGCCCCATCCCTTTCCAACATGGCCTCGCTTCCCTGAATGGGGAAATCCAGGCTTAGCCCAGAGATGATGGTCTAATGACCCTATCAGTGAGTCAAGCTCCTTCCTGCATGTGACCTCAGAGCTGTGGAAAGCAGGAGGCCTGGTTTGCTGTTGCCACGACTACAGAGGTAGGAAAATGAATGTGTTCATCCTGACAGAACTGGTAAAAAGTAACACCTTTTTAATTGGTGACAAATATGTTTCTCCCCCAATCCCTGCTGCTCAGCCCATATATCTACTCCACACAGCAGAGAGGCAGGCAGTTACAGGGCTGGAAGCATTTTTCAGAGGCAGCTCAATTAATAAGCAGCATTGAACTGACCTACCTCAAGCTAGTCGCATGCTCCATCTGGTCAGGCTTCCTACTTCAACATTTCAACACCTGGCGCTTCAGAGGAGGGAGGGAAAGCATAATGCAATTATGCAGTGCTGTGTGCATCTTGGGCCTATCTGTTAGAACTGTTTAAATCTGGAGTAGCTCCTGCAATTTTAGCAGTTTCTCTGGGCTTATGAGCAGGGGCAGAATTGTGAGCAAGAGCAGAATTTGGCCGCTTACAGTAAATGGGTCAAAAAGTGAGGAGGCACACGTTCAAACATGCAGTAACAAGTAGGCTAATGGGGATGGATGAAGAAATCTTCACACAGCACCTAAGCTGCAGGCCCCAACTTCTCATATACTTTTTTT
>QEPC01010507.1:780166-791173 GCA_003113815.1 Sphenodon punctatus | reverse complement strand
TTATGCTTGTGTTATGCCAGGGCTAAACTATCACACACTGCACCAAAAACCTCTTTAGGGTCATGTGTTGCACTTTACTCTCAAAGGTAAGCAAGCTACAACAAACTAACTATTCCAATGGCGTCTCCTACCTGCCAACAATAAGTGGAGATGTAGTTACCCTTTTGGGTAAACATTCCCCTGTGCAAAAGTGTGTATTCTCTCTTCCCAAGTCTGTTGTATTAGCTCTGCTCTGTCGTTCTGGACTATGAACAGTGCAACTTCAGAAGGTTGGTTACTGTGGTAATAAGCACAGCTTTTAACTCAGTTCCTTTCATCCCTCTTTTTCTGAGAAAATTGGCTCTCTGTTTATTTCTGTCTTCTGAGAGAGTGATTATGCAAGCCAACTTTTCACACTTGTACAGCAGAAGAAAAAGTAAGAGAGAGAGCATATATTTCTCTCTAAGTACATTCTTAGATAAAAGTCATGGTAAAATGGAGTTAAAGTTGAGAGTGTATATTGGTAATTTACAGTAAAACCCGGTAAGAGGCCGAGGCCATTATCCTACAACTATGTATTACAACCCAGGAATATCGAGCTGATGTGAAACTTACAAGAAAATCCAAACATGCTAAGCTATGGAAATTTGTAATCAGAGCACAAATTTGCACCCTCTGACCTCTTCCACCACTCAAGGGCAGAGTTGAGGTTGTTTTGATGCCTTGTATAAACAGTGTATTTGGGTACTTTCACTTATTTATTAATTATTATTTATATAGCACCAGCAGTGTACCTGTCACTGTACAATCAATAGTTATAGACAGGTCCCTACCCTAGGAGCCTTACAATCTAAGAGAGACAAAGGAGGGGAAGACAAGGGAGAGGTGGACGACAGGAGAGACAAAGATACATTCATGAGGTTGAGAAGTTGCAGGCACACATGCTTAGCTTAGTTACAGGGAACTTAGTGACTTAGTTACAGAGAAGAATTCTGACTGAGGGGGAGAGGAGGATGTAATTTCATTCACGATGAGCTACGGAAGGCCTGACAGAAGAGGTAGGTTTTCAGGAGGGATTTGAAAGTTGGGAGGGAGGGAGGGAGCAGAATGAATGTATCCAGGGAGGGAGTTCCAGGCATGAGGGGCAGCAAAAGAGAAGGGGCAAAGATGTTTAGAGAAGCAAGGGGGTTGTGAGCAGGTGAGGGTGGGGGCAGAGGAGGAGCTTTGTGAAAGTAACCTGAACTCTGAATTTCCTAAGTCTGTAGCTACTCATTTTCATCATCTGGATAACTACACAGTTACCAAGCCTAAATGTTCAAAAAACAAGTCAGGCTCCTAAAATCATGCCTGTGTCCCCCCCATCATGTGGATTTTTTAAAGTAACTACTTTGGGGTTCTTTCCCTTTGCTATCTTGTTTGAGACCAATTGGGTCACCCTGCAGTCACATTATCCAGCTTTGCTCCACAGCCATGAGACTAAAAGCTCAAAATCTCAGTTTTATCACAACTCAACTTGCTCAGGGCAGCTCACAAGTCCTAAAAACATTAAAACCAACACACACACACCCTAAGTCCCCAAATCTGTATCCATGCCTACCAAATGCCTTTTTTAAACAGAAAAGTTTTACAAACCTCTAAGATCACACAGGGATGCAACCAGAACATAAAAGGAAGACCATTCCCGACTTCTCCCTCTTGGACAGACATCCTACTTGCCTTTGTGCCATTAAAGCAGGGATGGGGAATCGTTTCCCTCCGATGGGGCACTTTGAAAACTAGTACAACAAACTTCGTGGGCCAGATAGGAGTTGGGCCAGTGGTGCTGAAGGGTTGTGCTCAGGATGGGGGAAAGGAAGAGTAGAGTCTAGATCATGCATCTATAAGTCTGCGTGGATCCCCATCCCCGATCCTTGCATGCCCTCATTTCCACTCCAGTGCATTTCAGTGCATAGAGGCAGGAACTGAATTGGGAAGGGGCCAAATAAAAACCAACCAGGGGTCAGATTAGGCCCATGGGTTTAATCCCACACCCGTGCATTTAGCCCTTAATCCACCACCATAGCCCCAGCATATGCTCCCTGACCCTCGCCCCGTCCAGGAGCCCTTTGCTTTGATCATGTGCGTCGTACAAGCCCCACCTTGAGATGACATTCTGCGCCCAGGCATTTTACCCTTCTAGTACAGCTATAGCCCCGTTGTAACATAATGCTGCCACAACACCCCCCGAACTCTAATATCTCCCCAGCACCCACTCGGGACAACACGAGGAGCTCCGGGCATTGCGCGTTCTGCCCGCATGGGGGCGCTGCATAGGAACCCATTCTTCGTCTGTCTGTCTGTCAGTCATTAGCCTTGCCTCCCCTTCCCATCCTCCTTGCCTCTGCCCCATCTCCTCATGCAGTCCCTCTTCCTGACTTCCGCCCGATTCCAAAATGGCTGCCACTTACCAGGACCCACCCAAGAACGGGCAATAATCACGCGCCAGAGTGAAGTTGCTTTTCCCTTTCCCGCACCCCCTAGGCACGGGGACCTTCACCTCCGCGGACAAAGGGGGCGGAGCCTCCTGATTGACTTCGGTTGCCATGGCCACCACTGGTGGCGTCTCCCTTTCCTCCACTGCCCTTTACCACACGTCTCTACGGAGCGCGCTGGGAGCCAGAAGAGGTTGGGCAGGCGGGAGATGAAGCGTGCCCTGCTCCGGGATGGAGGAGCAGGTGAGTGAGACTTGTGGGGCGGGGGTGAGGGACTGCCCGGAAACCCCACACAGTACTATCCCTGATCCCCAACCCATCCTCTATGATTGGGGCCACTCTAGATAGTGGACCCAATCCTAAACAGGCTTGCTCATGAGTAACTATCTTTGGAATCAATGGGGCTTACTCATGAGAAAGTGTGTTTAGGATTGGGGCCAGTGGGATTGGGTGATGCTCTGTGGGCAGGACTCCCCTCCCAGATCAGCCAGACCTGAGCTCATCGGTAGGGCGTGACCCCCGCAGCACAGCACATCTCTAACCCACTGGTGCCTGCGTGCAGCCACGGCTAAAATACTTGGGACGGGTGGAAAGCTGGAGTGGAGGTGGATTGTCATAAAAGCTCCTGAGAAAGCGGCAAGTCCACGTCCTGTGCTCCAACCCCTGCCCCCCACCCCCAGTAGCACCCATGAGCTGACAGGTGGCAAGGACTGCTAGCAGCAATCACCAAGGCTTTCAGGGTTAGGGGCTTTAGAAAATCTTCAGTTGAAAGGTATGTGGTACAATCATGAGAATCTATCTGTTTTAAAAAGCATATTTTCAGCCCTCCTGCTTGCAAGGGAAACTTTGAGAACATAGGTGCAACATATGACCTAAATGGAGCCTCAGACACCAGAAGGCAAATTTAAAAAAAAACAACTTGTAGTATTTTTGTTTTCAAAAATCTTTTGTTTTCAGCCAATCTCATGATATTGAAGGGCTGGCCACTTCATGAGTTTTGAATGTTTAGGGTTGGCACTCTGGCTGCATCCTAAATTGTAAGCAGCACCCTTTCTGCTGCCTCTATCTTTTCATATACAATCAAGTAGAACGAGCCCCCTACTCCACAAACACCGGCCCTGCCCTCTATTCCTTGAAACCTCAAGAATATCAGTCGCACCCAAGAGACATTGTAGTTTCCTCAAGTTTAGTTTATTAGTACTGGCACCAGCTTTCGATAAGACCAACAGTAAAAAACAATTAATACAAATCATAAATGCAAATTATCAATAAAAATAAATAAAAACAAATTATACAGATATGCATTACAGCCTTAGAGCAATGGATATTGACTCCTATGTTGCTCAGCTAAGTGGGAGAGTATGGCCAAGTTAGTAATAATATTATTAATCTCTTTTTATTGAAGCATGCAGATCAGCTTTTCTCAATTATACAGAAATTCAATTCTGGCTAAGGTGAACCCAAGAAATTTCTTTCTTAAATTTTTAAATACTAAACATTCTCTCACATAATGCACTAAATCTTCCACCATTCTCAACTGACCTGACAAAGCCGTCACTCTTTAGGTATTCTACGTCTCCTGCCCTCCAAGACAACAGATGACATTTTCTCAGTGTGTAGTCTACAAAGAGCCCCTTTAAGTTTCTGTTTTAAATTGGTCAATAGGTATTGTTCTGCACCTCCTCCGTTGTTCCAAAGACTGTACAAAGGCACAAAGTGACAGTGGCAGATAGAGGCAAAATCATCCTGTAGAGCAATATCCCCAAGTCTCTGGGAAACTAGTTTCTTATCTTGGGCTGTACAAAGACTAATGTCCATAGCATAATAAGCTAGTCTGCATGAGTTCAGCGTTCGAGTAACAAAGGATAACCAAGGTGATTTATGACAAGAATCTGTAGTTAGGATTGCCAGACATCCCTTGTTTCAGAGCACCATACCTCTGCTGAACAGACATCACAGCTTTATAGTGTCCTTTATTTTTGAAATGCTGATCTGAGAACCTTAATGTACACTCCTGCTGCACCTCTGTTCTCTCTCTGTAAGGGGTGGATTTGGGCAAGTCACTTCTCTGGTACTACTGATTATGCCCACCCCAGTAATAAAATGAATGTCATGATAGTTGTTAGATTCCATTCTGCAATATCCAACAAAGAAAAGCATTACAGCTATTCTAGGTATCATAACTATAACCCAACAAATCTGAGTGGGACATCAGCTTCAAATATAAAACAAAGCCTTCTAGATCCATAACCGCAGACCAGTACTATTATAAGAACTGCCACACTGACTCAACATCCAGCCTAGTATCCTGTCTTCAGCAGCCAGCACTATATGCTTCAGAGGAAACCATAGAACAATTGTGAAATGATACAGTCTGTGGATGAGTTTGCATGCCTTGACCATGGGTCAAGGCACACATGACAGCCCGGCTGTCTGGGCTGGCAGGCGGCGTAGGCGGATGCAAACTACACATGCTCCCAGCTGGGCTAATGGCAGCATAGCCCAGGGGTGGGGAGAATGGGGAACGTGTGGCCGGCCAGTCCCACACCTGTGCTGCACCCAACACCACACCATGACAGGCACCCATGATGGCAAATAATGACTGCCATGGCAGCCTGGACCAGTAGGAACCAGACATGCAAGCTCGGGGACAGCCTGCTTTGCCCTTGTCAGGTGGGCCCTACCCTGGGCTATTACCATGGCTGGTTGTGGAGATGAGAGCCCAGGCTCACTGCCAGCAGACCCGGGATAACTCCAGGTCAACATCTGGCAGCCAGGAACCAAACATGACAGCGGCCTGCAGGGCAACACAGGCTGCTCTCATGCCTGGTTTTTCCCCATGTTGACTAATAGCCATTGTTGATTTCATACTCCATTAATTTATCATATAGCATTTTCAGTGTTCAAAGCATTTTATATTATTATTATTTTATTATTATTATTATTATTATTATTAAGCATTTATATAGCGCAAGCAATGTACCTGGCACTTTACAATTGTAAGAAAGAGACACGGTCCCTGCCCTAGCAAGCTTAAAATCTAAGAGAGACAAGGAGGGTGGGAAACAAGGGGGGGAAACAGAGGAAGAGACAAGGATACATACACGAACTTGTGAGGTCTCAGGTGTACGTGCTTAGCTTAGTTACAAAGATGTAGTTACTCATCTAATGTTACACAAGATACGATGATTCAGGATGAGTCAGCAAGAGGGTGGGGGGAACGGTGAACCAGGGAAAGCTTGACGGAAAAGGTGGGTTTTGAGGAGAGATTTGGAGGGAGGAAGTCGAGCTACTGTGTTCAGGGAGGGAGTTCCAGGCATGGGGGGCTGCCAGGGAAAAGGGGCAGATGCATTTTGAGGAGCAGGGGAGCCATGAGCAGACGAGGGTGGTGGCGGCAGAGGAAGACAGAAGTGTAGCGGGAAATGAGTGCTGAGAGAGAGAGGGGAACAAGGCCATGAAGAACCTTGTAGGTAAAATCCACGAGTTTGTGCAGAATGCGTTCAGGAAGAGGGAGCCAATGGAAAGAGAAGAGGAGGGGCTATACATGGTCAAAGCAGCGGGCAAGGTGGATGCCCTTGGCAGCAGAGTTATGAACAGAAATGAGAGGAGTAAAGTGAGAGTGAGGAGTGCCAGTGAGAAGGAGGCTGCAATAGTTGAAGCGAGAGATGACCAGGGCATGGACAAGAGTTTTATAATCCTCATCTAGTTCACCCTCACGCGTGAGGTAGACCATTGCCTTTCCTCTTTTTCCAGACAGGGAACTTAGTGACTTTTCCAAGGCCATCCACTGAGTTCATGGCTATATCAGGATTTGAATCCTGATCTGCTAAGTCCAACTCTGAGACCACATCCACTAGGCTATACTGATGTCATTGTAGGATCATGATCCTGTGGGTCACCTAGCACAACCATTACGGAGACCAGAATCTCTTTGTTGTCTACATAATTTATTATTTTAAATGTATTCCTGTTTTGCGAATGGGTAAAAACTGCAGGGCTTTTAAAAATAAATGTTTCCGGGAAGGGAGGGTTGCAAACTCAAAAGTGGCTTAAGCCTGTTTCTCAGAAAAAAGAAAGTTGGAGCTCTAATAAGAGGGATAGCAAAACTCCTTTTCCCCTACTCAGTCATAGAGTTAGATATGGTCCACTCCAGTTGCAGCCTCTCCCAGAAGGAAGTGCTGTAAGGAATAGTGGCGGACGGGCAGTGGTTGTGCAAGGCATTCACAGGTGTCAGGACCAGGCTTGCTCAGCAAGGGTAATCAAACGGGGTGCAGTGAGTAGGAACAATGAAAGATCCTAGTGCTTTGACAATGTGCATAAGATGTACATATTTTATGCAATGATACTCAATCCTGACTGTCTCAGGAGCCAGTTGAGCAGTTGTTAACCAAGAGCTCCAGTATGTCCATAATAGTGTGACCCTAGCTTGGACAAGGGCTGGCATTGAGGAAGACAGGCAGCCTTTAGACGTCACCAGACTGTCTCCACCTCCTCTGGGCTGGGTGGACATGGCTACAGATCATAGACTGAAGAGCTGCAGCAGTGTGGGTACTGTCTAGTGTATATCTCCCTATGCTCAAAGCTTTCCTTTCTTTGTGTTTGTTAAATATTTCAGCCAGAACCTGGAAATGTTCTGATGACCGAGATGCAGGAGCCAGCAGAATCACCAGGGATTCAGCCCCAAGCACAGGAAACTAAATTGCTCAAGGCCCGGTCATCTCCGGCTAGCTCTCCCGTGTCTGTGGTTGGATCATCTGCTACTCAATCACCAGCATCTGCAGTTAAGTCAGCCATGGACTCCCCAGCGTCTGTGGTTGAAACACTTGCATCTATGATCAAGTCCTCTGCGGTTTCAGTGCCAGCATCCCTGGTTGCACCCCCAGAATCTGCAGCATCTCCAGTATCTGGGAACAAACTGCCTGCAGCTGACTCACCAGCTACAGCAGTGGGACCAGGACCACCCGAAGAGCCGATACCAATAGTGTTTGAAGACCCCTTTGATGTCTCCCTTAGGTACATGGAGAAACATAACATTCTGCAGATATTTCAGGTGAACCTTCCTCTTTTTGCCTCCTCCCAGAAACTCCCTTGAGTAATGGGGCCTGGTGTTAATTTGCAAGGGTTGTACTGTGTCGGCTCCCTTTTCCAGTGCTTTTTACCTTGGGTTTGGCACAATATGACCTTGTAGATTGCTATAAACCTACAGCTACCCACCTACTTACCCAAGACTCCCTTCACCCCTTACCCTGTGCTCCCCTGGGTAGATTCTGCTGCATTCAGCACAGGTAAACTCCAGCAATTAAAGCAGATCAAAATAGGACATTGGCAAGCCTGATGGCCAAAACTGCAGGTCGTGACGCTCAGTGGCGATGACTGTACAGTGCCAGGTACGTTGCTGATACTATATAAATAATAATAATCTAGCCCAGCATCCTGACTCTAACAGCATTTCAGGAGCAGTCTATCCTCTGTTATTCACTCCCGGCAGTCTGAGGATGTGAGATGCCCTGAGTATGAGTTAGCATCTCTTTGCCATCTTAGCTAGAAGCCACTGACAGGCCTGTCCTCCATGGAAGAAGTATGGCCTATACAGGTGTCAAACTCACAGTTTTGGTGCTATTAGCCCATGCACTAACCAACTAAGCTAACAAGCCAAGGTGCACAGGGAGTATACATTATTAGTTCACCCTCACACCAGCCCTGCAAGGTAGGTTATTACTATTCCCATCTGATTCCCTGAGTATGTTACATGTGGCACATCCCTTGTTCTCTCTGTCCCTGTTCTTATAACTGTCGTGAACCCTCAACCAGGATGGAGAATTAGTTCTGTAAAACCTTAAAAAATAGAGAGAAAAAAGGGTGAAGGTGGGGTTCTCCTCCTGTACTGTCCCCCAAAGTCTTAAAACAATGAGGCAAACTCCTCACAGCGGGCCTGGGACAAGTCCCCATCCAGGTGGAGGGAGGCCAGACTGACCAGCCCCCGCACCACCCGGAACAGCTCCGCTGGATGCAACTTTGCAGACATTGTGAGGTCAGCAAAGAATTCCTTCGTTGCTGTCCTCACAGCCCCAACATAGGACCGCAAATGGGCCCTATGGAGAAGTCGGTCAGATTCAGAGCGAGTCCAATGCCAGCGTCGCTCTAGTCTCCTGCCTACACGCTTCATACACCGCAGCCCCTCATTGGGTCTCTCTGGTCCTGCCACCTAACGGAGGGGCAAGTGTAATCCTAGCAACTAGCCACAGAGGGGACATGGTTTTGCAGGGGTTTGCTACCTGGAACAAGTTTGGGGAAGTCATCAAGAGACCCACGGAGCAACTGACAACCCAACAGGCAATGAATGTCTGTAGACTGTCACCCCAGCAGGGATGCCCTGTCAATTTCACCAGGAGGAATCTTTGTTGTGTCAATTTCTCAAGTGGGGCTTTTGGGCTTCACCTCTTTGTTTGTTTTATTTATTTACTTACAGCCAAAGCCAAATAATACATAATGGCTTCTACAAAAGCCAGATTTAAAATACAAATATATACAACCCTGAATCCCAGAGAAATTACGTTCCAGCCATATAAAAAACATAGTAAAACATTTGTTAATAATTACAATTTATATCAAATCAAATTTATTTGCGGCCATAGGCCAAAGATATGAACATAAAATACAAAGCATAAAACATGAACATATAACAGATCTTCAATTTTATTCCCATTCCTATAGAAGATTGCAGTAATAGAAGAACCGTGCTCTTCCTTGGGGACCTTTTCTATGGCTAGGATGTTCTGTAGCCTGTCTATTTCGAGGAGCATTGCCTGATATTTCTCCTGGTTTTTGGAAGTGAAAGGGCCAAAAATCTTTCCTTGGGGCGTTTGGTGAACTCTATTGAGTGTCCCTGGTGGACAGCGGACAGGACCCATTTGTCTGAGACAGAAGTTTCCCAAATGTTTAAGAAGCTGGACAGCCTTCTGCCCACCCATGTGTCCCCGATATAGTCATGTGTCCTGCTTGGGGTGTCCTGAAGCGGGGGCCTTAGACTTCTTATCAAATCTGTTGAACCGGTTGCTGTGAAAGGAAAAGTTCTGGGTGGGTTCTTTACTGTGCTGGGCCTGAAATTTCCTCTACCCCCCTGAGGAGCCCCCAAATTTAAAGGTAGGACCTCGAAAAGGTTTCCTTTTAGTGCCAAATTGCCGGAGGGTTTTAGTTTTCGTCTTGTCCGTGGCATCAGCCAGGACCCTGTCTAGACAGGTGACGAATAATTTGAGAGTCTTATAGGGGCCAGATACCAACAAATTCTTTGCAGTGAAATCGCCCTGCCAACACTTTAGCCAGATCCTTCTTCTGGCTGACCCGCACCCTGCCATAGAGCAGCCGACCATGTCATAGCGTCCATGGTGGAGTCTGCCAGCAGTGAGGTCACTAGCAGGATACGGGAGGAGAGTTTCTGGGATCTCCTTTCTGATAACTCAGGGTCCTGAAGGGTCTGGAACCAGGATAACAGAGCTCGGACGACATAAGAGGACAAGATGTTAATTTTTAGAGAAGACGCCGCGTAATCCAGAACCCTTCTGAGGGAAATGTCCACTGCCCTAACTGTTTGATCTTTAGGAAAACAGTCCCCCTCGGTGGGAAAAACTGTCTGTCTTGCAAGGGACGCTGCAGCTGCGTCTACTTTGGGGTTTTTAAACAGTGGATCCTTCTTCCTGCAGAAGGAGTATAATGCCTCTTGGGCTCTGTTCATTCTGTGTGATTTACTGGGATTTTTCCACTCTTCTATAATTAATCTTTCAAAAGCCTTGTCAAGGAGCATTCCCAGATCCCTGTTATGAATACTGGGTATATAGTCCCTTTCCTCTTGCAAGTCAGAGGAATCGTCTTTTCTTTTAATTTCAGGGTTTTTACCACTTGCTCCAGTAACTCCTCTCTGAACTGAGGAGGAAACTGCCTATCCCTGTCTTTTGGATCAGACTTCGGTGCTATATACCCCCCTTCCTCAAGCTCTGATTGCAACTGATCTTCAGCCTGGGACTCCCCGCTAGATAGGGCTTGGGCTAGGCCCTGGTTCCTAAGGCGTTTGGGACTGCGTTCTGAGGAATCCTCCTCAGAAGACTGAGAGGACTGCAAGAGAGAGGACCCAGATCCCCCTGGTGGATCTTTTGGCCTCCCTGATTTTTGCAGGGCCTTGCCCTTATTTTTGGCAGGAACTCTCTTTCTCTTCCCTTTCTTTTGCAACTCACACAGTTTATTTAGGGATTCTAACACTTTTCCCATAGAGAGACCCAGGGATGCTATGGAAGTATCCTGCTGGCTGGGTACTTGCAATTCGAGAGCCACGGAGTTCTCTTCCGCCGGTACGCTCTGCATCGTGTCCCGTGCTTTGTGTTGGAATTTTATTAGTGGTAAAAAACCCCAAAACAGCTTGAATTCTTAGTAGCAACAGCTTAGTAGTAATCAACACCTTGGAGATTGTTTCTAGATTAAAATCTACTTTATTGAGAAGTACATTGTGATAGGAAAGGCCTATCCCTAGGTCTTACTAGCTAGCTGCCACCAGCATGGTGCCCGG
>QEPC01010507.1:766448-776958 GCA_003113815.1 Sphenodon punctatus | reverse complement strand
GTTAGTGATTTAGTTTTAGTGTTTGTAGGAGTAGGCCTGTGTACTTATTAGATAATCCATTTAGTTCATAGCATTTAGAATAGTTAATAGCAGTTAGATTTAGTGTAGATAGATATATATAATATTATATAAAAATAAAAAAAACCCATATAAAAACAAAAAAACCAAATAAAAAACAAAAGAAAACCATATAAAACCCAATAAAAACCATATACAAAACAAAAAAAACCACCCATAACATTTCCCGAACGGACGAACCAAATGCAACCGAACGGATGAACCGAACACAGCCGAACCCGAACCGCGATCTGTTCGCCCATCCCTAGAATTTTAAGCCTCTGTCTGTTTGTTTGTAGCTTTTTTCAACCTTTGGCGTTTCTCTCTTCCTAGCGTTTCCCCAGAACTGGTCTTGGAAACAGCCTGCCCTCCGGCCCCGTCGGAGATGGGGGGAGGGCTCCCCCCTTCCGCTGTTGTATAGGCCTCAGAAATCGAATGGGAAAATTCTATCTGTCGGTGATTGCCGCACCCCGGCTGGAGCACCACAGGGAACCTCCTGTCGGTCTGAAGGCAGAGGACAGACTGACTAGGAATGAGAGAGGTAGCTTTGATGTGCATGTGCAAAAGGAAGTTTTGAGATCTGCCTCCTAGTGGTCAAAAGGAGAAGCTACCCGCAAGCAGGATTATCCGGAAGCAGGGGGAGAAAGGCGGCGTAAGCCAATTTCAGTAGTAGAAATAAGAGTCATATCATCAACATACACAATTTATATAATAATTCAACAATCACATTCAAAATAATTGTTAAACATTCATTAGTAAGTATCTTTGTTCCTTACTTTCTTCGCCTCTATCAAATAGGATGCCAATGCAAACAAAACTGTAACAGAGCTCTGCTCAAGAAGCCAGACTGTGTCTCAAAATAATCAAAATGTACAGCATTAGGTTTAATAACGGGAAGAAGATATTTATTTCTAAGTGGCAAGTATAAGGGGCATCTCCAAAGGAAGTGCTCTATATCTTCTCCCTCAGTACAGTTACAAGGGCAACCTTGTAAATTGTAGAGGGTTTTCTCCCACCTTCCTTCTTGCTCCATTAACTTAAGCTGGTTAAAGCGGAGCCTTCTTGTTATTTCCCTATGGCGAGGGTTGGGGAGGAGCATAAGATAACAAGCTTGTAAGTAATCCAGTTGGATGTATTTATATAGGGGGACAGATCTGATCATTTTAACTAAAGCCAAGTCCTCCTGTAAGGCCCCCGCAATAATCTTTGCTCATCAATAAACAAATTACCCAAGCCGGCTCTGCACCATAAATGTTTTAATTTAATAAACCTTGAATATGAGGAATCCCTTAAGCTTTCCAATTCCAATAAAGCCTGCTTGGGTAAACGACTCGGATGATAAGTTCTTATTCTAAGCCAGTAAAGAATAGGTTGCAGGTTTGCCATGCTTGAAAGATTTACGGCTCCCGCCTCAACCCACACCAATGCTCTGGGAGTTGTTTTTGACACAGCCTATAGTTTCCTAAGAAAAGTACACTGGATCTTTACTACAACTTCGTAGGCCTTAGCATCCAAGCCCCATAATTCTGAGCTGTACAATAACATTGGCTCCAACTTTATCTTCCCTACCTTATAAACTTCTGCCCAGGGTTTTCTATTAAATTTATTTTAAAAAGATAGAACTCCTCCAGCAACCTGGGTGGCTTTCAGAGATATACTATGGATACACTCTGTCCACGTCAAGGTTTTAGTGAAAGTTAAGCCCAAATAAGTAAATGTACTCACAGTTTCCAGGGAACGATTATTGAGGTACCATTTGTGGGTCTTCCCATGTCCAAATATCATAGTTTTGGATTTAGACACACTGATGATCAAGTTATTATTGTGACCGTATTATTCACCAAAGATAGAGCACCTCTTTGTGCTGCCACTGGATGAACTGCCCCTGTTGGGCAGAGTCTATAGGGAGGCAGCAGAAACACAGAACTCCAGGAATGTTTTTTCATGCTGTTCCACCACAGGATAACATTATAATAAATATCATGGGGTTGGTTTCCCTTGTAGTTAATGTAATGTATAGTCACCCATTGTCTAAAACTTTTATTTTACTGGGGTGCGCATTTGACGCTGTTGTTTTCCAGGTATCCCTTAACCTACTTCTATCAGTAGTGATATGTACAAACTCCTTTATTATCTAACATGTCCATAGAACTAGCATTCCTATCTGTTACATCCCAAAGGAACACAGTACAGCCGTACATTACCTGCCTCCAGCAGAGAAAGCTAATACCCTTTCTCTTTCACTCAGGAGATCACTGAAAACTTGGTGTATGAGAAGCCCTCTGACCCCTTGCAGTTCATGTTGCATAAGGTATGGAGTCTTGTTGCGGACACACAGAACCTGTCTCTTAGGGATGCAGCAAAATAAATCCCTGCCTTCCCAAGAAAGGCACAGAGGCAGTAAAGCCAGGGATATTCCTCACTGCAGGCATGGAAATGGCAGTCACAGAGGAAGAGTGCTTCGAGTACAGGGTCTGAGTGTGTGTAATGGGTTTGGGAAAGAAGCCCAGAGATTTGGGGTCAGTGCATGGAAGGGAAGGGACATAGGGGACAATAGGTGTTACTGTGTGTAATGGGAAACATAGGGAAAATCCATCCTGTTTCCCCTATCCTGGACTCCTAGCTGGATGCCCAGGAGTACAGTATCAGTAGCAGTTGTCAGTGGTTACCCTATAGGGGCAGATGGCAAGGCTTATGTTGAGCCCAGGGGAAGCAGGAACAGCAGTAGCAAGAAGCCCCGGGTGCAAGCCTGCTCCCACTGCTGCCATCATCACCCCTGAGGCCCACTGCTGCTGCTTCTCCAATTGCTCCCAGCACCCACTACCTACCACCACTCCCAGGCTCCACGTACTTCCTGCCTTCAGTGACCTCCCCCGCTCCTGGCCCATAGCTGTTGCTACCAGACATAACAGCGGCTACGAGCAAAAAGCTGCCTTTTGTTGTCCCCCCCCCCCATGACACTTGCAAGCAATCAGGAGCTATTGGTCAGCAAATACATAATAGGTCATGAACAGACAAAACAACCCACTGTATCACAGCCACAGCCGCTTGCCATACAAAGGAGTGGATATTGTTGAATCTTGTAATACCCCGTGGCTGTGGCTGTGGCTGTGAGGGGAAGGTTACTGGTAGAGAGTGATCTGACAGGAAGAAGATTTTAAACTACAGGGGAACTGAAAACTTGAGGAGTGAGGTAAAGGAAGAAATGTGGTGGGCACCTTAGGAGATAGGAAGAGGGTTGGGTTAAGGAGAGACTGAGAAGAGAAGGAAGGAAGGAACCCTTGCATCACTCCTCTCCTCACCCAGAAGCAACACCCTCCCATACAACTTAAGGAGGCTTCTGCAGGCCCTTAGACCAGATCCCATGCTTCACAAGAACATAAGTGCCATACTGTGTCCGACCAGTGATCCATCTAGCCCTGCATCTTGTCTCTAACAATAGCCAACAGTCAGGATGTCTCATTATGAGCCTATTATCTAAGAATGTAACCAATCCTTTTTTAAACACTTTTATGCTGTTGGCCTTCACAACATCCTCTGGCAATGAGTTCCATAGGTTAACTGTACCTTGAGGAAAGAAATGTTTCCTTTATTGTTTTAAATCTGCTGCCAGTTAATCTCATAGGGTGTCCCTAGCTCTAATATTTTGAGAGAGAGTAAACAACAGTTCCCAGTTTACTTGCTCTGCACCACTCATGATTTTGGAAACTTCTGTCTTATCCCGCCTCAGTTCTCTCTTCTTTAACAGGAAGAGCCTCTGTTCCATTTCAGGAACTGTCAAAAGCTATTGTGGAGCCTGTCCTGGGCTGAACCTCTTTATTTGTCCCCACACTAGGTCGAGGCCATGATAGAAACCAGGAAATTGGAAATGGACGAGGAAGAGAAGCGTCAACTGTCACACAGCAGGGATCTCCCCTCGTGTATCTGAGCAATCGTGCCTACTTGGGTGCTAATGCGTGCTAACACTGCTCTCCCTCATGGCTCTGCAGCAAATGGTTCTGAACAGGTGCTGGTACTAACTGTGCTCTCTAGCTTCTGTTACACTGGGGACTGAGCTGGGCTTCCAACTAGATGTAAGCTATGCAGCTACATGGCATAACAGATGTGCAGACATCTTAAGGAAAACATTGCAACCCTCTTGAACAGCCCTGTCACATGCCCAGATCCAACAACTCTCTCTCTTTTACACGTACACAAGCTTAGGGTGCAATCCCCAGCTGTTTAGTGTTTGTACTAGTGTTTAAGACCAGTGCATGTTCCATTCATTTCATCAAGATTTCTGCCAGTGCCAACATCCAGTACCAGTGATAAACAGTTGGAGGACTGTGGCCTATCTTTCTATGCATGTGAACCCCACACTAGTGATCATCCGTAACAACAGACCCAAGTGCACAAACCTTTGATTTAGGTCTAAAGACACAGTCAGCCTTTAAGCACCTCTACACATCCCTCCCCTTGCCTCCATCAACTCTGCTTTGAAGGATGATCACTTGTAGCTGCGTTGTCCAACCTAGACTGAAGCTGTGTCTGTACCACTCTCACAGAGATCCCCACCGGAAGGGCTCTGTCATTGCTGAGTTAATCTTACCCCATCCACTTGCATCACTCTGGGTGGTTGTGTGCAATGTACCATAACTTTTTTAATGCACAGAGCTTTCAAGGGAAGTTAAAGCCACATACTTAGCAGTGCCTTTGGTATCTCTGACCTTTCAGGAATAGCAGGGTTAAATAAAAGCAAGTGCAAATGTTAGAAACCTGAGAAATACAGAGTTAAAACTGCACTTCTAAAAGTAGTTATCCACCTTGCTATGATCTCTCTCTAGACATATCTTAATTCTGCTGCCTGGGAAATGCTAGCCAGTCATATTTTGCTTTTGTGTGCTATGTATTGGAAAAAGGCCTCTCTGGAGAGTCAGTTTCTAGGATTTCCTATATCTGTGTCTCCACTATTTGGTGTACTTGTCACCATAATTGCCTTTGCCCTTTTTTTGTAAATCCTCTCGTGTCATTCATGATCTGGGTCTGCCAGGAATGACTATGGAAATATGCTAACTCTGTGCCCAATTGCATTTTTTTGTTATCCATCCCTTTCAAGGATTTCAAAGCACAGGACCCTGATCCTGCACAACATACTTATCTACACACTCGGAGTAGATCTCAGTGAGACTAAGCACTTGCCCATGTCTTTTCAGGATGAATCTTTATCCACTCCCCTCCCGCCTGGGCAGGTGAATCGCATTATCCCCTTTCTGCAGAGGGAGGTCAACTCTGTAAAGTACTGTGAGGTACTCAGCATCTGTAGGATTGGGCCCCTATTGAAGCAATAAATTAAGAATCTTTTATGCATTCTCAATTACCATATAGTTAGGATGGAGGTATTCTAGTTTTTGTGGTCAGGGATCTCATCAAATCAATCTTTTAGGGATCATTTGACTCAGGATTCAGAGGAGTGTGGAGTCATCCTTGTATTTCACTGATCCAAGGCAAATCATTGGGTGTAAACAGACTGACGGCAGTTCCACTTCTGTCCGTGCCAGCCTGCTTCACCCCTGGTCAGTCCATGTAAAGGGGTGCCCACCAGACGTGCAAGTGGAGCAGGCTGTGGCTGCTGCCGGCACTCCGGAACATCCCAGGGTGCGCTGCACGGAGCAGGCTGACCAAACCTGGGGTAACAGCTGAACATGGCGTTGCTGTCCATCTGCTGGGCAGACCCAGGCTGCAGTTTCCGCACCCAACCATCTCTTGCCCCATACAGCACCATGGAGTTGCGGGTACCAGCCTAGAGCATCGGGCAGTCACCCNGGTCCCCCAGGTGCTAGTGCACTGTTTTCTGTCATGATGGGAAATTAAACTATGGGTGTAAACAAATGGATGGCAGCTCCACTTCTGTCCGTGCCAGCCTGCTTCACCCCTGGTCAGTCCATGTAAAGGGGTGCCCACCAGACGTGCAAGTGGAGCAGGCTATGGCTGCTGCCGGCACTCCGGAACATCCCAGAGTGCGCTGCACGGAGCAGGCTGACCAAACCTGGGGCAACAGCTGAACATGGCGTTGCTGTCCATCTGCTGGGCAGACCCAGGCTGCAGCTTCCACACCCAACCATCTCTTGCCCCATACAGCACCATGGAGTTGCGGGTACCAGCCTAGAGCATCGGGCAGTCACCCACACCTCTATGATGCATGGGGAGGGAGGGGCGGGCTGGTGGACAACAGCCTGGGGAAGCCACCTGTGCATCTCCTGCAGACTCAGGTGGGACTGGAAGCAGGCAGACGGTGGGGGGCACCCCTGGAGCAGCCAGGCTCCTCATCTATCTAAAAACATCTATTAGCATGGAGTGTGGCTGCCCTAGGGTGTGCATCCAATCATGGAGCTGCTCTTTGGGAGTGTGGTGACTATCCCCTCCCACCCCTCTTATCTGGGATGGCTCACTGGTGTGGATGAGCCCTAAGGGAAGGCTAGGTCAGTGGAGGTTTCTGATATTTTTCAGGCCTTTGGAACAAGAACAGAATTATGGTAGCTGGTTGTGTGATTTTAGAAGTGCCACCTTAACTCTCCATTTTCTGGGTTTTTAACATTTAAAAAGTTTTATTGCTCTTTTTTATCAACTCACCTTCTAGAAAGGTACCACACGTTCAAACCACTGGGATGTGCCTGCAGCCTTAACATTGCCACAATGAAGTGGTATATTGGGGGTGTTGTGTGTATTATTAATATTTTAGCTTTTCTTTAACATGGTCCTGAGATCTGGAGAGGAGCCCTGTTTCCAAATCCTAGAAGTTTCCTGTCAGGGAAGACCCATCCCTACCGGGGAGGCCAAGGAGAAGAATACCCTGCTAGTTTGCTGGCCATATTATCCCATACTACTGTGAACCCTTGCTATGGAAGAAAGTCATCAGGCCTCCTAAGGTTCATAAAAAGGCAACTGCACAAGCTACACCTTCCACAAACCACAATAGGGTCTTCAGAACCAGGGTTCCTCTCTGGCAGATGCCAAGAAATGAAATGGGGTTCTGCTCCACTCCTGTCACCTGCCTAATGTTGGAAGGACTGGACCTCTGCTTTGGCTGGCAAGGAAATAGAGTGGAGAGGTGAAAGAAGAGTCCCAGTGAGCTCCTCCCTATCAATCTCATAAGCTCTCTGGTGGAGAAAGGAGTATGTGAAAACAGAACTAGCATTCCCCCTTCCTCCCGATCTCCTGATGGTATCTACTTGGGGACCTCTTAATGGGAAAATGTGTCCTCTCCCCCCAACAAGTCTTTCTAGTGATCATGTGACACTTTGAGCTCTCTCTCTAGGGAAAGTGGCAACCGCCTTACTTGTTTTGAAGCAGCCATATGTGAGGCTTTCCTGAGCTGCTGAACCGTGACAACATGACCAAGTCAAACCTTAATAACTTGCAATCAGACTTTGATCAACTACATTTTGACCCTGTACACTGGATCTGAGCTAACGTCTAGCATAGCCTTTCTCTCTCTCCTCCTTTCTGTCAAGAGCATCATTTGGAATTCTGAACGTCGCTGGTGTTAGGATATTGTGAGCCAGAACCCCCTTGTCTGATTCACTTCAGTTACCTCAGTTCGAGGACCAAGGTGGCTTTTAGTGGGAGGACAGGCGTAGAGTGGAAGCTCTTTCTATTTTTTCACTATGGAGTGGCAATCTCTGCTTTGGAATCGTTTTGTCCAGTCCTGGGAGCTGGGGCTGGATATGGAAGATGTGGATATGGAATAGTACCCATGTATTTTCTGGCAGGCAGCAAACATGCCCTCTTGAAGGAGTTACTAGCTGACTGTGATGCAG
The DNA here is from genome assembly GCA_003113815.1 of Sphenodon punctatus. Lineage (NCBI taxonomy): Eukaryota > Metazoa > Chordata > Lepidosauria > Sphenodontia > Sphenodontidae > Sphenodon > Sphenodon punctatus. Next base: position 769,105 of record QEPC01010507.1, on the reverse strand, counting down.
TGCCATTCCTCAGAATGACTTAGGTATGACACAGAATGATGTTTTCCTATGTAGGAAGCAACTACAAAAAAATCCTACAGATTCAAATTTGGTTGGTTAGATCAGAGGCCAAGAATTTATTTATTTATTTATTTATTGCGCAGCATTTCTGCTACGGGGATGTAAAATGGGCTTGATTCCCCAGAGTGTTAAAGTGACCTTGGAGTATAGCTTCTGATCATGTGCATGTAAATGCTTTAACTGTGCTGATTAAAGCTCCTTTGCTAAAATCATATCCTCCTCTGCTGTGCTTTATATACCAAACTGAATTTACAGTTGGAATAGCGGAGGCACTCTTTGCCCTTCAGGTCTGTCATAGTGGCAATTCCAGTTAAAGAACAGGAGAATCTAACCTGGCCGTACAGAACATGAAGGGGTAGAGGAAAAGCACTCGGAAGAACAACAGGGATAGGATGGAATGACAAGAAACTAAGTGGAACAATAAGCAGTAGAGCGTCTGCCCTTCTGCCACTTGGAATGGTGGAAGCTTGTGTGCAAAAAGGTGGCGCATGTATGTTCAGTGAGGGGCATGGTTTGTTGGCCAAGAGGGCAGGACTTGTCCTTCCCTGGCCACTCAAAATGCTGGGAGTGGGAGGTATAGTTAGTGCCTGTACAAGGTGCTGTTTCTTTACAGAGTGATGCCCTGAATCTAGCATCTTTTAGAAACAGACTATGACCACAGTCCACTTATAGTGGATTAGTCCCATTGGAGCCATCTGGTATGTAGCGGAGATGGAACTTTAGCTTTCCCATTTATGTCCACTAGGTGTCAGCAGAAGCTAATAGAGTTCTCTCTGAACAGTTTGACAATGAGTAAACTGGAGTCTGTCTGCCCATGAACTGAGTCAAATAACCACTCTGCCTATTAGCAGGAATGAAGCTTGGGCGTGCTCACCTAAACAGAATGTTGTACAGCATCCACTTTGAGTCCTAAGGGAAGCTTTCTGCTCACCTGGCTCATTCAGAAGTTTATGAGACCCACCCTGGACAATGGCCTAAATTTCAGGGGTAGCAGCAAAACTGCACAATGAGCATCACATTTTTGTTGTATGGTGAGGAGCAGAGCTGGGTCAAATAAAAGCAAGGCTTGATAGAAACGACTCTTACAATTGCACTGAAGTTCCCAATTTTACTTGTTATAACCAACAGAATTCAGAATTCAATATCATGAAACTGAATTTAGTCATGCAACAGCCTTGCCCCAGCTCATTTGCTCAGAAGGATCTGTGCCTCAGTTTTGCCCAAACAACCACACTCGCTCCTTTAAATGGCTTTTATTGCCCAGTTCCTTTATATTTTTTGCTCACTACAGGACCCCTCCCCCCCCGGGCTTCAGTTTACAAACTTAAGCAAATATATGGACCCAATGTAAATCCCCATCCTTACTTGCTCCAGAGATTGCTTCCCAGGCCTAGTGGTAGCCCAGCGCTCCCGTCCAGACTTCCCTGGTGATCCTCTCGGCTATACATGCTTAAAATCAGGAACGCATGTAGGTAGATCCTCTTCTAAAATGATGCTGAAGTGATTAAATAGGGGAAAGTGTGTGTCTGTTTCTCATCTGGATCTATGTTACAGGTTTGGGTGCTGTATAATATTAATAACAAATAACCGTGGTACAGAGTGTTGCTTGAGGAATATTTTAATTCTTTGCATTTTAGAAGTGGCAAATAGACGTGGCATTTTAAGGTTTAGTTTAAAAAACAAACAAACAAAACAACCAGCCACTAAATCTTATAATTTATGAAGCCATGAGGCAGGAAAAGGGGGAAATATTTAAAAGCAGTCAAAGAAAACCCAGCCTGTTGATAAGCACTGCATGTTAAACCGTTCAGGAGTAGAAATGCAAGGCAATCATGAGGCTGATTCATGGAAGCGTTGGGAGTTGTGTTGATGTTCTCTAGGATCTTGGGATAGATCTCTTTTTCTCTCTCGCTCTGTAGATATATAATTCTTAAAGCATTGTTTGTCTTCTGCTCATGCCGTAGAAGCAAAACAGTGGGAGGGAAGGAGAGAGGATCAGTATGGCAGCAGGGCTGCCTCATTGAAATTACCCAGAGGATTTGCTGATAGTCTCCCTTTTTTCTGCTACATTGTTCTTTCTTCCTCATTTTACCTCTCTGCTCTTTGATCTGTATCACATCTGACAGGTATTTGATTACAGCTGTGTTGTGTCTTATCTATGTTATGTCCCATCATTCTTATCTATATTGCTGTCCTAGTAATCATCTCTGGCTTGTAAAGATACAACAGAGATAAGAGGGAATGCAATAGAGATAAGCCGGGAGAGGGATGCAGGCAGGCAACATTGGGGATGAGATTCCCCCGCACAGTGCACAGTGCTCCACCCCACAGCCACAAGCCAAAGGTGCAAGCCCGCCCCCAGCAGCCTTTGCAGCACTCATCCCCTCCAGGTGAGCAGGGCTCCACCCCACAGCCACAAGCCAAAGGTGCAAGCCCGCCCCCAGAAGCCCCCAGCAGCCTTTGCAGCACTCATCCCCTCCAGGTGAGCAGGGCTCCACCCCCAGAAGCCCCCAACAGCCTTTGCAGCACTCATCCCCCCCTGGTGAGCAGGGCTCCACCCCACAGCCACAAGCCAAAGGTGCAAGCCCGCCCCCAGA
>QEPC01010507.1:718279-758069 GCA_003113815.1 Sphenodon punctatus | reverse complement strand
CCCCTTGGCTGTTCGCCCTTCCTCCAGAGCTGCCTCTCCCCACAACCCTCCCCACTCCCACTCCCCATACGCCTCCGCCCCATTTCTCCTCTCCCCCCCAACCCCCTACCCTTAACCGAGCCTCCTGCTGCCACCAGGGGCCGGCATCTGTTATATTACCCTTCCCCCCAACCTCCCCTGCCACTGGGAGTTGGGCAAAACCCCCACCTGCTGCCACCAGGTGGCCCCTCCCCCAGCACACTCCCCTGCTGCCACCAGGGATCAGCGTTGGGGGAGCCTCCCCCCTCTCCAACCCCCCACCACTACATATCAAGAAGAAACCCCCACGTGCTGCCACCAGGCAACCCCCTTCCCTCCACCGTCCCCCGCTGCCACCAGAGGCTGGTGCTGAGGAGACCTCCCCCCCTTCCCTTCCTCCAACTGCCCCTCCCAACCCCCCTCTCCCCTTAAAATCTGGGCTTTGTAGGGCCCCACAGTTCCTAGAGAGGCTTCTGTACAGAAAAACTCTGGGCAGCAGCATGAGACATCCTTCTAGTGCTGTCCCAGCCGTCTGAATGCAATTGGCTGAGGAGTCCTCAAAGAATTATACAACCCTTCCCCCTTTAACTCCCTCACTGCTCTCAGGAGGGAGAGGGCAGCTGAAATATTCCTGTTCTACAAAAGAGGACACAAACAGGTTAAATGACTCAATTTAAGTCAGGCCTTTTGAACCCAGATCATTGGTTGATGGCCTGTGCTTAAACCCACTAAACCGAAGTGCCCCAGGCAAGGTACGCAGGCTCTCTGTCTCAGCATGCCTAGCCGCCTTGGCATAGCTGTAACTCTCAAAGTCTTTAACAAAAGACATGGCTTTATGGACATAAATGAACCAGCTTGGAAAAATGTCATTCCCACAGCTGGTGAGCTGGGCAATTGAAAAGTAGATGTGGGTGTAAACAGATGGATGTGGAGCCTGCCCAACCCTGGAGCTGCTCCGAGGATGCACCCCCACGTCCAGCTCCACTTTGGTCCACTTTAGATGCGGTGGGTGCCCCCCCGCCTGCCACTCACCCAATGCTCTAGGCTGGCAGCTGCAACTCCATAGAGCTGACTGGGGCAGCGGCCTGCCAGGCGTGGAGCTGCACCATGGGTCGGCCCAACCGACAGACAGTGCTTCATGTTTGGCCATTGTCTTGGGGTTTGGCCAACCCGCTCCACCCTGCGTGCTCCGGGGATCTTCCAGGGCACTGCTGGCGGGGCTGCCCCAGCACAGGCTGAGCCTGCTCGGCTCTGCACAGCTGGTGGGAGCCTGTACACAGACCGGTCAACCCAGGGGTGAAGCAGGCTGGCGCAGGACGAAGTGGAGCTGCTGTCCATCTAAAAGTACCGTGGGGGGGTGTCAGGCAGCTTTAACAGCACAGGCCACGTCTCCCTGTGAGTGATGAACTCTCTGAATGAGTCTTTAGAAATACGTGCTGCTTATTTCACAATCGCTCCCCCCTTCCTCCCCCCCCCATTGCAAATGGTGGCTGTGGTTCTACTGCCACTTCCCATTAGGCACCTCAGCAAATGGGCCTCATTCTGATGCATGCTGGGAATCTCCAGGGAGGCCTGACTACCCTTAATTTCCACTTGAGTCCACAGAAACTGAGTCTGAGGTTCCCATACTGTGGGCCATAATAATCGCAAGTAGGCTCCTCAATATGTGGCTGGGGTCATGATCCCAAGTGGTATTTGATGTACTCTGCTCGTCTTTGGTGCTGACCAGGGTTACAGAATTATATTTAAGTTACAAAATGAAGTCACAGACAAAACGCTTGGGAACCATTGAAGTGAGCCTTTGCAAAGAAGGCGGGGAGCCACAAATCAGCTCCTGGGGCTGGGGAGTGGCAGGGACTGGAAGAGGGGAAGGAGAAGAAGGACATGAGTTTAAAAGACATGTTAGAAGGGGAAAAGAAAAATACAGAGAATATAATAAAAGTAGTGAGAGAAATTGAACAGAGAAAAGGAAAAACAGCATCAACTTGTGGGAGGGCAGGGTGGAAAGGAAAGAAAGGGCCTGTCAGTTAATCCACTGCATGGGAGTATTGCACAAAGCAGGACTCCAAGCCCCTGAGAGCATGTTCCTCCAGACAGATAGCGCGTCTCACTGGCACTAAGGCTGTTTTTAAACGAGACATGTCCATGCATGCCCCGCCCCCCGTCCACGCGTCCATCTGCTCGTGTGACGGTGATGCGTAGGGAGGCGCGCTCCCAAGACCCACGCTGAATGGAGCTTTATGGCCATGCAGAGAACGCCCCATGCGGGCCAGGGTGGCTGCCTCTGTGGTCAGGACAATCATGCTGGGAACCACTAGTCTGAAGCGCTCTCCACACACATTGTGTACGTGGGCGCCCTGCAGCCGCACCACTCAGTGGCTACAGACCCCACCCCCTTCCCACAGCACTTACTTAAAAACACCCTAAGTCGTTACTTGGGCTTTCATCCTTAGAGTGCTGTGCTGGTGCATGACCCTTGGAAATGAATGGTGTTTGTGTCAGTGCAGTGCTTTGGAGATCGGAAACCACCAGTGCAAGCCATTTCCCTGCTAGTCTACACTTGAGAAATACCCTTGTGCAGGGCACGCAGCATAGCTGACAAGTAAATAAAAGCCTTTGGAAGGAGCAAAGGAATGAAAGAATCTACCTATCGTAAATCAATGGTCTTGCAGAAAGCTTGGTAGCTGGCTTCATGCGGCCCAGCTCTGACTCAATAGCTACAGGGAGAGTGGGGCTGCCATGTTGGCCCCAAATGGAAGAGAAGGAGATAAAGTTGTTCAGATGAGATCTTTTGTTGGACCAACTTCTGTTGGTGAGAGTGTGGAAACTTTCAGGCCTCACAGGGTCCTTCTTCAGACAAGCTACAGCTACATCCCAGACTTACGTTGCTGATCATTCCCCTGCGGCAGAGGGGTGTCAGTAACAAGACAACCTCAGGGAAGGACTGGGGCAGGGCAAGGAGCTGAACGGAGCAGGGCAGAGAATAGGACATGGATGTAGATGGGAATGACAAAATGACCCATAAGAGAAGAGCTAGGATCCTGCCTAAAGAAGATCTCTGTGTAGTTCAAAAAAGGCTTGCACACTTTCGTCAATAGAAGCTGGTCCAATGAAAGGTGGTCTCTTCATGACTCGCATCTCTACCGTTGGTGAAAAGGCACCAGGGGAAGCTGAACCAAAAGACTGGGATACCGATGACTGCGGGTTTCACTGTTTTAGACTTTGGGGCTCCCCCCTGACCAGCACAACATACCGTGAAGCTTGAAAGATGCTTACTATGCTAGATCAACCATTAAAAGCATGTGGAAATTGAGAGGCACAAAGAACATACCTGAAAATTGCAGGGCACTTTTTTGTGTTTCAAATATGAAAGCCCAAAATGGCTTTTGTGTGTGTTCCTTTGTGTTTTATCCTAATAGACAACCCTAGTGCTTGTGTGTGTTAGAGAGAACCCATATGCATTTATTAATGCAAGCTGGTTTGTGCGTGTGTAACAGCGCGTCCGTGTGTGTGTGTGTGTCCGTGCATGCACCTACAAGTACCACGCATATGTATTTATCCACGCAGGCGCGTGTATGAAAAAAGCAGCACTCACACATACATTCTAAGCTTCAATTAAAATAAATTCCATTGCTCTCCTTCCCAGGGAGGCCGGATTCCAGAACACTTTCTTGATCTGATCAAGCCATCGCTCTATCAGCCTGCTAAGCCAGTTTGGCAGAAAGCTGCTTCTAGCCAAACAATAGCAGCAGCAAGAGCATGAATGCCACTCACCCCACCCCTCCCCACCCCTTTGCAGCTCAAGGATGGATTAGGTTTTAAACCTGTCTGAAACCTCTTGAGCAGGGATGTTACTATTTGATCCAGCAACAAACACTCAGCAGCAGCTAGGTGCTTTCTCGAAGGCTACAATTCTGAAACAACTTAGCGTGTGATCTTTGTCAGGCCCTAGCAGCTAGATTGGGCACAGGTCCCATTGAAGTGATTGGCACTCTCATCCCTGCTAACCGCTAGTGCAGGTGCTATCTGCCAGGAGGGTCCTACTGTTGTCAGGAGTCCCAGTGAAGTCAGTGAAACTGCTTACAAATAAGCAGTGCTTAATTTTTATTTATTTATTTTTTAAAAAGAGGTGCCTATCCCCAAAGTCCCACCCCAGGATCCAGAGGCACAGAGTAATTTAGAGGGGCCTGTGGTACTGCCCTGCCAGACCACATGACTCCACCAGCCCCTGTAGTACCCACCCTTTCTTTGGCAGCTCTTGCTCAGGGACAGTTTAAGTTTAATAGGGGTTGGGGCCAGTGCTGATCAGCTGCATGGTGGCAAAACACTCTCCCAAAGCAACGTCCTCCTCTCTGCCCATCCACAGTAGCCTCAGCCTAGGGTTTTGCTACCTCATCAGGTTAGGTACCAACACTCCTGTTTTGACCTATGGGACTGTCAGGGTCAAGCAAACCACAAGAGGTTTGACCTAACCTTTGTCACGGGTTGGAGGTCCACACCCCCACTTTACCGGGTTTGAGTGACTCAGTTTCCCTCGCTTACAGCCCACTTGAATCTGTTTTCTCTCTGGCTGATTCAATTCTGCAGCAGGGACAACTCCTTTGTCACCCAAGGGCCCGATATTTCCCGTTTATAGACTCTTTCTCTCTGGGGTCCCAAGAGCTTGAAAGCCCTTGTTGCTCACTTGTGTTCCAATGTTAGACACAGACACTTCTTCATAAAGATAAGAAGTCAGTTTATTGATTTACATAAGCAAGATAGTTGATACAGAGTGGTTACTAGAAATCAAAGGTAAATATAACGCATTCCTAATCTATACTGGTTGAGTTCCTAAATAAGGATCTTACCCTACAAAGGTCCATAAGTTCTGGTTCCTCAGTCATAGGTGTAGAATGACTGGGCCTTCAGTCTTAGAGTTGCTAGAAAGCAAAGTCCTGGTCTCAGTCCATAGTCTGCAGCCTTGCTGGCTGGCAGGATCCAGGATGCAGATGAGAGTGCTCAAGATGACTCTGGCCAAGCGAATCTGAATATGACTTAATGGCCTCCTTAAATAACAATTCCGAGTCCTTTGTTTCTTGTTCCCGCCTTGGAGAAACCTGAGGTCCGTCACGTACACGGAAAGTAACCTGGAAAATCCATTTGCATCTCCACAGGGTTCTGTCTGGCGAGGGTTTCCAATACACATTATTTTAACTGTCTCTACTTCCTGGAGTTTTGTCAGTGTCACAGACCTGATTTGAGTTTTATAGTTCTTAATTGTAACATTACATACATGTTGAACCTTTTGCTTTACATATTTACTAGACTTGTAGTCTACATGTAGGTCAGTATCACACGTGTGTGACCCTATGTTCCTCCGTGACAACCTTGCTAGGGGCTGGGGCTGGCATCTTGGGTAAGGTTGCCCTATTACCCATAGCCAGAGCAAGGATTATAAATGTCCAACAGAGCAGACAGGACCTCAGCTTCCAACCTCTAATCCTCTTCCAGAAGCCTTAATTCTTTGGGTGGCATGATCCTCTGAGCAGATAGCACCAGCTAACGCTTGGCCTGGGTGGGAGTCCTATTCACATCAATAGGAGACACACCAACACTAAGTGCCAGCCCTGATGGAGCGGCTCCGGGAATGCGAGGCCCTATTAAGGGCCCGCCCAAGTCACCAGGTGGAACCCCCCTGGAGCGAACCGGGGGCTGGTCGGGGAGACATAACAAACCCCGGGGAGGGCACGAGTGGCCTCAATCCTCAAGGGGGGATGGGGGGGATCCCCCTACCCCCTGAGGTGCGAGAAGGAATTGAGGATGCCCCACCTTGCCCAGCCAGTGAGGGAAGGAGCTGGGCAATAGAGGAAGCCCCCATGGGGGAGACTAGAAGGGGCATTAACCCCCAACGGGGATGGGAGGGACCTCCTGCCCCCTCCCTTGGGAGGAGAGAGAGAAGGGTGGTGGGCCCACCAGCCCGATATAGGGACAGCCAATACGAAAGCTGCCCCTATCAGACCCACACACAAACTGGGTTAGAGAGTGTGCATGAAGCTGAGATAGGGATCCGCCAGGAGTATAGCCAGGGCCATATTGCCCAAGGGGGAGTGATGGGGGACTGCCCACGATTGTGGTCTGACCCGATCGAGCCACCTCAGAGACCGGCTGGCTCTGGGGGTACCCAACTCTTCGTAGGCATGGGAGAAGACAAAACCCCCCACGGGACAGGAACCCCAACATCCACCAGGGCAGCCGGGGAGCAATCTATGACACCTGGGGCGTTAGCACAAGGGCAAATTGGAACCATCCCACCCCCACCCCCTGGGGGGGCCATCCCCAGCGTGGCTGCGCCATTTGGGTCACATTTATTGCCCACTGTAAAGGAAAAAAATTTAAAGGGGGAATACGTTGATATATATGCCCTATTATTCAGTGATCCAATTGTGGATCACTCCGAGCCCAAGGAAGGAAAGGAGAAAGAAAAATTCAAACGCCCAAAAGCAGATCGTAACTGGGCTAATTGGACCTCAGCTTTCGCAGTATATATGGGGGTGATCCTACAGGCGGACCCCAGCAGAGCGCTAGAGCTCCATAAGTACGCTGACATAGTTTGGCGCACCTATGGAACGGGTCCGGTGGGCGCGTGGCTGCGGTACGACGAGGCGTTTTGCCATAGGGCCGCCACTACGCCCGGGCTTCGCTGGGATATCCATGCACCCGACCTTTGGTTGGAGTGCATGGTTGATGTCACGAAGGCACCCAGAGCGGACAGTGGGCACCCCCTGGTTCGGGGTGGAGTAGCGTGGGGTTACGATTCCTTTCGGCCAGAAAGTCGCACAGGGGGTCAAGGCACATCTGGCACCTGTTGGGACTATAACAAAAGGGGCCGGTGCAACCGCCAATCGTGCAGGTTCCGGCATGCATGTTCAGGATGCGGGGGTGGCCATCCAGCGAGTAATTGCTTTCGGACCGGGCAAAAAGGGGGAAAGAAAGGGTATGGCACGGGCGGAGGTACCGGAAAAGGGGGGGCTAGCTCTCCTGCTGGACCACGCAATACAAAAGGGCCCGACCCCAATTAAAATTGACGCACTGGAAAGGGCATTACAACGACATCCAAACAGGGCGGAAGTTAATTTTATGGTTAAAGGTTTTAAAAACGGTTTTATAATACCAGCGTTTAATGTTGGTCAGCTACCCGAAGCAAGAAATCTTAAGTCAACAGTAGGGATGGAGGACATGGTAAAGGCCAAGATCGAGAAGGAATGCCAGGAGGGGAGGGTAATGGGACCTTTTGAACGCCCACCTATGTGGAACTTCGTAATGTCCCCATTAGGTATCGTACCAAAGAAAGCAGAAGGCGAATTTCGCCTGATTCATCACCTATCCTACCCACGGGGTAGTTCGGTCAATGACGCCATACCCAAAGAGCTCTCAACCATCAAATATACGTCTTTCGACGAAGCAGTAGTTAAAGTCCGAGCTGCTGGTAAGGGTGCACTCTTGGCAAAGTGCGATGTGAAATCAGCATTTCGCCTTTTGCCAGTGCACCCTAAGAGCTTCCATCTCCTTGGTTTTCAATTCCAAGGAGGGTATTACTATGACCGAGCTATGCCAATGGGTTGCTCAATCTCCTGCTCGATATTCGAACGATTCAGTACCTTGGTAGAATGGGTTCTTGTTCAAAGGCTGTCAGGGGGCGCAGTATCAAAATATCTCGATGATTTCCTTATAATTGGCACACCAGGGACGAAAGAATGTAGCACCGCCCTGCACTTATTCCAAAGGCTCGCAGCCGAGTTAGGCCTGCCATTGGCCCCAGAAAAAACCGAGGGCCCAACGACCAAGCTCACCTACCTGGGTATTGAATTGGATACTGAAGCCATGACCTCCAGACTACCAGCAGAGAAATTAGTGGGTATAAGGAGTAAAATTGACGAATGCCTTGCAACCCATAAAATCACCGTAAGGACCCTTCAGTCCTTGATTGGGAGTTTAAATTTCGCTTGCCGAGTAGTGGCACCAGGAAGAGCATTTTTATCCCGGCTATACGAAAAGCTAAGGGGGGAAATGCCCCCCCACTTTCGAGTAAGGGTCACTAGCGAAATGCGGCAGGATTTGGGTGTATGGAAGGCATTCCTCAAGAAATTCAATGGCATTAGCTTTTGGAGAGATTTACTGCTTCTGCAAGCTGACTTACAGGTTCAATCGGACGCATCAGGCAAATTTGGTTTTGGTGTATACTTCAGAGAGCACTGGTGCAACGCACCATGGCCCGACGAGTGGCATCACACGGGGGTTACTAGGGATTTAACCTTTTTGGAGTTATTCCCCATAGTAGTGGCGGTCCTCTTATGGTCTCGGCAATTCACCAATAGGACAGTTGTCTTTTGGTGTGATAATTCTGCTGTAGTCCATGTTATTAACTCACTCTCCTCTCGTTCATCCAGAGTCATGCAGTTGGTCCGGGCACTAGTGCTGGCGTGTTTGAAAGATAACATCCTTTTCATTGCACGACACGTGCCTGGAATCGATAACGGGATTGCAGATGCCCTTTCTCGATTCCAGATGGACCGCTTCCGGGAATTGGCCCCAGAGGCTCGTGCCGAACCGGACCTGCTGCCCGAAGGAATCTGGAGCCTTGGGAGGTAGAAGTGCAGTCCACCGTACAAGGGGCATTGGCCCCTCGAACTCAGGCTGCGTATGGTAGGGCTTTCAGGGAATTTCAACAATTCAGGGTAGGTAAGGGTTGGTGGACCGGGTTCCCCATAGAGGAAGCTGAAGTCCTTCAATTTGTATTGGACCTACACAAACGAGGCTTAGCCGTCGGGACCATAGCCGGGAAGATCGCTGCCATTAACTTTGCCAGCAGACTGAATGGATTTCAGTCTCCTGACAAAGGATTCTATATAAAGCATATGCTGGAGGCTTGGAAGCGGGATCAATCCACGGCCCGTAAATTGCGATCCCCCATAACATCCCCTATCCTTACCCGGGTGGTTGCAGTCCTCAAGGATGTTTGTTACGACGCTTATGAGGTGCAACTCTTCCAAACAATATATGCCATCATGTTTTTTGGGGGTTTTAGGGTAAGCGAAGTCGTTGCTAATTCAAACAAAGATTTGTCCCGGAACGCCTTTTACTTTGATGATTTGGAGGCAGTGCAACCACGAATAATACTCCGACTCCGTCGGTCAAAGACCGACCAAAGGGGACATGGCCAGAGAGTCGATCTATATAAAGGGGGACCAGACAGTATATGCCCGGTAACTCAAATGACAAAATACATGGAGGTTAGACCAAAAACCCCCGGCCCATTATTTGTTCATTTAACGGGTATACCAGCTACGGCATATCAAGTTATAACAATATTACGAGCTGCCATAAAAAGGATTGGCCTCCCGGCTATGGATTTCGGATCCCATTCCTTCAGGATTGGGGCAGCAACAATGGCTGCAGCAGCAGGATTGCCCGAAGTTGCAATCCAGCGTGTGGGAAGGTGGAGGTCACACACGTACAAGAAATACATTCGACCCTACCACAGCTAACAACTCCCTGTTTATTTTACCAGGACCCTGGGCCTGCGGGTTTACACGAGAAGAGGTGTGGATCATCGGCCACAGCCTCGTACGATGGGCTGAAGCAGCTGCCAAAACATCTACATGGGGATCTCAGCTAGGCTTAGGCACCAAAGCACAGATTAGATGGATGGGCAAGAGCGGGATGAGATGGAGGCAGCTTCTCCCATTGTTGAGCAGCCTACGCCATCTCCCCCCACCGACAATGATAGTATTACACCTAGGAGAGAATGATCTACCCGACAGGAAAGGGGTTAGTTTAATAGTTAATATAAAACAAGATTTACTAATAGTTAAACAATGGTTTCATAGGGTTAAAATTGTTTGGACAGATTGGGTGCCCAGGTTAAAATGGAAGAGAGCCCGGAACCCGGGAAGGGTTGACAAAACAAGAAAGAATGTTAACAGAGAGATAGGAAAATGGCTGAGGGATTTAGGGGGGACAAACATTAGGCACGTGGGAATAGTGCACAGAAGGCCCGAATTATACAGGGAGGATGGCGTTCACTTATCTAGCTTGGGGAATGAAATATACTTGGCAGCCTTGGCAGGCCAGCTGGAGAGCTTAATGTTTGGCTAGGAGGTGGGGAGTCGGGGTGGTTCTTGACCACCCCTTAGTGGCAGGGGTCCAATATGCCAACAAGTTTAATAAATAGGTTAATAAATAGTTAAGAGTCATCTCAGTAAGAGATGGGGAGATGATACACTGTGTAATGCAGGGCACTGCATGCTTGGTGATCAAGCTCCCTGGAAGTGGTGTCTTAACCGGGGCCAGCAGGGACATGCGCTGTCTTCAGACCCGGTGGACACATTACTTCTTACTCAAACCCACAGTGGGTTGTCCCCCCCCTTCGGCCTTGCCCTGTCGAAGGAGGGGAGGAAAATGCTAAAAGGATACTGTCAACGGAAGGCACATCCGGGCAGTACCTGAGTTAATAAGTTCAAATAGTTAAATGGCATATTGGACCCAAATTGCAGATAGCAATTATTTCCCCACCTGCCTAACGTGGCATCTTTGAATAAAGAGTGCGGCCAGTTTTACACCAACTTATGTTTCTGTGTCTCATTGGGGTGCGCCGACAATTGCTGGAAGTTTCAAGAATATGGGTAGCAACAAGTTTCCTTAGACCTTGGATGAAATCCAACACACAATTAGTTTGTGGAACTTGTTGCCAGAGGATGTTGTGAAGGCCAGCAGCACAGCTGGGTTTAAAAAAGGACTGGATAAGTTCTTGGAGGATATGTCCAATGACTATCAGTCAAGCTCTGATTATTGGGAGCTGGGAGGGAATGTTAAGGAATGGATGGATCACTCCAAGTCCATTATGACCTTATGGTACCTTTAACGGGAGTGACTAACACTCAGAGTGCTTTCTGACATACATAAATTAAATACTGCCACTTTGCTTCCACGAGAAACTGAGAGAAGCAAATCAGGTGCAGCTTTTGTCACACGGGAAAACAAAGCCACGCGGCTTTAGCGGCGATCATGCAGAGAATACAAAGCTGGATTTTCAGACTTTGCATCACCCATATAATCGCTATCAAAGCTGCACTGCTTTGTTTCCTCACATGACAAAAGCCGCGCCTGATTTGCCTCTTGCAGTTTCTTATGGAGGCAAATTGGGAGCGTTTATGCGTGTTGAAAAACACCCCCAATGGGAGCTGAGCCATGAATTTAATGGGCGAGAATTGCACCACTGAAATATATATGGAGGGGAGGGGGATGTCATATACCTACACTAGACTTTAGGTCACTGGGACACTGGCATAAATCATGTCTACCTGAGAGCCCTGATCCTGCAAAGACTATTCAGAACAGTCAGGTTAAGCATACACATAAGCCTCTGCCTAGGGCTCAACACAAATGCAACTGTAGTATCTGCTAAAAACCCACCACAGACAAGCTGCATAATTTTCGCTGAGAAGGCATGGACACTAGCAGTTAGGCAGAGGGTGAGTCCCATTGAAATTAACAGGATTTGCACTCATGCTAACTAGTACTACTAGCTCTGGAGAATTGCAGTGAAGGCCTTCAACAAAACTGCCTTCTCTCCCAAATGTTTGTCAGTCCTTTGCTGTTAAAACAGAAGTTAACAATAAGCAAGAAAAGAGCAAAGAATATTAAACACTGCAGCCTACATAAAAATTCCATTCCTCTCAGTTGACCCGCTTTCAGTTCCTCACTCTGACCCCTTCTTGAAAAACCTGCATGCTGCAATCAGTTAGACTTCATTGGTGGCAGAGGGGCTCTCTGTGGGTAAGTGTTTGCAGGATAGGTGTGTGAGTGCTTTCAGGAAGGGTCCTGTCAGATTCCCAGTGCTTCTCCAGCTGTCCACAGTATCTGGTTGAGTTGTCAAAAAACCTAAATTTTTAATGTAAAAATGAAAGGAGAAAATGTTTAAAATTCTTCTAGGCCTGCCTTATCCATCCCCAAACAAGCCATAAACCCAATTCCATCACTTTCTCAGGTCTTCTTTTAGGGATGGTGTTCTTAAGCCATATTTCCTCTCCTTTCTGGAAAGATGTTTCCTTTGGCTATTCCTAGTGATAATAGTAATAACAGATTATCCGCCGGTAATATTTACATTAATTTAATTCTTATTTGCTCATTCTCTAAAGCTCATATTTTGAATACCGATGAGTCACTTGTCTGCCTCACTAGTGTAATAATAATAGAAACGGTTTGCTGTGTATTTTCCATACAGCAACATTCCAGCACGATCAGAAAATCAGAGACACCCTCTGGACCCATCCAAATTGACTGAAAAACAGGTTTGGCCTGAAACAGTTTCAGCTCATGTGATGTGAGCCCCACCAATCATACACTCCTTTTCTTAGGTGCCATGGGCCCTTTAAAGAGAGATTGAAAGGGGGCTTGGTGAGTGCTACAGGTGTGTGTGTGGATTCTTACAGCAGAGCAAGGCGGGTGGAAGGTAAGTGAATTGCTCTTGTATCATGCTGCTTCCAATGAAGGTGTCTTTTGTATAAAAGGGATGTTTTCATGTTCAGTGTAGCGATTCAGCTGCTATTAAGTGAAAACTTGGTAACTGAGTGGTTTTAGCTGCTAGAGTTTATTTTCCCTTTATTTGCTTCCTGAATGGCTTTATCTTATTGTGCAAAGGAGTAATAGTGAGCCTAGAACTTGTATATTTTTCTCCCTGTACTGAAAGGAGACAAGGGGGAAGGGTTATCTCTTGGCTTAAACCAAATTGAGGAAGGTAACGTTCCTCCTAGTTATTAGCTACTCCTCATACCTTCTGGGACTTGCACTTTCTTCTTTGCAAACTCTGTTTAAAAGGAACTGAAGTGTCTATAAAGATTAAACTTCAAACTCTCCTTGGCCATGAAACTGTTCATTATGGCTCTCTGGAATAATTGGCAATATACTGGCTGTCTTCTATTTAACTGGAGATGCCTGCATTTACATTGTGATGGGCATAGCCACTGTACAGAATAGTCCTTGTTGATGAATCAGTGACTTCTAAAATGGTCTGGGGACATAGTGCCTTCAATTTTGGGGGGTTGCTTCTCACCACCTAGAACTCTTATCCCAAAGGCTGAAAACTACTGTTATCTGATGGCTAAGCTTTTCTGTCATTTCTCCTTTAGCCTCTAACAAACAGTGCAGTAATTACAGAATACCCTCTTTCATGAGCCTGCTAAACACTTGTTTGCCTAGTAGAAACCTACTTAGGAACTTACAAATGTGTTGCACCATGAAGTGAGGGCTTAACAGACCTTCAAAGTGTAACTGCTTGATTCCCTTATTCCTGTAAAAAGGAGTGGGCAGAGTGGTGGTAAGATAGGGTTGGCCACCTCTGACAGTTTATTTGTCTTGGAATTTGGGGCAGTTTATTTAAAACTGCAGTCTCCAAGATTGTGGAAAGGTCAACTTGTAAGATGAAAATTTCTAGCAATTGTAGTTATGGAGAAAAGTTCTTGAAATAGGGTAGCAAAGCAGAGAGGCAGAACCTCTGGCCTGCAGCTGGCTTTTATTTGGCCCTTTTCCAGTTGCTGTCCACAAGTGAGCTTGGGGGAAGGTAGGGAGAGAGGTGAGAGGAGCTCCCTTTTCTCTCTCTCCACCTCCCTTCCCAATCTGAGTGCATTGCTACCCCTACTATCTGCCCTGCAGAGCTTCTATGAACTTTGAAAAGTGGCCCACTGGTGGGGAAAGGTTCTCCACCCCTACAAATACTATTCTTTGATAAGATACAAAGGAAGCCTAAAACTGACTTGTGACTACTTTTGTGAGGCAGTGGCTTCTAAAACCCCCAGTAAACTTGCTTCCTTTGCTTTAGTCTTAAGAGGCAGCAGAAGTCCTAGCATTTTGCCTGCTACTATTGACTGCCCAGCTGCCATCTCACCCTGGGGTGATGCATTTCCTTGTGCAGGAAGGGAGCTATTTAGAAATCTGGGCTTGGCTAACTAGAGAAATGGAAGGTGTGGTGATGACTACACCCCTGAAATGAACTGTGTTAAGACCAAGTTATTGTATGGGGTGTGATTCTAGTGCTGGGTGGGGTCATTCTGTCTCTCTGATGCTGAAGGTATTTGTTTAGCTGTGCATGAATGCCTCTAAATGGAACTGCTGAAGCATCTAGAGTTAACACCTTGGATTGAGTAAAAGGCTGAGAAATTTAGCAAATGGCTGTTAAACTTCTTACTGAAGGCACAAATACAGGCTGGCACAAATATAGTAGTGTAATGTGGAAAAGGGGTAAATAATTATGGTTTGCCGCTGTCTTGATTAGTCTATATAGGGCCCTAGTCCTGGAAAGAGTGGGTGCTTAAATATCTTCTGTGGTCTCCCGAGGGAGGTTGATGAGAATACAAGGAAGTAAACTTGCACAGCAACATTCACAGACACTGGAAGGGAGGAGAAGAGCATAGCCTTCCTACCTTGTTCAGTAACGTCGTCTCTTCAAGAGAAGAATTCGCTGACTGAACCTTTTTTTTTGCAGGGCCCTTCAAATGGCTCCCTCCTACAGGAATTGTGGCCAATCTACATAGCCAGTGGACTTTGTTTCATATGGTTTAAAAAAATAAATTGTGTTCTTTCATTACACATGCCCTGGTGGTGGTGGTCAAGAACATGAGACGGGGCTCAAAATCCAGCCGTGTCTTGTGGTGTTGAATTTAACAGGGGAAGGGAAAATAACGCTCCCCCCCCCCCCCCCCCCCCCGATTGAGGATTTCACTTGATTGGACTAATGTGAGTTCCTGCCTCTTTCTTAACATGGGCAAGCAGCCTTGATTACAGGATAAGACTGACATGCCCATTCCCTTCGCTGGTGCAAGAAGGTCATGGCTAGGGTGGCCAGATATGCACATTTTAGTGGAAACTTGTGAAATACAGGTTACAGGGCTGCATTGGCTCCAATGTGCTGGGGGCTCTCAATGGGAAATGGGTGTGATTTTCAGAACCATCAAGCACCCACAAGTTAGACACCCCCCCCCCCCAAACTAGCTGCTTCACTTCCAGCCCCCTTTCCCTCCTTGCATCTCCTGTATGCCCACATGGCCTGCGTGGGGGTAGGCCTTGACCCTGGCAAGAACTGTATGCAATATTAGTTTGCAGCGATGGGCTCTAGACTGGTGCACAAACCAGTTTTGGGTGTAGTTCTTGGGAATGTGGAAAGGAGGGACGTGACGACAGGTTGGAGCAGTTGCCCTGCAATTCCTGAGAATGGAGCGATGAACTCCTGATTCCTTATGTCTTGAGGGGATGAAAGAAGCTGAAACCTAGGATCTTAGCAAGTGCTCTTGGTGAAGGTTCCAATCTTCAGACACCTGCCTTGGAGTAATTGTCTAGAACTAAGACTACTTTGATGTAAGTGTTGTGAGAAGACTGCAGTTCTGCGGTGAAGAGGCTGCCATGATAAAGTGGAAGCAAGCAACGGTGTCTCGGACCCCAAATGAGGACTAGGGTGGCTAACCTACCATATACCCTCTCTAATTCTTCAGGGCTTTCCAGCTATGCCTTTTTGTCTGGGCAAAGTCTAATTACTGGCAATTGACTCCCTACCCAATGTTGAAATCCAGGCTCTTGGCTTGGGTGAAGTCAGTGCTTTAGTTGTCTGATTCATGTAACGCCAGTAAATGCAAGTATTGGAGGTCTGGTTTCTCCACTTCCTAGATCCATTGGGATCTGGATCACCTAGAAGTCCCCTATGATCTCTCTAACCCCACTACCCAGTCAGGAATAACTAGAGCTGGACACAAAACAAACGGGGAAGAAAAGACTCCTTTCTTAACACTGCTGGTTCCTCCTGAGCCTTTGGCTCTTAATAGCCACATTCACTTGCTGGCACCCACCTCTCCCCAGGGCATAGGGGAAGGTGATTCCAACCTCTCCACCCCCATCATAACAAATGCTTGAAGGCTGATCCTTGGAGAAATTCTTGCATATAGTGGAAGGGAAGGACCTGGCCTATAGCATGGGGATAAACCTCAGGTGGAATAGGTGGTTAACTGTGGGGATGAGTTCCACTAAAGTGAATGGGATTGGTGTCCGTGTGCTATTGCACTGGTGGAGCATGCTGTAAGTGTGCCAAGTACTCTGTTTATAGGGTGGGCAGAAACTCTATTTACCATAAGCTAGATCCTTGGAAATAACTTTGATTAGACTTCAGTAACTTAGCATTGCTGTTAGAACAGCTCAAAACTATGGCAAAAGTCTTGTGCTGAAGTGATTGCCGTTTGACCCTAAAGTCCTCTCTTCCCCATGAAGTGTGGGTAGAATCTCACTGAGGCTGTGGAAGGGGGTATTGGAGGTAGAATGTCTCCCTTGAAGGAATTGTCAAGCAGTTATTGGACCCTGATACTCCCTCCCAATTGCACTTCCTTCTCCACCTGGCTCACGCACACTTTTCCTGCTCCACTCAATCTACTCCCGTGCTGGCTCACATATACCTGTCCTGCATTGGCTCAGTTTCTGGATTTCTCACTACACTACATGCCTGAGAGAGCATAGTGTGACCTGAAAACTTGCAGAATCTAGCCAACAGAAGTTGGTAAACTACTTCCTCTCCACAACTCTTGGCCAATGCACACAAAAAAAACCCTGCCCTCATCTGAGAGCCATGACTCTATCAAAGGGCGAAAACAGACATGACGCTAACCACCCTTTAACCACCTTTGGTGGTCATTTATGCATGTTTCAGGGATGCATAGGGTGCCAATGCAGCCCTGCAACATGCATAAATAACCACAAAGGGTGCTTAGCATCATGTCTGTCTTCACCCACAGTGATAAATCAAGGACATTAGTTGGCTTGATAATGCAAGCTATTGTTGAAAGATGCTCTCCTGATTATGGTAAGGAGTCAGACAATTGTAATGTGTCTAATGGCATTATAGTAAACTGCCTGGGCTTATACTACACCATGCCTGCACCAGCATCTGGGCTGCTGTTGAAGCAGGATGGAACCATAGGCTGTCTAATCTCCAATCTTCATATAGTCCTAAGTGAGGGATGCCTTTTAGTTGGCTTGGGATCTTCCGCCTTGTCTACCCCTTTGATCATGTTCAGCCCTTCCTTGTCTCCCTCTATCTGAATGCATTCAGCATAAGCTTCTTGTCTTCACCTTCAAGGCCCTTCATGGCCGTACCTGCTCCTACCTCTCTGCACTGGTTTCCTGCTAAGCCTCCGTCCAAGAGCTCTACCCTCCTCTGCCACCACTCCCACCTGTTCATGACTTCCTTGCTCCTTAAAATGTATGTGCCCCTTCTCTCTTGCTGCCCCCCCACCCCCAAACCTGGAACTCCATTTCTGAATATATTCATTCTGCTTCCCTCCCAATCTTCAAATACCTTCTGAAAACCTACCTCTTCTGTTGGGCTGTCCTTAGCTCCTCATCCCCTTAGGCCATTTTTAGACGAGCGCGGCGGCGCCCGCGCTTGTTTTTCAAAAGATCCGGCAGTCAGTTCTACACGTGACGCTGCTGCCGAATATGCGCATGCGCGGGCGATGAGCATCTATTTCCGACTGCGAACTGACCGGGTCGGCGATCGAGGCTGGTCATACGTGGCCGGAAATGGATGTGCATCGCCCGTGTATTCGGCGGCGTATTTGGCGGCAGTGTCACGTGTAGAACGGACTGCCGGGTTTTTTGAAAAACAAGCGTGGGTGCCGCTGCGCTCGTCTAAAAACGGCCTTAGTCTGCACTCTGATTTACTTGAGGCCCCTTCTCCCCTGTAACTAAGCTAAGCAGGTGCCCCTGTGATGTCTCCATTTCATAAATGTATCCCTGTCTCTCCCTCTGTCCCCGACCCTGCCACCTTTAGTCGGGGATCCCATCTACAATGATTGTAAACTCCAGGTACATTGCTGGCACTATATAACTACTTAATAATCATGGAGTGGAGCTAAAATGAGACAAATTAAACTTGGGTGCAACTTTATAGGACACTTATCCTCCTCCTAAAATAGTCTCTTCAACAAGGGACACTCTTGGTGGTGGTGGTGGGGTGGAGAATGAGAAATTGTGCATGGAATTACACTCAGTCAACTGAAGAAAGCTGCTTTTGACTGCTGTCTTCTGTTAAATGATGTGATGGTTACCATGTGATAGAGTAGGGACATATGCTTTAAGCTACTGCTCCTCTTAAGGCCTAGACTACTTGCTGATATCCATGGAAATGCAAGGCCTCTCAGTACTGATTCCCCAGTCTCTCTGCAGCCCTCCCCAGTAGTTGACTATAAAAGAAGTCCGATCATGTTGCTGCTTTTCCCTGTGATCCCTTCTCCTTGCCTATCTGTCCTGTCTAGACTTATGAGTTCAGTGTGTATTATCTTCTACATGGCTGACCCCACAGGACTACACGATCACTGCCCCTTTTAATGTTATGTCCTTGTACGCCAAACCAAATCTCATGAAGTTTCCCACTAGGGGGAGGACCCAAGGGAGCAACTCTACCACAGTCAAGGAGAGGATTGTTGTTTAACAATTGTAAAGCAACAGGTACACACCTGGCACTATACAAATGCTTGAGAGACTGATCTCTGCCCAGTGGGCTTACAATCTAAGATGGACACAGGGAAGGGGAACACAGGGAAAGACAAACGTACACAGATAAGGAACTGAGGCTGAGACTTGCCCAAGACCACCTACTGAGTTCATGGCTAGGGCAGGATTTGAACACTGGCTTCCCAGGTCCCAGTCAGCACCTTGACCACTAGCCCACACTGGCTGTTGCTGTATCAGTTCTTCCCTATGTTTCCTGCCGCTTTATCTTTTACTGTAACTAGCATGGATGGGGCCATTCAATCTTCCAAAATGGCCACCTGTCTGGAGAGCTCATGTGAGCTTCCATTTGCTCAGGAGCCTGGATCTTCTAGCGTGTTGGCCCCTGTGTGCAAACCTTCTGTCCAGCTCTCTGGGGAGAGGGAATTTGACACAGAATGTCTGAAACTGGAATGCAGGGTGGAGAGTCTTGGGGGAATGTAAATGGAATGTTACTCAGCTAGTCTCACATGTCCTAGCTGCAACTGGTTCTGGTTCTTCCTCCCTTGCACCTGCTCTGTAGCAGGTACTAGGTAGCTTCCCAATATGGGTGTGACTCTTTTGCAAGGCAATAGACACAAAGTAGTACGATGGTATCAACTCAGTTTGGTAGAGGTATGCAAGCTTTCGGACCTCACAGGGGCCTTTGTCGGGCAAATCTGGGGGGGGTGGGTGTATGTTGTTTTTGTAACTCCAGACTTGCCTGATGAAGGTCCCTGTGAAGTTCGAAAGCTTGTATACCTCCCGCAACTGGAGTTGGTCCAATAAAAGATATCCTTGTACTACTTTGTCTCTATTACCTATATTTGGGACCAACACTGCAAACCCTACTTTCTCCTGCAGCAAGTCTGACTCTGTGCCTTGTGAAACCAGAGGAAGTAGCCATATTTCAGGTGCATGGCAGAAACTATAGCCTAAGGTATATACAGCTGGTAAAAAATGTACACCAGAGCCCCAGACTAGCTTGCTCTGTATAGATGGTGTTACCAGACTTGCTAATTGCTCATTATTGCTTTGAATTTCCTTGCTATTGTGCACTGATTATGTGACAACGTGATTGTGTGCTGTCTGTGCAAACTGTGTGTGTAGCTAAACTCCCTATGTGGACGTCCCTCCTTAATGCCCTTTTTTTGGCTTGCCAGGGTGATTCCAGGGGTTATGACACACACAATATTTGCGATCTTGGGAATGCCAGCAAGGGAAGACAGCACCTTCTAGCTGCTTCCTTTAGGCTGGGTTCAGAATCCTCACTCTGTAACCCTTATGTGCCCCTAGCTCAGCGCCCCACAACCAAATGCCATTCTGTTAATCTACTGAGATCACAGCACTTTCCAGCTGTTACTATAGCTTCAGTTCCATGTAGAACACACACATGCGTGCACGCACACACACACATGGGGCTAGCCCCCCACCCCCCGCTTGGGCAGAAGGCTGATTCCTGGAAATATTAGCAGTGCTTTTGAATAAGTATCTTTAAGCAAGCTGTAACCTGAAGGATCTTTGTCTTAGGTAATGGAGCGTTGCTACAAAGAAAACTGAGGAGAAGCATAGAAGGTAGGCAAAAGAGCAGAGCAGTCGGAGTTATTCTAATACTAGGATATTTATTTAAAATGCACACTGTAAAAACAATACTATTATGGGGAATACAAGTCAATAACTCATAACCACTTAGGTCAATGTAGCTTGTGTTAAATCTAGTAAGAGATTGGATATGAGAGAGCAAGAGACAGGATCTCGCCATTCCCCGGCATGAGGCCAAATCAAAAAAGGGTTCTGTATCCTCCAAAATTCAGTTAGCACAATAATCCCAGAAGAG
The DNA here is from genome assembly GCA_003113815.1 of Sphenodon punctatus. Classification (NCBI taxonomy): domain Eukaryota; kingdom Metazoa; phylum Chordata; class Lepidosauria; order Sphenodontia; family Sphenodontidae; genus Sphenodon; species Sphenodon punctatus. Next base: position 737,674 of record QEPC01010507.1, on the reverse strand, counting down.
CAAAGCGTAGAGTCATGGCCAGAAGTGAGATAGGTGGGAACATCTTGCTGACCAGTTATGGAATATCTTGCTGACGGAGGCCATTGATCAAACGGCTCCCAGACATCTGTTGCCCATGCGACAGCACCGCAGGTCTCCTTAGTTCTGTGAGGGGCTGCGGGTCCTGAAGCAAGAAGGGCAACGGTGGCGTCTATTTCGTACTGAAGGTGACAGATTGCGAGTTAGAGTTAGTTTACGAGCCTATGCCGAGGCTATGCGGATAGCAAAGAGAGAGTTCTTTGCTGCCCTCATAGCATTCGCTAAATCCCGTCCAGCAGAGATGTTCCAGGTGGTGCAGGGGCTGGTCAGTCCAGCCTCCCTCAACATGGGGGTTGAGTCATCTTCCGCCTGCTGTGACCTTTTGCAAATTATTTTGCGGACAAAATTGCTCGGATCCACCATGACCTCGATGCTGCATTTAGTGCAGTGGAGGAGGTAGGGGGTGTAGAAGCCCTAACTTGTCAGTTTTTTCTGGGATGAGTCGGTGACACCTGCTGACATGGTGGGGGTGCTTGGGGCTGTTCGAGTCACCTCTTGTGAATTCGATCCGTGCCCGTCCTGGCTGATTTAGAGCTGCCAGGAGACATTGGGGCTGTTGCTGGCTGGGGTGGTCAACGCCTCCCTGTGGGAGGGCAGAGGGCTGAGCTGTCTCAAAGAGGCGGTGGTGCAGCCTCTGCTCAAAAAACCATCGCTTGACGCTGACTCCCCTGCCAGATATCGGCCTGTCTCTAAGCTTCCCTTTTTAGGGAAGGTTATTTAATGGGTAGTGGCTCAGCAGCTTCAGGAGCATCTTGACCACATCATTTATCTTGATCCTTCGCAGTCTGGCTTTCGTCCGGGTCATGGCACTAAGACAGCACTTGTGGCCTTGGTGGATGACCTTCGCTGAGAAAGGACTGGGGTTGATCGACCCTATTGGTCCTATTAGATCTGTCGGCAGCATTTGATACTGTTGACAACGAGATGTTGGTGACACACTTGTGGGACAGTGCAGGGATGGGTGGGATCATTCTTGAATGGTTCCGCTCATTCCTGACTGGAAGAACTCAGCGGGTGGTACTCAGTGAGTGATTTCATCTTGCCGAGACCTCCCGTGTGGGTCCTGCAGGGTTCCTGTTCAACGTGTACATGCAGCCACTCGGTGAGGTGATCAGAGGGTTTGGGGTGAGGTGTCATCAATATGCGGATGACACCCAACTCTACCTCTCATCTTCAACCGACCCAGGCCCAGCTGTCTTGGTGCTTACCTGGTGTCTGGCAGCTGTGGGGGACTGGCTGAGGGCTAACCGACTGCGAATGAATCCTGACAAGACGGAGGTGATGATAGTGGGTAGGTCGGTGGAGGTGACGGCCTCATCGATTGATGGGGTCTGCCCTCCACTGACATTCCAGGTGAGGAACCTGGGGGTGCGCCTCAATGTGCAGCTCCACCTGAATCTCCAGGTGGAGGCTGTGGCGAGGAGTGCCTTCCGCCAGTTACATCTGGTGTGGTGGCTTCGGGCGCTGGTTTCGGTTCCAGACTTGGCCACGATCCTCCATGCTTTTTATTACCTCTGGTTAGACTACTGCAACATGCTCTATGTGGGGTTATCTATGGTGATGGCTCGGAAGCTGCAGCTGGTGCAGAATGTGACAGTCCGGCTCCTGGTGGGGTTAGGCCGCCGGGAGCACATTACACCAGTGCTTCGATCTCTGCACTGGCTGCCAATAGTCTTCCGGGCCCGATTGGTTTTAACCTATAAAGCCTTACACGGTCTGGGGCCTGCTTATCTGCGAGACCGCCTCACCCCCCAGGTTGTAGATCGACCCCTGCGGTCGTCCAGGGGTGCCTTGTTGGAGGTCCCCCAAGTTCTCTGGGGGGCCATGCAGAATAGGGCATTCTTGGTGGCCGTACCTTTGGAATTCCCTCCCAGTGGTGGCACGGTTGGCCCTGGACCTCCTGGCTTTCCGTAGGAACTGCAAAACCTGGTTATTCCGTCAGGCATTTGGCAAGGAAGAAGGGTGGGTGAGGTTAGGGAGGGTGGTATGAGGGTGTTTTATGGTGGTTTTATTTTATTGTTGAATTTGTTATTGAATTGAAATGTTTTTATTATATGTACTGTTAGCCGCTTTGGGTCACCTGTGGCGGGAGAAAGCGGGATACAACTTTTGTAAATAAACATGGCATCAGCCACTTATAGTATGTGCAGATCTTGACCTCTCTCTCCACCAGAAGACTTGGGGGGTGTTTTATAGACCCAGGAGTACAGGTGGGGACATGACTGAGTCAAATACCGTGTTTCCAAGTTTCAGTAACTGCAACTGAAGTTGTAGGGGGTGGTGTAGCCATGATTTTTAAAGAGGGATGGTCTGTGAGGAGGTATCCAGTGCAAACCATGGTAGGTATGGAGGTCCTTCACCTTGTTTGATTTGGCAGGGGACAGTTTAGGGGTGCTGCTTGTATACCATGCACCCACCTGTACAACAGCCTCTGTGCATGCTCTGATGGAGGTGGTGTTGCGGTCCCCGAAGACATTAGTCTTGGGACTTCAGTATTCATGCTGATTCCGCCCTTGGGGGCATGGAGCATGAGTTCATGGCCGCCATGGCAACCATGGGCCTGTCCCAGGTGGTTAGTGGCCCAACACATCGGGGTGGGGGGTGGGGCATACTCTAGATCTCATGTTTTGTACCAGCCTTGAGGCAGGTGTTCCATTATTGGGGGAGATATCAGTGGTGCCCTTGTTATGGATGGACCATTACCTCCTGCAGACCTCTCTTCTGGCGCATGTCTGCCCCTGGATGGATGCAGGACCAATTCGTATGGTTCGCCCCCAGGGATTGATGGAACCAGAGCGATTCCGGAGGGCTCTGGGGGAGATTGTCTCATTGATGACCTCGTGGCTTTCTGGAATACCTTGCTAACTGAGGCCATTGATCAGATGGCTCCTAGACGTCCGCTTCGCAGGTGACAGCACCGCAGGCCTCCTTGGTATTCAGAGGACCTGTGGGTGCTGAAGCAGAATGGGGGGTGGTTGGAGCAACGGTGGCACCGCTCCCCAACTGAAGCCGACAGATTGCAGCATAGAGCTAGTTTACAAACCTATGCTGTGGCTATGAGGACAGCAAAAAAAGTTTCTTGCTGCCCTCATAGCATCCGCTAAGTTCCGTCCAGCGGAGCTTTTCCAGGTGGCGTGGGAGTTGTTCAGCCTGGTCTCCCTCCACCTAGGAGTAGAGTCATCTACGGCTCGCTGTGACATGGTTGGACTATTTTGTGGATAAAATTGCTCATATTCACCGCAGCTTCGATGCTGCACTTATTACATTAGGAGAGCTGGAGGTTATGGAAACCCCATCTTGTCCAGTTTTGTGGGATCAATTCCAGTCGGTGATGCCCGCCGATGCGGTCGGGGTCCTTGGGGCGGTTAGGGTCACTTGTGAGTTAGACCCGTGCCCATCCTGACTGGTAAAATCTTGCAGGGAGACAATGGGGTCGTTGCTGGCGGGGGTGGTCAATGCCTCCCTTTGAGAGGGCAGAGTGCCAGGCTGCCTCAAGGAAGCGGTGGTGTGGTCTCTGCTCAAGAAATCATCACTTGACGTTGGCTCCTTTGCCAGCTATTGGCCTGTCTCTAACCTTCCTTTTTTAGGGACGGTTATTGAATGGGTAGTGGCCCAGCAGCTGCAGGGGCATCTGGATTGCATCGGTTTTCTTGATTCCTCCCAGCCGGGATTTTGTCTGGAACATAGCACCGAGACTGCGTTTGTGGCCTTGGTGGATGACCTGCGCCGAGAGTTAGAACATGGTCGGTCGACCCTGTTGGTGGTGGTAGATCTTTCGGCTGTGTTTGATGTTGTTGACCATGAGATATTGGTGACGCACCTGTGGGACTGTGCAGGAGTGGGCGGAACTGTTCTTGAATGGTTCTGCTCATTCCTAGCAGGAAGAACTCAGCAAGTGGTATTCAGAGAATGTTTTTCATCCTACCAAGACCTCTCGTGTGGTGTCCCGCAGAGTTCTCTCTTGTCCCCTCTCCTGTTCAATGTGTGTATGCAGCCACTCGGTGAGGTGATTAGGAGGTTCCGTGTGCGGTGTCATCAATATGCAGATGACACCCAGCTGTACCTCTCTTCTACAACAGACCCAGGCCCTGCAGTCTCGGTGCTTAACCGGTGTCTGATGGCTGTGGGGGACTGGATGAGGGCCAACTGACTGAGGTTGAATCTTGACAAGACGGAGGTGATGCTGGTGGGTAAGGCAATGGGGTAACTGCCCCCATTGTGGATGGGGTCTGTCTCACGTTGGTTCCCCAGGTGCAGAGTCTGGGGATGCTCCTCAGTGTTCAGCTCTGCCTGGATGCCCAGGTGGAGGCTGTGGCGAGGAGCGCCTTTCGCCAATTACATCTGGTGTGGCGGCTTCGGCTGTATGTTTCAGACTCTGACCTGGCCACCCTCATCCATGCTTCCATCACCTCTAGACGCGCTCTACGTGGAGCTACTCATGATAACGGCTCAGAGGCTGCAGCTAGTGCAGAATGTGTCGGCCTGTCTCTTGGTGGGATTGAGCTGCCAGGAGCACATAACACCAGTGCTCTGCGCTGGCTGTGTTGGAGCCAATGGCGTTCTGGGCCCACTTCAAGGTGTTGGTTTTGACCTATAAAGCCCTAAATGGTCTAGGCCCTGCCTACCTGCGGGACTGCCTCACCCCAGGTGCTGCATCGACCCCTGCGGTCATCTAAGGGTGCTCTGCTTGAGGTCCCCCGAGTCTTCCGGGGGGGCCATGCAGGAGAGTGCATTCTCGGTGGCTGTGCAGCGGCTCTGGAACTCCCTTCCGGTGAGGGTGCGGCTGGCCCTGGATCTCCCCTCTTTTTGGAAAAGTTGTAAGACCTGGTTGTTCCGCCAGGCATTTGGTGGGGAAAGGGTGTGTGTGTGTGTGTGTGTGTGTGTGTGTGAGAGAAATCCTCCTTTTAGCAGTTTAAAAAAAATGTTTTATATTGGATTTTACTTGTTTTTTTTTATATTGTAAGCCGCCCCGGGCTGCCTGATGGCAGATGGGGCCGGGGTATTAAATTAAAAGAGAAAATAAATCCAGTGGGGGATACACACAGATTTGTATATGGTCAAATGTTAGCTTACACTTTTTCATAGGACAGGGAATTCATGAAGTGGGAGGTGTTCCCAGGGTTGATAGTCTCAATGCAACTAGGCGGGTGTTCAACTTTGGGTGGGCTGAATTGTGATTAATTTGCTCAACTGTGGCTGGGTAGGATTTCATTAACACTTGAGGCATAGACATCCCAGGATGCCTTATTCTTTGCTTAATCAATCCCATCATTCACTGGGTCCTGGATTCTCCCCATCTGGTTGACTCCCCTTCCTCTCTGCCTTTCCTGCTTTTGGCTTCGTATCTCCTAAGCAGATGAGGGCACGCCTTTTACCCAGATGATCAAGTGAGGCATTAGGGCAGGGATCAAGGTGTGCGTAGAGACCCTTCAGCTCGATGACGCCTCACTGGAATGAGTCACTGTCTTAGCCCTGGAGACTGTGGAGGAACAAAATCTACTTGCGGCGCTGCACTTGCAGTTCCTCTGTGGCTGCTGTAGAGTTTCAGGGAGAACTACACATGGGCACAAATAACTCTGAGCAGAGTGTTGCACACCAGAGGGAGATAAGCATGGTATTTGACTGAAAGCAGGACTGGCCAACACAAAAAGTGGTGGCTGAAGGGGCTGGCCTTGAGGCAAGTACTCTCATCTTGGGAGAACTACAACTTATTAGTGGGGGAAGTAGAAAGTAAGTAGGCAGGCAGGACTGCCAGATCAAAATGTCAAAAACCAGTGACGCTACGGAGCTGAGGGATACTGAAATAAGGGATGTCCCTTCTGTTCCATGGAGCTGTGAGGTTCAAAATAAAGGACTTCCATTGTGTTCTTTAAAGCTGTAGGGCTCTGAAATAAGGGACACCTGGCAATGCTGCTAACTTCTGGTCCTCCAAAGGAGAGTCAGCCGTTAGTTGTTGGCTCATCCAGTGCTGGGGAAAGAATAACATTTCCCTGCTAAAAGAGCAGAAGTTTGAAGTAAGGTCTGTATTTTTCACGGTTCTAGGGGGAAATTCCTGCAGGGCTGATATGTCCTGATCTTTCTTCCAGGTTGCATTACGAGCTGAAGATGGCCAAAGGTGACACTGGTGTGCGCTGTTTTCAAGGCCTGCTGATTCTTGGCAATGTAGTTATTGGGGTAAGTGGAGTTGGGGGGGTAGGGATGGCTGTTTGAGGGTATTTGGAAGTTCATTCTCCATGTTAAAACAGCCAAACCATTAAAATCAAAATAAAATGCTAGGTGTCTTGGTCCAAATGGAAGGATGTTTAAATGAGGCTGTAACACAGTGGGAGGCATGTGCAAGAGAAACTTTTTTGTTTTTTATAAGGGTAGACTTCCCATCCTGTAGAGAACTTGTCTGTTGGGGGATGGATTTGTCTAACAGGATTGTGTGAAGATGAGACTTGGAGCATTGATTTTGATCTGGGAATAGCCCAGCGAAGGTGGGACTGGAGTGTTGAGCTTAGCTAGCTAAAACACTTAAATAAAGATGGCTTAAAATAGCTGCTAACCCCCAAGGAAGGAGAATGATCTCTAGTTAGGCAGGTGTCACCCTGTGAGAGGGGAGATGATTCATGCATCTTGTAAGAGCTCTCCCTGAGCATGACCTCAGGCTGACATGATGTGATTATCTGTTGTTTGATTTCCAGATGTGTGGCATTGCATTGATGGCAGAGTGCATCTTCTTTGTGTCATATCAGCAAACCCTGTATCCCCTGCTGGAAGCCAGCAATAATGACGACATCTATGGGGCTGCCTGGATTGGAATCTTTACTGGCTTTTCTCTCTTTTGTGTCTAAGTCCTTGGTATTGTTGGAGTCATGAAGTCAAACAGGACAATGCTACTGGTGGTAAGCGTGGCAACCGAGCTCCTACTGTTCAGAACATAAGTAGTGCCATACTGAGTCAGACCAATGGTCCATCAAGCCCAGCATCCTGTCCTCCGACAGTGGCCAATCTCAATCGCATGGGAGGAGAATCAACAGTCACAATGGGCAATCCATTCCCTGTTGTTCAATCCCAGCTCCTGACAGTAAGAAGTTCATCCCATAAGATACTTGGTTAATAGCCATTAATGGACCTACTCTCCAAGAACTTACCCAGGTCTTCTTTTAACCCAGCTATACTACTGGCCTTGACAACGTCCTCTGGCAACAAATTCCATGAGTTAATTATGCGTCGAGTGAAAAAGTACTTTTATTTGTTTTAAATCTGCCGGCAATTAGTTTCATGGAGTGTCCCCTAGTCCTAGTACTATTTGAGGAGGTAAATAACCATTCCCTATCTACTTGTTCCACACCACTCAAGATTTTTAAGCCTCTATCATGTCCCCTCTTCTCTAATCTGAAGAGACCCAGCTTGTCAAGCCTCTCTTTGTACGGAAGCCATTCCATACCCTTTATCGTTCTCGTTGCCCTTTTCTGTACCTTTTCTAGTTCAGCTAGAAACCGATTGCTCTGTGCTTAGACTGCCCCATGAGTGCAGGTAAACCCAAGGCTTGAGCTGAAAGGCCCTTGGCGACGTGTGTGTGGAACTCATACTTTCAAGTATTGGAAATGGTCATGGACTGAGAATCTGGCCAGCACAAAAGAGCTCCTTGCTAATGTGAGAAGCGAGTGGGGGAAATTGCATTTCCTTGTCAGCTGAGTTGCAGCTATGGGATTCCAATGGAAACCTGAAAGACCATGAACCTTACTGTCCCCACAATTCTTAGAAACAGAACAAAACCTGTTTTAACTATTTTGAAAATTGAGCAAAACTGCTGCCTGTTAATACATCTGTATATTCAGACCCTACAGCAAGGGACCATGGGGAAGCTTTTTCCCTTCCAGAGGTACCTTCTGAAAACTAATAAAAGCCCCAAGGGCTCCATAGGAGCTGGGATTGGGGGGGTGCTTAAATGCCCCACTCGGTGTGGGAAGGAAGAGAAAGGTCCAGATCATGGGATGGATCCATGGAAAAGATCCCTGTTCTTGTGTGCATGCATCTCATCTCTGCTCCCTTCCCCCTAGCTTGGTGCTTGAGGATAGGAACTGGATCCAGGAAGTGCAAAGGAGCCACATAAACAAAATTAGCCATGGGCCACGTTTGGCCCCTGGGCCAGAGGTTCTGTCTCCACCCCTGCACTACACTGGTGCAATGGACAGGATCGCCTAATCCCCACATTACTATGGGGATTCTGAAGGATACACATATGGCTATAAAGTAGAGTTCCTATTGACTGTGCAAGCTATTGTCCTCACTCAATATTGGACATTTGGTGATGGCTCTGCCTTATCTGGTTGTATTGAATTGCTGCTCTGAAGAAACCTTTCCTTGCCTAATATCTTGGTGGCTGCAGCCATGAGTCCTTGACTGAATGTTAAGATCTCCAAAACTCCGATTAAGCAACTTCTTTAGTAGAAGACCTAAAGGGCAGTATGACCCGTCTATAATAAAACAAGCAAAATATTTGAAGGAGGGGAACATCTTTATACAATGGCTAGCTTGTGGCAGTGAGTTCCACAAGAGGGAGACCATGTGGCTTCCATTCAAAGGACTGAGTGAGATATGAAAAGGAGAACCCCTTCCCTAGACAATACATAAAGAGAAAACTGTTCTAACAGAACTCAATTGTTCCCAAAGTATGGGCTTCACCTGCTGAAGATAAAGCAGAACCTGGCGAAATAGGGCAATGAAGTAATCACACTTTGTGAGTCCCATGTATGGGAAGGTAACTATGGGGCTTGTAGGGCTGGGGAGGGGAGAAGGGTCCTGCTCAATGCTCCGAGAACCTGCTGTTGTAATGCTTCTACTCCGAGGATGTACATATGTAGGGCAGGAGATCCGACCCAAAGGAGATGGCTAACTGTTCTGTTCTTCTGCTTTCCTAGTACATCATCCTGATGTTGATCACATATGGCTTTGAAGTAGCATCTTGCATCACCGCAGTAACACATCGGGATTTTGTGAGTACCATCTTCCTTGTTAGCTAGCACCAAGTACTTCCTCGACTAGGATGGGGAGGGCCAGTTGAATGAAATGAAATAATCCACAAAATGCTAGATGCTCTTGAGCTGAAATGCACCTAGGACATTCTGGGGGAACTTTCTGTGGGGGCTGATGACAGTTCAGAAAGTGATGGCCAAACTACTAGTTGGAATGTCCTCTCCAACTGCAATTGCTGTAGATGTTGGCGGTAGGTAGCACCAAAAATTATAACCATAACCCATTTATATAGCACTAGCCATGTGCTTGGTGCTTAACTGGCCTTGATGGCTCCTTACTCCAAGGGGCTTGCAATCTAGGATGGACAAAGGAGAGGGAAATGCTCATGAAGTTGCAGGTGTACATGTTTGGCTTAGTTACAAAGAAATGAGGCTGATCTTAAAGGGGTAAGACTGTACAAGGAGAAACGTCAATAAGCAGCTGAGCTGCTGTTAGTGAGGAGAGTTTTTTTTGCTATTGAAGAAAGCTGTCTCTGATTTCTAGAGACTGAGCAAGACCTGCTATAGGGCTGAAATGGACAGAAGCGCAAACTCATAAAAGCAATGGTAGTCAAAGTCGCCAGAGCAAGGACTATACCATTGATTGCTCACACAGCACTTGATGAGCTGTCCACCCACCAGTGTTATTTCTAACACCCACCCCCAAACTACCTCAGGTGGCAGGGGAGCTCTGAGCAGCAGCAGAAGAGGGTGGTGCACTCTGGGTGGGATGAGGGCTGCTGAAACTGAGCAGATGTGCATAAGTAGTTGGCTTTGAGAAACTAGTTTCCTAGACTGAAGCGGAAAAGGTTTTTTGTGGACTACATCTCCCAGTAGGCTGTGCACCATGGGTCACCAATTATCTTTTGACCTCCCTCCCTCCCCATTGGGGACATACTATATTGAATCACCAAGAATGCCAATTGGAAACCAATAGAAATAACAACACAAATGCCAATTGGAAATAATGGGGCTTTGTGAATGCCAATAGCCCTTAATGGGCAATAAACCAATAGAATGGCAGATGCTTATCTGAAACAAAGGGAGGGGGGGGGACTAGAAAAGGCAAGGATGAGTTGGGGGGGTGGAAACATGAGAAAACCATGGAGAGGAAATGGAAAGGTGAGGGGCTGAATGGAATAACAGGCCACGGGGAGTGGCTAAAATGATGGGGGACTGGATCATTCGCTGCTCCAGATGGTCTCTTACCCAGTCATCTGTCATTCCAGCCACTCCCAGAGGCCTGCTTCCCTTCACTCAACCTGCTCTTGGGTATGAGGACACCATCTTTCCACCCAGCTCCTCATTGTTCAGCTGCTCGCGATGGCCTCCTACCTATCATTCAACCGAGTTCGCCCCACCACCCCTTTCCAATTCTGTGATTTCCTCCTATCCTGGCCTTTTCTAGCCCCCCCCCCCCACCCCCCCCNTTCCCTTATCTGGCATTTCTGATTTTCCCCACTCCCATGGCTTCAGATAAGCATCTGGCATTTTATTGGTTTATTACCCATTAAGGGTTATTGGTATTTGCAAAGCCCCATTACTTTCAATTGGCATTTGTGTTTCTGTTGGTTTCCAATTGTCATTCAGTTTAGTATGTGCCCAATTGGGGGGTGGGGATGTCAAAGGCAATTGGTGACCTCCCTCCAATTGGTGGGTATGGTTCACAGAATACTGGGAGATGTAGTCCACAAGAAGCCTTTTCAGTCTCAAAGTCTTCTGAGGCCTCTCTTAGATGAGCGCCATGTGCTTGTGTGTCATTGCCAAAATCCTGCGAGACAGGATTAGACGAGAAGCTGGCACGCGTCGCACGCACGGGAGGGGGACGCGCATTCTTTTCCGGCTGCGATATGACCGGGCCGGCGATCGAGGTGGTCAGATCGCAGCCGGAAAAGAATGCGCGTCCCCCTCCCGTGCACGTGACTCGTGGCAGCGTCTCGTCTAATCCCGTCTCGTGGGATTTTGGCAACGACGCATGAGTGCACCGCGCGCTCGTCTAAAAACGGCCTGACCAACTCCATTCCCCTAAAGCCTGTTGCATAGGCTCAGTGGCCCTGACTGTTTGTTTTAAATCTAAACCTGGGTTTCCCTCATCCCTGGAGTTGTCCCCTCTTTTGCTGCCTGAAGTCCCCAGGTAATCTGGGGTGGTTCTACTCGTGGAGATCTCTGTAGTATGGAGCAGCCTTTTGGATGCTCACACGTGTGCTCCAATAAGGCTGCCTGAAACTGCAGGCATTATTCACAATTAGAAAAGCTGCTACTTGTTACAGGTCTCCTTTACAAGGAAATAATTGCTCCTTTCCTTGCTTTCTCCCAGACATGCACACCAGATTCCATAGAAGTTAAAAGCCAGTCGTTGAGCTGAAGGAGAAGACTAAAATGTACCAGCAGCTTTTGCTGTATCTCCTCTTCTGTCAGGCAGGGGTGGGGAGAATGTAGACCCACTTCAGAAAGGAAACTGGCTGCGAATGTATTGTGTACTTTCTATATCCTCTCTTGCCATATATAGCTCACTCCCAATCTCTTCCTGAGACAAATGTTGGAGAAGTACCAGAACCCAGAGCCAGCTGACAACGATGACAAGTGGAAAAGTGAAGGTGTCACTAGGACCTGGGACCGTCTCATGTTGCAGGTGATGCTCTCAATCTATGTTAAGTTATTTTTTTCTTAGAAAATCGTGGCTTCTAAACTCAATGTTGGGAAGTCTCGCGCTCCCAGTGAAGTGGCAATTTAACATAATTCTAGATATAGATCAAAATACTAACTAAAGCTTTGGATTTCAAGGTCTCAAAGGTCTGAGTTTCTGGATGAAATAAGAGAATTAGTCTGATCTTGCTAGACTGTTTCTTCTGAGAGAGATGTCACAAGGATGGTAATAGCTCCTCTGTTTCTCAGAGTATAGAGTGTCTTCTAGAATAACTCCTTCATTGCCTTAAGCTTTTGCAACATGAGTTAAGGCAACCATCAATGATGCCACCTCTAGACTGGGATTGCCATGTTCTTGCAATAACTTAATTCTTCCGCTTTTCAGATAATCTTTTATTACAAGGATGTCTGTTTTCGGTTCTAGTTCTAATTAGGCACACACCACATCACAACCTACAAATTAACTTATTTTGGGGAATAGTCTTGACGAGGAGTGTGATGCTGTAACCTTGTACTGATGGGTATCCCCTATTGCTTTCTCCTAAATCCAGAACCAGTGCTGTGGTGTGAATGGCCCCTCAGACTGGCAGAACTACATGTCTGCTTTTAGGAGGAAGAACAGTGATTCAGAGTTCCCTTGGCCACGCCAGTGCTGTGTCATGGATGTCCAAGGAATTCCAATCAACTTGAATGGCTGCAAACTGGGAGTCTCTCCCTACTACAATAGCAAGGTAAGAATCTCCGCTTTCATGACTTTTAAAAAAAACTTTAATACAGGAGATCTCTTCCACCTTGGAGGAGATGGAAGTGCCAGTAGGAACCCCAGTTCAAAAGCGATTTAACCCTCTAGCACTCTGGTCCACCCTTTCTTTTCCTTCTGCCCGCCTTCAAAGGCTCAAGTCTCCCCTAAGCTGGCCTCTCACCACAAAGAGTGCATACATATTCCCTGACCTTTCTCCAATCCTCTTAGCAGCATCTGGAATGGGCAGTGGGCACTGTGGTGGAAGGGACGGGGCGGTGTCTGCCATGAGCAGGTGATGGCATATGTTCTGGAGTATGACCAAGAAAAGTTGCCCTGCATCATGGTTGCATCCTAGGATGTATGAGGGCTACTGGTTCTGAAGCTGTGGGGTTTTTTTTTTGGTCATGAGTACAAAACTAGCACTTATTGCCAAGATAGGATATGAGACTGATGACTAGGAAATGGGTCAAAGTCAAAATGGAACTACTTTAGTGGGATGGTAAAGAAGGATCTGTACCTCTGATGGTTAAGTTGCTGGCCAAGAAAATGGCACCTAACAGATATTGCCTGTAATGTGAAGGGTAGCATCTTAGTCAGTCTGAGCAGATGGTAGATTGAAACACGACACTACTGTCTCAACAGACAGCGTTACTTGAGAAGTGAAGGCTTGAATGGGTATGGTATGGATTATCTTTGTCCCTCGTAGAACTGATCCTCTAAGCTTTGCTGGTGTGTGTGTGTGTGTGTGTGTTGTGTGTAATTATTAGGAAAGCTTTTGCTGGTTCTGTGGTTTAAATGTGGGGCTATTTCTCTAGGACCTCAAGAAAGAAGTCTTTACTTAAGAAGGGGCCTGGGCAGTGTGTTCACTTCCATGAAGTTAATATGCATGTTATGGAAAATTGTAGTAGAAGGGAAGTGTTTAATTGGTAACGCAAAGTGAAATGCCCTATTTTGGGCAGAGGGTGGGGGATGTAAGTGTGGTGCTTCCATAGCCAAAGGGGGGGAAAAAGCCGATCTAGGGTACTATTTTCCTTTCTTATCTTATTTTTTGGGGATGTGATAGCTTTCTTAAGTTTCCAAGAAACTTATGCTGCATGTTTCTGGCCTTGTTTAATGCCGTGTACCACTGAGTTTAGTGTGTCTGCAGTATCCGTTTGTAAGAGAACCTCTTCACCAGGAAACTGATTTCTCTCCTTATTGGCTGTGCTCCCACAGGGCTGCTATGATATCATCTCTGGTCCAATGAACAGACATGCCTGGGGTGTTGCATGGTTTTGCTTTGCTATTCTCTGCTGGACAGTAAGTACTCCGTAGCTACTTTCTCCTGTTTATAAATGTGGCCATTGGCAATATTTAGTAAAAGGAAGTAGGAATGGCTCATCATGAGGGACAAGGGGTGGAAACGAGTAGCTCCCTATCCAACCACCAGCTCCTACAGGGGACTGCTATCTTGTGTGGCTTCCTACAGCAGGCCATTTTTGGCGACAGAAGAGGATTGAAGATAGAGTAATACCATACAGCAACATTGCTTTCTAATCCTTGATGTAGGGGTATGGGGCTCTCTTTTCAAAGGCCAGTTCCAGGAGTCTTATGAATATTAGAATCTCTGTTTTTCATTAGACAAACTTTATAGCCTTCATAGCTGCCTTCTGTTGACTTCTTGCAAATGGATTCTTCAAATCCTCAAAACTGTGTGGTGGGGATGGTAAACTTTTCAAGCTTTGAATGCTTGACAACACTGACTTGCTGAGGTTATTGGTTACATATGTGACCACACTCAAAAGGAGAAATGCTAGGGGAATGTGTGCTTTAATCACATGCTTGTGACTTGGAGATGAAGCCGTTCCATCTGAGCCTTTGCAGATGGTTTTACTTTGAGTCACCAGCTTGGCACAAATCCCCGCCACAGCTGGGGTGGTGGCTGTTGCTAAGACAGTGTCAGAACTACAGCTGAAATGGGTACGTACTCCTAGTACCCGCAAGTAATAATCACATTTTCAGGTACCCACTGGATTACCCAGGTACTGATTTGGGGATACCTGAAAAATCGCAATTTTTTTTTTTACCATTACCAATTTTGGGTCAGAAAACAAAGACAAGAAAGTTGGCATTTTGGGACATCCGGTAGCAATCAGTACCCAATTCGGGTACCCGATGTTGGGTCAATTTGGGTATTGGAAATTCAACAGGTATACCCATTTTGCTGGTAGCGCCTCTTGGCTCTAGTCAGAACACACCACCTGTGGTTTGGTTTTTAAAAAAAAAAAAAAAAAAAAAAAGATTTCATGTTTTGATAATTGGGGTGTTCAGTACTCTTCAGTAAGTTGCGTAATTGGTGTGGATAAATAGCAGTGCTAGAGTTGTTGACATGGCTGTGTCTCAAAGCTGTTTAAGACCCGAGTCTACCAAACTGAAGATTTTTGCTCAATCCTCTAGGGTGGCAAAATGCCTCTGGCCTGCCCTAAAGCTTGGACCAGTGTAGTGGACACTGGATTTCTTGGTACGGCCAGCTGTGTGCATACACAAAGTGATCTTCTGGGAGCAATACTGATACTGGGTATGCTGAATGCAGGAAGGCCTGTCTACCTCATGGTCTACAGTTAAAACTGGTCCCAACAGCTGTGATGTAAGCAAAGTCTTAGTGCGTGTTGGTAGTAGCTAACTGGCCATCTAAGCAATAGTGGCAAACTGTTCGTGAGCTGCGATTTATAGACTTGTTTTGTGCAGCAATCTGATTGCTTTAATGTAAGGAGATAAACAGCTGATAGCTAGAGCTAGGCAAATTATTTGCAGCCCAGTCTATGCTCCTCTATTGGAAATACTGAATGGAGTAACATAGCTGGGTTTCTGATGGTCACTGTTGGAGAACTAATCCAGCACTAGGTAAACTCCTTAGCATGACTTGGCAAGATGCTGAAATTACATAGTGGGACTGTTTCTTCAAGCAAGCTATCTTGGTCTGTTATTAACCTGCCTGTTCTTTCCTTCCAGTTCTGGGTCCTCCTCTGTACCATGTTCTATTGGAGCAGAATTGAATATTAATGATCCAGTGTCCTGCCTATCAACTACTTTTTATGGGAGCCTGGGCTATGGAGGACTGGAGGCTTTCCCTACCCGCTGCCATCTTTGTCTCCTTCCTAGTTCCCCCCCGCGCCCTTGGCCCCATCTCAAAACAAGAAAACTCCATAAACCTGACCAGCTGGTCTACTGAGCTGATGCTTTCACTCAACAACCCACATTCCCATTAGCCCTTCTGGAGTTCATTCTTTATGTATGCCTCCTTCCTCAGAGGACTTCTGTTTCAGCTGCCAGATGGGACAGATGTGCTGCACATTTCTGGTGGTAGCACCAGCAGAGGACACTATACGCATTTGCTCTAGACAAACACCTTTTAATCCAGGCTTAATGTGAATATCGTCACCAGAAGCCTTTGGTTTGGTATAGCCTTAAGAAATGTTGATGTCTAATGGCAGGACTCTCCAATTTAGCTATGTCTTTTCATAAGTAAGCAGTTTGGGAACCCAACATAGTTTTGAGATGCTTTATAGCAAATTTTAATAGCTAATCTCTGTTCATCATGCTTGCACTTCTCTAAAAAGTATCACATACTCTACCCCTTCCCTCGTAGCCAAGCGTGTAGTACTTTTCCTCGCCAGTAGATGGTCAAAGAACAGAATAAAAACATTGAGTGGAGCTAGTAAACAGGCAACTAGTTAGGTTTCCTCCCCTCCCGCCCCTGCATACTGTCCATAGGGGAGAGCTATGACATCCTGGTGCTCTGTGAGGTCCAAAGCTATGTCCCAAAAAGGGCAGGGGAATGTCTTGGCCCTATTCCTTTTGCCTTGGCCCTACCCCTCTTGGAGTGTCATACTATCAGAATGGTCTGTCAGGGACAAGACCGCCTTGGGGCATTGGACGAAGCCCAATGTTTCGGGCCCCAGCAGGGCTCTACTCAGGGGTAACTACTGGCCTGTTCTTTGTCCTTGCATAAGCAGTTGCCACTTTAACACTAGCCCATTTTCATGTGACTGGTGCCTTTTATGCAGGATGGCTTTTTTATGTGCACTAGATCAGCTCCCAAGAATATCCCAGCTGCTTTAACTGTCACAATTTCTGTGTATTCTCCCAAATCTGTGTTTAATAATAAAATTGGAAAATCTTTACTCTCTTGAACAACTGGAGCCTGAGCTCCTGCTTTCAGGTACTTTTGGTTATTATTTGAAAAGATGTGTAACTCTACCTTCAACTCTTTGCTGCTTACATCGGTGCTCAAGATATAGTAAATGATCCTTTAAAACCCTGGCCATAAGAGAGAACGGCCTGAGGAACTGTAGTGTAAATGGAGAGGTGGTGGGAAATACCACAGGAAGGGGTGAGGCCTTGGATGATTAGCCTCCTGCTGCCACCATATCCAAGGCAGAGGGATCCTGTAACATGTATCTCACGTGGTGGTGAACAGCAGTTCTTGTATCCCTGTCTGTATTAACACGGGAGAAACTCAAAATCAGTTGTCTTCAACTAGAACAGCCCATTCTTCTCATAAGTGAACTGAAAGATGCTGCCTTTTGCAACTAGCTAGCAGTGCTCATGACAGAGTCACAGGCCTAGCGCAAGTTTGACTCTCTCCTTTATGAGCCTTAAGAGAGACCGTACAGAAAGGATTATGCCACTAAGGGCTATGGCCCCTTTAAGAACCAAGCTTAATCACAAAGCAACATCTGTGTAAAAAGGGGAACAAGTAGTCCGTACAGCGCCTACTTCCGAGAGAAGAGTTCTGGGAAGTGGAGCTGGAAACCGCCTGCAGTAGAGACCCGTTATAACAAGTCAGGAGGGCAAACCTGCCAGTGTAGTTGGGAAAAATCTTCCTGCTGATGGATTGAAGCAGCTATAGCATAGGGAAGGGGCTTCTAGGAGAGATGAGCTGAATCCTAGGGGTGAGAATTCATATTAGTTGTCCCATTGAGGATTGTACTTTGTTATAGTTATGGGTTTGGGGACCCACTATTGATTGGGAGAAGCCCCTTGTTATGGTCTGGTTTGCTATAGGGATGATGGTAGGCCGGACCTAAATTGCCCACAGCCACAAAAGCCAGGAACTAGACGCCTAAAGTGCTTGGGAAGTTTGGGAGGTTGTGCACACGCTAATTCCCTAAGAAACTGACTTGCCATGCCCAAACTTAGGGGCAGGCCCCTTAGGCCCAGGCCTTGGGCAGTATTTTTTTTTGAGGTGGGCGCTGCGGCCACATTGGCTGTGGCGCCCGCCCGTCTCCCCAGAGGGCGGGCGGTGGGGGAGCGTGGGGGGGGGCGGGGTGTGTGTGGCAATTCTGGCACTGGCTCTGCCCCACTCTGTGTTTGTTTTTCTCCCTGCACAGCCAAGGCTGCTGCCTGCAGTTGAAGCCTGCTGCTGTCAGACAAGCTCGCTGAGAATCCTACTCAGCTCTGGTTCTGCTCTGATAGTTACCCCGTTCCAATCTCTGCTCTTCTCCTCCAGGCTCGTGGGGAAGGATCAGAGCAGCAGGTGCAAGAGAGGCAGGCTAGCAGATGAGAGGTTCAGTTCACATACTTCCTATGGATCCTCTTGGTATGGGAGCTATTATTAACCATGCTCCAAGTCCCACCCATTGCTTAAGGTGCACTCCAGCACCATCTCCAAGCCAGCCCTAGTGCCAGTACGCATTAATACAGAATGCAGAATTGAGAGAGGAGGCAAATAAACACCTGGATGTGACCAGTGCTACCAGGTAGTAGTTCTCATGCATGCTTTGGATCTGTGCTTCTTATTTCTTCTAAAGTGAAGGGCTTTGTGGCTGGGTGGCATGAAGCTCTGAGACCAGCTCACTTCAATGGGAATTGCATCTGCACTATTAGTGCGGGTTCTATCATCGCAGAGGACAGAGCCCCTCATTCGCTGTCTGCATACAAAAAAGGCCCATTTACCACAGCTGGGTTTTGTGTGTGTGTGTGCACGCGCTCGCAGCATAGCATGAATGACAAGGATTTGAGGGGCACCAGGGGAGAATTACCCAGTGTTTGCTACAGTCCTCTATTGGGGTCTCTTCAGATCACTTTGTGGTTTTTCTTTCCTGTGTTTGTTGCATACCACATTGCACACTCCGCCCTGTTCATGTTCCCACAACCCTGAAATTTCAAACAGGTGTAGAAGGTATCCTGGGGATGGGGATGTACGAATAAGACAACTGCCAAACCTTTACTTTGAAACGAATGAGAGCTCCAGGGCCAAAGGAGTGGGAGTGAGGGCACAGCATAGGGAATGGGTAGAGAGAGAACAAGGGGGGGGGAGGGGTGAGAGAGAGAGAGAGAGAGAGAGAGAGAGAGATGAGGCCCTGCTTGAGCCAGAAAGTTTGGGTCTGATACAGCCAAGCTCTTTTGAGCTGAGGTGTGTGATATGTCTGGATTGCCCCATGCCTCTCCCCCCAACACCCTTCCAGCACTGTGACATTCATGGCATTCTGTAAGGGGTGGGCTAGATTAAAAAAAAAAAAGGGACAGGCTAACATATTTTCCACCCCTTTCCAATGTGGCAGCACCTCTATGGAGAATGTGATAGCATGGGTGGGGCTACTTCATGTAAAGGGTGGGGTTAACATGACTGCTGTGCTGCTCTCCCGGAGTATCAAGATGTCACACTGGTTTTAAGGTATGTGTCATCCTGCAGCCAGGGATCTTGGCCTAGCTTGAACCCCAGAGACTTGGGCAGAGAGGGTGACTGACCGACCCAAGCCCAACACGCAATCAAGTCTCATCAGGGTCAGATAAGATCAGGTCACAGGCCTCTAGCATCGAGCAGCACAGCCAAGAGGAAGGGGCAGGAGATGTGGCCCAAGAAGTACAAGAATGCCCGTCGCCTACCGGCTCTCCCCGAAGGCGAGCAGCTCGGCGGCGGCGGTTGTGGTCCCCCCCCCCCCC